>JAWNMH010000398.1:600000-1009632 GCA_035044325.1 Drosophila nr. medialis 2 BK-2023a | reverse complement strand
AGAGTTGCTGGCATGTTCCAATCTTTATCATTTATAATAATGTGCGGTAGAATAAATGTTTCAATCCGCATTGTAAAGTCGTTGTGTAATGACTTTACCAACAGATTTGCACGAGCTCTGCTTGTATTTTGTTGTCCACCGATGCCTTCAATTCGTAGTGAAGAGTCGCGTCGTTTTAACGATAATAAAGAAGCGAGTTGTTCTGATGTTATGTTGATCTGAGACCCAGAATCCAGCAAAGCCTTGAAAGTAGCTTGTTGTCCATTATTTCCTTGGACTATTACCTTTGCTGTAGCAAGTAGATTTATATTTTTGCTACATGCTGATGTTACAATTGGCTTTTGTTGTTCCAGTGATGCGTTTTCCAAATGCAGCAGCGTATGATGTCTTTTTTGGCACTTGAAGCAGTCAAAATGACTTTTGCAAACCTTTGCCATGTGATCTCCTTTGAAGAAGTTGACGCATAGCCTTTGTCGTTGAATCCAATTCAATCTCTCAGCGGCTGTCTTTGCGCGGAAATCGTCGCACCAAAATATAAGATGATCAGACTTTTTGCAATAGAAACAATTCTTCCTTGTAGTTGAGGAGGATGCACAAGATGCTCCCATCGAGTAGTTTTTGACATTGCTGTGTGTTTTGCTACAGCTAGCTAAAACACGAACTCTGTGTTCGAGAAACTGGAGCATGGTGTCCAGTTTCTGTATTTGCTTCGAGTTGCTTATTGATTGCTCGTACAGTGTTTTATTTGTGCTGTCCAGCTTGTTTCGTATGACCGCTATTAGAATTGGGTCCCACGATGCGATGTCTAACCCGAGTCCCTTGAGAGATGCAATGGACTCCACAGTGACTATGTAGAGCTCCTTTAGCGATTTTACATTGTCGTTAATGGCTTGTTGCATTAAAAATCGGTTCAATACCGATGATGCTATGTCTCTTGGATTGTCGTATGCGTCGACCAAGATGTTCCATGCGTGAAGGTAGATATCCTCTTTCAAGTCGACTTGGCGTATTAGTCTTTCTGCCTCACCGATCACGCTGGTTTTTAGATACCACATTTTTCTAATTGCTGGCATGTTGGTATTGTGTACCATGGACATAAACATGTCAAAGAATTGTGTCCATTTAAATATATCCCCATCAAACTTGAGGATGGTTGTGCGAGGCAAGTTTATGTCATTGGTGCACTGACTGTTGTTTCTTGAAGCTAGTGCCCTTTGTACATCTCCTTCTGCCAGTAGATACTCCTTTGTATCATATCCATTTTCTTCTGGGCTTTCCACTTTTTCATATAGCAGAAAATGGACTTCTTGAATTTGTGCCCATAGATTCCTTATGAGCTCTAATGCTAAGTGCTCAATAGGGGTGCTTTGGTGCAATGTGCGATTTAGTGATGCGATCATTGCTCTTTGTCGCCGGCACAACGCAATCACCTTGTATTCTAAGGCTGACTGCTGACGCTGCCCAGACGAGGGCCCAGAGATTGGTAATGCTGTCCAGACGAGGGCGCCAAACAATTCATTGTGACAATGCCACCAATTTTGTTGGAGCAAACAAGCAACTAAAGGAACTACGAGGATCAATATTTGGCGAGAAGGCTCAAGCAGAGATCATCAATCAATCAATGCAACAAAAAACAACTAGCCTTCAAATTCATACCGCCACGAGCGCCATCATTTGGAGGCCTATAGGAAGCTGCGGTAAAGTCTGCAAAACGATTACTGGTTACCACGACAAACACCGCGTCCCTAACATTCGAAGAGTTAAATACGGTAATCATCGAAATTGAAGCGATCCTAAACTCTCGCCCAATCACCCCAATGTCAAATGATCCCACCGACAACACAGCCCTCAATTCAATGCAACTTCTGTCGGTGGACAAACCAAATTATCCCAACACACATTTCTTAGTTTATTCGGCCAAAAAAATAGACCAATCAAGTTTTTCCTGCTTCCAACTTTAAAAACCTTCCACGGTATCCTAGTCAATGATACTTTGAAACAGCTGAACGCTGTTATTGACGTTAAGAACGACACTTTAATCATTGATGGAAATTATAGAATTAAAATAAGACAATTAGAAACTCAAGCGGTAAATAATATAAAGGTACGAATAGAGCACCTGACGACCAAACAAAAGGGTTTCATAGATCATGTCATGAAGACTCATTCAACTTTGTTCGCAGAACCTGACGAAAAACTGACCTATACCACCAGAGTGTTAGCAGAAATAAGAACGACATCAGATTCTCCCGTTTACAGCGAACATTACCAATAACCTACTTCTATAAGAGGAGAAGTCGAAAAACAAATAGATCAGTTGCAGCAAGACGGCATAATAAGACCTTCACGGTCACCATACAATGCCCCAGTGTGGATAGTACCAAAAAAAAGCGACGCATCAGGCGAAAAAAAGTTTCGAAAAGTCATCGACTATCGGAAACTTAACTCTGTAACAATTTCAGATCGATACCCAATCCCTGAGATTGGAGAAATCATCGCACAATTGGGCGAGAATAAATATTTTTCCGTGCTAGATCTCAAAAGTAGATTTCATCAAATTCCACTCATCGAAAAAAACATAGAAATAACTGCATTCGCAGTTTATGGTGGAAAATATGAATTCACCAGACTTCCGTTTGGTATGATTTTTCGCCATTTTGCATTTTTCGCAGTTTTCTGCAGTTTTTGATGATTTTTCGCCATTTTGCATTTTTCGCAGTTTTCTGCAGTTTTTGATGATTTTTCGCCATTTTGCATTTTTCGCAGTTTTCTGCAGTTTTTGATGATTTTTCGCCATTTTGCATTTTTCGCAGTTTTCTGCAGTTTTTGATGATTTTTCGCCATTTTGCATTTTTCGCAGTTTTCTGCAGTTTTTGATGATTTTTCGCCATTTTGCATTTTTCGCAGTTTTCTGCAGTTTTTGATGATTTTTCGCCATTTTGCATTTTTCGCAGTTTTCTGCAGTTTTTGATGATTTTTCGCCATTTTGCATTTTTCGCAGTTTTCTGCAGTTTTTGATGATTTTTCGCCATTTTGCATTTTTCGCAGTTTTCTGCAGTTTTTGATGATTTTTCGCCATTTTGCATTTTTCGCAGTTTTCTGCAGTTTTTGATGATTTTTCGCCATTTTGCATTTTTCGCAGTTTTCTGCAGTTTTTGATGATTTTTCGCCATTTTGCATTTTTCGCAGTTTTCTGCAGTTTTTGATGATTTTTCGCCATTTTGCATTTTTCGCAGTTTTCTGCAGTTTTTGATGATTTTTCGCCATTTTGCATTTTTCGCAGTTTTCTGCAGTTTTTGATGATTTTTCGCCATTTTGCATTTTTCGCAGTTTTCTGCAGTTTTTGATGATTTTTCGCCATTTTGCATTTTTCGCAGTTTTCTGCAGTTTTTGATGATTTTTCGCCATTTTGCATTTTTCGCAGTTTTCTGCAGTTTTTGATGATTTTTCGCCATTTTGCATTTTTCGCAGTTTTCTGCAGTTTTTGATGATTTTTCGCCATTTTGCATTTTTCGCAGTTTTCTGCAGTTTTTGATGATTTTTCGCCATTTTGCATTTTTCGCAGTTTTCTGCAGTTTTTGATGATTTTTCGCCATTTTGCATTTTTCGCAGTTTTCTGCAGTTTTTGATGATTTTTCGCCATTTTGCATTTTTCGCAGTTTTCTGCAGTTTTTGATGATTTTTCGCCATTTTGCATTTTTCGCAGTTTTCTGCAGTTTTTGATGATTTTTCGCCATTTTGCATTTTTCGCAGTTTTCTGCAGTTTTTGATGATTTTTCGCCATTTTGCATTTTTCGCAGTTTTCTGCAGTTTTTGATGATTTTTCGCCATTTTGCATTTTTCGCAGTTTTCTGCAGTTTTTGATGATTTTTCGCCATTTTGCATTTTTCGCAGTTTTCTGCAGTTTTTGATGATTTTTCGCCATTTTGCATTTTTCGCAGTTTTCTGCAGTTTTTGATGATTTTTCGCCATTTTGCATTTTTCGCAGTTTTCTGCAGTTTTTGATGATTTTTCGCCATTTTGCATTTTTCGCAGTTTTCTGCAGTTTTTGATGATTTTTCGCCATTTTGCATTTTTCGCAGTTTTCTGCAGTTTTTGATGATTTTTCGCCATTTTGCATTTTTCGCAGTTTTCTGCAGTTTTTGATGATTTTTCGCCATTTTGCATTTTTCGCAGTTTTCTGCAGTTTTTGATGATTTTTCGCCATTTTGCATTTTTCGCAGTTTTCTGCAGTTTTTGATGATTTTTCGCCATTTTGCATTTTTCGCAGTTTTCTGCAGTTTTTGATGATTTTTCGCCATTTTGCATTTTTCGCAGTTTTCTGCAGTTTTTGATGATTTTTCGCCATTTTGCATTTTTCGCAGTTTTCTGCAGTTTTTGATGATTTTTCGCCATTTTGCATTTTTCGCAGTTTTCTGCAGTTTTTGATGATTTTTCGCCATTTTGCATTTTTCGCAGTTTTCTGCAGTTTTTGATGATTTTTCGCCATTTTGCATTTTTCGCAGTTTTCTGCAGTTTTTGATGATTTTTCGCCATTTTGCATTTTTCGCAGTTTTCTGCAGTTTTTGATGATTTTTCGCCATTTTGCATTTTTCGCAGTTTTCTGCAGTTTTTGATGATTTTTCGCCATTTTGCATTTTTCGCAGTTTTCTGCAGTTTTTGATGATTTTTCGCCATTTTGCATTTTTCGCAGTTTTCTGCAGTTTTTGATGATTTTTCGCCATTTTGCATTTTTCGCAGTTTTCTGCAGTTTTTGATGATTTTTCGCCATTTTGCATTTTTCGCAGTTTTCTGCAGTTTTTGATGATTTTTCGCCATTTTGCATTTTTCGCAGTTTTCTGCAGTTTTTGATGATTTTTCGCCATTTTGCATTTTTCGCAGTTTTCTGCAGTTTTTGATGATTTTTCGCCATTTTGCATTTTTCGCAGTTTTCTGCAGTTTTTGATGATTTTTCGCCATTTTGCATTTTTCGCAGTTTTCTGCAGTTTTTGATGATTTTTCGCCATTTTGCATTTTTCGCAGTTTTCTGCAGTTTTTGATGATTTTTCGCCATTTTGCATTTTTCGCAGTTTTCTGCAGTTTTTGATGATTTTTCGCCATTTTGCATTTTTCGCAGTTTTCTGCAGTTTTTGATGATTTTTCGCCATTTTGCATTTTTCGCAGTTTTCTGCAGTTTTTGATGATTTTTCGCCATTTTGCATTTTTCGCAGTTTTCTGCAGTTTTTGATGATTTTTCGCCATTTTGCATTTTTCGCAGTTTTCTGCAGTTTTTGATGATTTTTCGCCATTTTGCATTTTTCGCAGTTTTCTGCAGTTTTTGATGATTTTTCGCCATTTTGCATTTTTCGCAGTTTTCTGCAGTTTTTGATGATTTTTCGCCATTTTGCATTTTTCGCAGTTTTCTGCAGTTTTTGATGATTTTTCGCCATTTTGCATTTTTCGCAGTTTTCTGCAGTTTTTGATGATTTTTCGCCATTTTGCATTTTTCGCAGTTTTCTGCAGTTTTTGATGATTTTTCGCCATTTTGCATTTTTCGCAGTTTTCTGCAGTTTTTGATGATTTTTCGCCATTTTGCATTTTTCGCAGTTTTCTGCAGTTTTTGATGATTTTTCGCCATTTTGCATTTTTCGCAGTTTTCTGCAGTTTTTGATGATTTTTCGCCATTTTGCATTTTTCGCAGTTTTCTGCAGTTTTTGATGATTTTTCGCCATTTTGCATTTTTCGCAGTTTTCTGCAGTTTTTGATGATTTTTCGCCATTTTGCATTTTTCGCAGTTTTCTGCAGTTTTTGATGATTTTTCGCCATTTTGCATTTTTCGCAGTTTTCTGCAGTTTTTGATGATTTTTCGCCATTTTGCATTTTTCGCAGTTTTCTGCAGTTTTTGATGATTTTTCGCCATTTTGCATTTTTCGCAGTTTTCTGCAGTTTTTGATGATTTTTCGCCATTTTGCATTTTTCGCAGTTTTCTGCAGTTTTTGATGATTTTTCGCCATTTTGCATTTTTCGCAGTTTTCTGCAGTTTTTGATGATTTTTCGCCATTTTGCATTTTTCGCAGTTTTCTGCAGTTTTTGATGATTTTTCGCCATTTTGCATTTTTCGCAGTTTTCTGCAGTTTTTGATGATTTTTCGCCATTTTGCATTTTTCGCAGTTTTCTGCAGTTTTTGATGATTTTTCGCCATTTTGCATTTTTCGCAGTTTTCTGCAGTTTTTGATGATTTTTCGCCATTTTGCATTTTTCGCAGTTTTCTGCAGTTTTTGATGATTTTTCGCCATTTTGCATTTTTCGCAGTTTTCTGCAGTTTTTGATGATTTTTCGCCATTTTGCATTTTTCGCAGTTTTCTGCAGTTTTTGATGATTTTTCGCCATTTTGCATTTTTCGCA
This sequence comes from Drosophila nr. medialis 2 BK-2023a, assembly GCA_035044325.1. NCBI lineage: Eukaryota > Metazoa > Arthropoda > Insecta > Diptera > Drosophilidae > Drosophila > Drosophila nr. medialis 2 BK-2023a. The sequence continues at coordinate 1,003,248 of JAWNMH010000398.1, read as the reverse complement.
GTTTTCTGCAGTTTTTGATGATTTTTCGCCATTTTGCATTTTTCGCAGTTTTCTGCAGTTTTTGATGATTTTTCGCCATTTTGCATTTTTCGCAGTTTTCTGCAGTTTTTGATGATTTTTCGCCATTTTGCATTTTTCGCAGTTTTCTGCAGTTTTTGATGATTTTTCGCCATTTTGCATTTTTCGCAGTTTTCTGCAGTTTTTGATGATTTTTCGCCATTTTGCATTTTTCGCAGTTTTCTGCAGTTTTTGATGATTTTTCGCCATTTTGCATTTTTCGCAGTTTTCTGCAGTTTTTGATGATTTTTCGCCATTTTGCATTTTTCGCAGTTTTCTGCAGTTTTTGATGATTTTTCGCCATTTTGCATTTTTCGCAGTTTTCTGCAGTTTTTGATGATTTTTCGCCATTTTGCATTTTTCGCAGTTTTCTGCAGTTTTTGATGATTTTTCGCCATTTTGCATTTTTCGCAGTTTTCTGCAGTTTTTGATGATTTTTCGCCATTTTGCATTTTTCGCAGTTTTCTGCAGTTTTTGATGATTTTTCGCCATTTTGCATTTTTCGCAGTTTTCTGCAGTTTTTGATGATTTTTCGCCATTTTGCATTTTTCGCAGTTTTCTGCAGTTTTTGATGATTTTTCGCCATTTTGCATTTTTCGCAGTTTTCTGCAGTTTTTGATGATTTTTCGCCATTTTGCATTTTTCGCAGTTTTCTGCAGTTTTTGATGATTTTTCGCCATTTTGCATTTTTCGCAGTTTTCTGCAGTTTTTGATGATTTTTCGCCATTTTGCATTTTTCGCAGTTTTCTGCAGTTTTTGATGATTTTTCGCCATTTTGCATTTTTCGCAGTTTTCTGCAGTTTTTGATGATTTTTCGCCATTTTGCATTTTTCGCAGTTTTCTGCAGTTTTTGATGATTTTTCGCCATTTTGCATTTTTCGCAGTTTTCTGCAGTTTTTGATGATTTTTCGCCATTTTGCATTTTTCGCAGTTTTCTGCAGTTTTTTATGATTTTTCGCCATTTTGAAATCGGCTGCTTTGCTTTTGAGGACGTGTATTTATGCAGGTGTCAGTGCTTAGATCTATTAACTTAGTTTTTAAACAGATACTTGCAATTTTCTTGAATTTCAAAATTATGTTGTTTACATTTGATTATATTAGTTTTAACTTATTTATTTCGTCTTGGCTGTTCTAATATTTTTTTTGTTTTTATGGTCAGTTCATTCATTCTTTTACTTAAGATTTTATTTTCTACAAGTTGTCTATTATTATTTTCCACTTGCTCGTCTGTCTTTGAAATTTAAGTCGCGTAATCATAGTGATCCGGCGAGCCGGCCAACCATTTTTAGAGTGTTCATTGCTCTGGCTTTTGCGAATTCAAATTTGAGTAAGGGGAAAAATCTGTATAAAAATCTGTAAAGTATCATGTTTTTAGATTATTTTTGTGAATTATTCTGCCACCTTGTGTTTTTATTGTGGTATTTCTATTTTCTTCTACGATTTCTTTTTTATATTTTGGGGTTAATTTTGAACCTAGTCCTTTATCGATTCTGCAGTAAACTATGTCTCCTTTTTCGTAATGTTTTATTTTTTTCTTCTTACTGTTATGATATTCTAAGTCCTTTGCCTGTTTATGTTTTACCTTATTTCTGACATTGTTTCTATTTTCCTCAAGTTCTTGGGGATTGCTAGTGTCTCGGGTACCGAAAAATATGTCTATTGGTTTTTCATTCACGGTGGAACCTATGGATTGGTTGTATACCTGAATGGATTTGAATATTAGGACTTCAAAATTCGGTATTTTCTCATCCTTCTTATTTTTTATTTATTTATTTATTTATTGTCAACTAAAAGTCGGTCGACACAAAAAATACAAAAACTTAAAAAATTTTATTTTATTTAATTTAAAATAATATTAACATTAAAAACAAATTTAAAAGTAAGAGTGATTAAAATGATTAAAAGCAAATTGGTCCAACATTTGTTGCATGAATTGGGGAAAACCCAGAAAAAACCCAATTAGACCAAACATAATTTGTAAGAGTTAGTAAGAATTAGTCCGCCACCTGTGCATGCAAAAAAGTTATTCCCGAGATAGGGCATTTAAATAGAGTTTTTAATTATAGAAATGGAGGACTCTGAATTGATTATATAGTATAATTTGTTATAATCATTACAGATTACTCGAAACGGTTCATGCAAGTAATAATTATTAGTACAGCGATTAAAGGAAAGTGGAAAGAAATTGCGAGAAGGTCTAAAAGGAACAGAAAAGTTTATTTGGCTCATCAACGCTGCTGAATCGATTTCGCCTTTAATTAATTTAACTACAAATATAACTCCTAGCATAACACGACGGTTAGTTAGGGAGGGAAGGTTAATAAGCATCAGCCTATTGGGGTATGGAGGAAGAGCATCCCAGTCAAAGCGAAGAAGAGCAAAAAGTAAGAAGCTCTTCTGTAAAGATTCCAATCTACTTTGATGAATATGATATTGTGGAGACCACACACAAGATCCATATTCCAGAATTGGACGTACAAGGGAAGTGAAAAGTATCTTGGTCGTATAAGGGTCATCAAATTCCTTTGACCAACGCTTTATAAAACCAAGAACTTGAAAAGCTTTGTTGACAATCAATTTATTATGGTTATCGAACTTTAACTTGTGATCAAGAAGTAAACCTAAATCCTTTACTTCATTCAGTCTATCAAGTGGCACCCCACCGAGAGTGTAACTAACAACATGGGGAGTGATACGATAAAATGACATGACCTTACACTTAGAGCAGTTCAAGTTGAGCAGATTAATTTTGCACCAAGACGAAAAGGAAAATAAGTCCGCCTGCAATAAGCAATGAGAGGACATATCATTATACGCCAGGCACAACTTGACGTCACCAGCATACATTATTATGTTAGAATGCAAAACTACTGAAGGAAGGTCATTAATAAATAGGTTAAAAAGCACTGGACCACTATCTTCATAGAAAACGTAGTTAGTCAATAAACTCATTTGAACTAAGTGGCACCAATACATTTGGTGGAGCAGACCATATAACTTCTGGAAGATTAGAGTCACCGCATACAATCGAAAGCATAGAGAAAATATATTGGTTAGCGGATATATGATTCAGATATATTGAGACATCTGATTGAGGTGAAAAAGTATTAAATTGAATTTGAATACTTATAAATTCAATGTCTAAAGCAATAGGAGGTAAGAAATAATCTGATGCAAGATCAGAATCGACAGCAGACAACCACCACCTAAGCGTGATACTCGATCACATCTATATGGGTTGTATTTATTGGAAAATAAAGAATGATCTGAGATATCAGGTTTTAACCAAGTTTCGGTAAAAACTAGAATATCAAATTTAAAAGAAAGACTGTCAACAAATAGCTTAGAAAGTTTACTATTAAGACCTCAAACATTCTGATATGCTAGAGAAAGAGATGATTCTAGTTTTTTGGTGCAACATTAGAAGAAGATGCACCAGAAAATTTCTGAGGAAATGCAATAGGTTGCCGAACACGTTTTTTGTTTGTATACTCCTTTATAACTAAGCCGGTCAGAAATTAGCAAATTGTGCCGAATACTTCAGCCGAAACACTTATTTTAAAAGAGGAAATTTCTCTTTCATAATTAAATTCAAATTTTTCAATCAACATTCTCGTAAATGACACTTTACCCAGTATGTAGGCTTGAACGTCATCCACAGATATCTCAGAGGCAAGACGCGAAACAAAAATTTGCTTTCTAGGTACAAGAGTCCTAGGAACACTGCTAAAAAGAGGTGGGGGAATCGAAACGGGCACAGTGGCCTGTGACACAATTGAGGCACCACTGTTGATTGCAGGTGGTGCAGGAGAATTAAACTGCTTCACCTGCTGACCATTATCAACAGTGGGTGTCAGCGGTGCAGGAGTCACCAACTGAGCCGGGGCCAATACACCTGGTTCGTGAGGCAATGCAGGCTCGGCCGGTTGCTTCTGCTTAAGAGACTCATTCAACAGTTTTACACTATTAAATTGACTCTCCATAGCATCAAAATCAGCACTGATCTTACTAAAAGCTAGACGGAGATTGTGAAAGCCCTGTCTAGTTTGCCTCATAAATCCCTGAACATCCGACTCATTCTCGCGACATCACTCGCAACACCACTTTAAACCCAACTTATTGCCGATTAAATCTTTTACCCGTTGCGTGAAACCAGCATATTTAACGTGCACCATGTTTTCACACAACCAACAACAGATGAAATCAGCCTTTGGGTCAGCCTGGCACTTGCAGCTTTTTAGGTAGCACGCAGACATACTGAATTTAGAAATAGATATGCCCGAAGAGAAGAGAAAACTATACAAAGATTCGGCACAGCACAGATAAAATAAGAAAACAAACAGCGCACAAGAGATGAAATAGATACCTACGAAAATAGACAAAACTTTGAACCACTGAAAACAACAACACGTGCAAGCACAGTTACGAGAGCACACGAAAGTAGAGAGAGAGAGTAATAAAGCGTTGTGAGAGCACACGACAGTAGAGAGAGCAAGAGTAATAAAGAGCACACATAAACCGCTATAACAACAACAAAGCAAAGCGATCTTGCATGCAATGTGAAACAATGAGAGCGAACGCACCAAGCGCACTCAAAAATAAAAAATAAAACAAAAACAAAACACAGATGTTAACCGCGCACTTTATGTTTGCAAAAATAACAATTTTGTAGTGAATTGTAGCAAAATTACCGACAAAACACCCAAATTACCAAAGCAATCACAGAAAAATTAAAGAAAAATAACGCACGGTTATGTTTTATATTAATTAAATTAAATGTAAGTGTTAAAATTTAATAACAACCACTAACTGGACGGAGCACAGGAAAAACACATCTAATCACAGCAAAGGCTGAGACATGCGCATGATGAGACAATGAGACACAACTCATTATTTCGGTAAGTGTTGAATAGCTTTCAATCTTCCTTTGTCCGTTTTCTTTCAATTCAATTCTTTCAATTCTCCGTAGTCCACCTAGTTACAAGTTCTAGTTGCGACTTCTGTTAGTAGTCAGTTTCTGTACTAAATACTTTCCTTAAAACACACACAAACATTGTGGTGACCCCGTCGGTTGGAACCTGAAGTTGTCAACGAGGCGACAAAAGGATAACCAACCTCTAAAAATCCGTATTTGAAGTTGTCAACAAGGCGACAATCAAAGGATACCTACAATCACCTAACCCAGCTCACTATTTTGAGTTAGTGAGACCACCTGAAGTTGTCAACCAGGCGACATATCGGGATAAAAGTGTGCCCGCAATCACGGCACTACTAATACCTGCAATCTCCTTACACAGTTCACAATATCTGTGTTAGTGAGACCATCTGAAGTTATCAACCAGGCGACATATCAGGATAAAAGTGTGCTCTCGTTGATAAACTACCATAGCACTAACAACAAAGTCCACCAAGCGACAAAAATAAAAACTGATTAAAAAACAGATATACCAATACATATGTATATGTAAAGGTCCAACAAGCGACACAAATCAGTAAAAATGGCACCAGAAAAAACAACCATCGATGAGTTGCTTGATGCCCAGCAAACAATTAGTATTGAGATTGTACGGCTGATATCCAATTATAAAAGGGATTCCGGTGAGAGAAAGTCTCAGACCGGTTACCACAAAATAAAAGCAGATTCTCTCAATAAGAAATGGAATTCTGTGAAAGAAAATGACGAAGTCATAAGAAAAACCGGCGAACTACCGGAAAACCACAAATACTTCACCTACTATGAGGACATGAGTACAACAGTTCTGAAGTGCTTAGAAGTAATCAAAAACGACGCTGAAACCATAAATCAAGCCACAAGCAAGAAGCTTGAGATTGGCGATGGACAGCGTCAGCAATGCGTTGTGCCGGCGACAAAGAGCAATGATCGCATCACTAAATCGCACATTGCACCAAAGCACCCCTATTGAGCACGCAGCATTAGAGCTCATAAGGAATCTATGGGCACAAATTCAAGAGGTCCATTTTCGGCTATATGAAGAAGTTGAAAACCCAGAAGAAAATGGATGGGATACAAAGGAGTATCTACTGGCAGAAGGAGATGTACAAAGGGCACTAGCTTCAAGAAACAACAGTCAGTGCACCAATGACATAAACTTGCCTCGCACAACCATCCCCAAGTTTGATGGGGATATATTTAAATGGACACAATTCTTTGACATGTTTATGTCCATGGTACACAATACCAACATGCCAACAATTAGAAAAATGTGGTATCTAAAAACCAGCGTGATCGGTGAGGCAGAAAGACTAATACGCCAAGTCGACTTGAAAGAGGATAACTACCTTCACGCATGGAACATCTTGGTCGACGCATACGACAATCCAAGAGACATAGCATCATCGGTATTGAACCGATTTTTAATGCAACAAGATATTAACGACAATGTAAAATCGCTAAAGGAGCTCTACATAGTCACTGTGGAGTCCCTTGCATCTCTCAAGGGACTCGGGTTAGACATCGCATCGTGGGACCCAATTCTAATAGCGGTCATACGAAACAAGCTGGACAGCACAAATAAAACGCTGTACGAGCAATCAATAAGCAACTCGAAGCAAATACAGAAACTGGACACCATGCTCCAGTTTCTTGAACACAGAGTTCGTGTTTTAGCTAGCTGTAGCAAAACACACAGCAATGTCAAAAACTACTCGAATTGTCTCTATTGCAAAAAGTCTGATCATCTTATATTTTGGTGCGACGATTTCCGCGCAAAGACAGCCGCTGAGAGATTGAATTGGATTCAACGACAAAGGCTATGCGTCAACTTCTTCAAAGGAGATCACATGGCAAAGGTTTGCAAAAGTCATTTTGACTGCTTCAAGTGCCAAAAAAGACATCATACGCTGCTGCATTTGGAAAACGCATCACTGGAACAACAAAAGCCAATTGTAACATCAGCATGTAGCAAAAATATAAATCTACTTGCTACAGCAAAGGTAATAGTCCAAGGAAATAATGGACAACAAGCTACTTTCAAGGCTTTGCTGGATTCTGGGTCTCAGATCAACATAACATCAGAACAACTCGCTTCTTTATTATCGTTAAAACGACGCGACTCTTCACTACGAATTGAAGGCATCGGTGGACAACAAAATACAAGCAGAGCTCGTGCAAATCTGTTGGTAAAGTCATTACACAACGACTTTACAATGCGGATTGAAACATTTATTCTACCGCACATTATTATAAATGATAAAGATTGGAACATGCCAGCAACTCTACCGTTGGCAGATCCCCAATTTAACAAACCTGGAAAAATCGACATGCTTATCGGTGCCGAACACTATTATGCACTATTGCTACCACAACAACACAAAATACCCTCTGGTCCAATCATGCAAAAGACCAAGGTGGGATGGGTGGTGGCTGGAAAAATAAATGAATCAAGGATGTCATCAGCCATTTGTGCAGTAGCTACAAGGAGAAGAAACAAATACCCTAATGGAGCGATTCTGGACCCTAGACAACTTGGAAACAGCAGAAAGGCATCGTACACCAACTGAAAGGGAGTGCGTGAACCACTTCATTGAGAACTTGCAGACTGCAGCAGATGGGAGATTCATCATAAAATTGCTGTTTGCTGAGCATTCTTCAGCCCTGGGGCCCTCGTTGGAGACTGCAGAAAAAAGATTTCTTGCACTAGAAAGAAGGACATATTCAAAAATCTGGAAATCATATGTGAACTTGATGACCGAATATGAACAATAGGGTCATATGAAAGCTGTTCCTCGAAAACTTCTTCCAACAAACCACTATTTCATCCATCATCATTGCGTGCTGAAACCTGACAGCAGCACCACAAAGCTAAGGGAAGTCTTCGATGCATCATGTAAGACATCGATAGGAAATCACTAAACGACATACAGCAAGTAGGACCCAAGGTGCAAAGCGAACTCATGTCAATTCTACTAAGATTCAGAACACACAAGTACGTGTTTACGGCAGATATCGAAAAGATGTATCGCCAAATATGGATAAGCCCTGAACATCAATTTAATCAAATGATAGTTTGGAGAGAAAATCCAAATGATGAGTTAAAATACTATCGATTAAAAACGATCACATATGGAACAGCATCGGCCCCGTTTCTGGCAACCAAGTGTATAAATCACTTAGCCTCACTTCATTGCAGCAGATCACCATTAGGATCATCTGCCTTGAGAGATGACTTCTGCGTAAATGATTGCCTTACAGGAGCAGACTCAATACAAGAAGCAATCCAAATTTGACAGGAGTTGGTAAAAATACTGCTCCTTAACGGATTCAACTTACGCAAATGGTGCTCAAACAATGAGCAAATTCTTCAAGGAATTCACAAAGACGACATAGTCAGCGATATTAGTGTTAAGACATTGGGTCTTATTTGGATGCCAAATAGTGATCAACTTTGCGGCCGCACACAAAGGAGCACAGCAAAAAGGATTACAAAACGTGTCGTTTGCTCCGAGCTGGCACAGATCTTTGATCCTCTAGGTCTGTTCTCTCCAGTCGTGGTAAAGGCAAACATTTTTATGTAACGACTCTGGGTATCAAAACTCGACTGGGACGACGAACTACCTACGAATCTTCAGAACGAGTGGAAGGACTATAGAGAGGACTTTCAAAGCCTTAATTCAATGCAGATTCCAAGGCACATATACGATGGGAAAACTCCAGTCATGAAGGAATTGCACACCTTTGTGGGTGCTTCAGAGCAGGCATATGGCGCAGCAATATATGTACGCGCATCGTACAAAAACAAGCAAATATCGGTGCGTCTACTATGCTCAAAATCTCGAGTGGCTCCGACAGCAAAACAGTCACTACCTCGTCCAGAACTATGTGCTGCATTATTGGGTGCTGAGCTCGCGGACAGGATTCGACGCGATCTCAACCTTGACTCCACCACAGTGCCAGGATACTTTTGGTCGGATTCTACCGTCGTTCTGTCTTTGATCAATGCACCGTCTTCCACATATCATACGTTTGTGGCCAACCCAATAGCGAAAATTCAGGCATTGACAAGTCAAAATAATTGGCGGCATGTATCGTCTGCCAACAACGCAGCAGATGTGCTCTCAAGAGGAATATCTGCACGAATGTTACACGAGCACAGTCTATGGCTTTATGGACCACTCTTTTTGCATGGCACTCCAGACAAATGGATAGCGCCCCCTTTCATCTATCCGAGCAACCTGGAAAGAAAAACAAAGCATATAAGCCTAGCTGCAACTCAATCGACAATAGGCGAAGAGTTGTATACCTGTCGATACAGCAACTCATTTTTCAAGCTACAACGCATTGTGGCTTACATGTTGCGATTCTGCTACAAGCAAAACAGATCATCAACGACCACGTTGTGCAAAATATAATTCTACAAGCAATACAGCAAGCTGAATTTGCAGGTGAACTGAAAGATTTGAAGCGCCACAACACACAAAACAAAAAAAAATCCTATCTCATCACTCTCACCAACACAAGGGTCAGATGGACTCTTTTGCTGCCTTACAACGATCCAATAGTAAAAATCAAAATGTTTGTGTGTGTTTTAAGGGAAGTATTCAGTACAGAAACTGACTACTAACAGGCGTCGCAACTAACACTTGTAACTAGGTGGACTACGGAGAATGAGATCCTACGATGCGCACAGTAAGTGCGATGGTAGAAATCAAACTAGCGGAGTTGAAGATTAGATTCGAACTGTTTTGCTCTGACGAGCATGGCTTTATTTATACATAATTCTTAACTCTAAAATACATTATTCGGCAGTTTTGTACGGCGCGCGCCTCGAGTGCAGCGATCGCAATTTCTCAATTTCGTAATTTCTAGGTTGACCGTTGTTATACTTCCGCTGAGGGCAACGATCGTAACATGAGACAACTGCTGAGCTAATGCCATCAAAGGCACGCGCGCCTTTGGTCAGCATGTTTTACAAGAAGCCCACCGTGGGAAGGCAATATGAGGCGGCCGCTGCCCAATGCTATTGAGTGCAGTGTTTGCAATATTATTTGCTGACATTTACTTATTTGCTGTGTGTCTGTGCAATCTGCAACGCTCTGGTGTGTTCTTTTGTTATTATTTATATTTGTTCACTATCGTTAGTGATATCTTGAACTTGTTTTTGAGTATACCTGGCTTTGTAATTCCCGAAATGGGAAGAGTATATGTTTTGAATTTTTGCCATAATATTAATAATATGTTGATGTGGATGTGGTATTTATGTCGGTTTTTGGGAGATTTCTGGATAGAGCGTCTGCGACAACGTTCGAAGTTCCTGGCTTATATCTTAATTCGTGGTTATATTCTTCAAGGTAACTTTTCCATCTTTTGAGTTATCCATTATGGTTTTTGCTACTCAGAGCAAAGGTTAGGGGTTGATGGTCTGTAAAAATTATTACTTTTGAGGTGCCGTAACGGTACATGCGCAGGTTCTGGAGAGCCCAGACAATGGCTAACATTTCCTTTTCGTTGGTTGCGTGATTTTCGAGAGTGTACACGATATGAAAGTAATGGGTCTACCCTCTTGTTCGAGAACTGCTCCGATGGCATCGGTTGTTAAGTGAAATTCTTTTTCAAAATTGGGGTAGGCTAGTACCATATCGTTCGAGCTGAGCGTGCTCTTGATTTTATAGAACGCTTTAATTGCATTGTTGTCGAGTGTCACTTCGGTTTTATGGGAAAGATTCTTTGAGAGTCTGCCATTTTCTCCTCTTAAAAGAGTTGTGAGAGGTTTTGTGAGTTTAGCGTAATCGTGAATAAATCTTCTGTAATAACTTGACAAACCCAAGAAAGTGAAATAGTGAAACCTAGGAAATCGACTTCGGTCTTGAAAAACTCGCATTTAACGATTTGAATTTTCATGTTTGCTTTATCTAAGGTCGTGAAGACCATATTCAGATGTGTTCAGATTTGCTGAAAACGATGATATCGTCGATATAAACATAGCAGATTTTTCCAACGTGATCCCTTAAGATGTCGTCCAATGATCGTTGGCGAATTCTTTAAACCAAACGGAAGTCTGGTGAATTCATATTTTCCACCATAAACTGCGAATGCAGTTATTTCTATGTTTTTTTCGATGAGTGGAATTTGATGAAATCCACTTTTGAGATCTAGCACGGAAAAATATTTATTCTCGCCCAATTGTGCGATGATTTCTCCAATCTCAGGGATCGGGTATCGATCTGAAATTGTTACAGAGTTAAGTTTCCGATAGTCGATGACTTTTCGAAACTTTTTTTCGCCTGATGCGTCGCTTTTTTTTGGTACTACTGGGGCATTGCATGGTGACCGTGAAGGTCTTATTATGCCGTCTTGCTGCAACTGATCTATTTGTTTTTCGACTTCTCCTCTTATAGAAGTAGGTTATTGGTAATGTTTGCTGTAAACGGGAGAATCTGATGTCGTTCTTATTTCTGCTAACACTCTGGTGGTATAGGTCAGTTTTTCGTCAGGTTTTGCGAACAAAGTTGAATGAGTCTTCATGACATGATCTACGCAACCCTTTTGTTTGGTCGTCAGGTGCTCTATTCGTACCTTTATATTATTTACTGCTTGAGTTTCTAATTGTCTTATTTTAATTCTATAATTTCCATCAATGATTAAAGTGTCGTTCTTGACGTCAACAACAGCGTTCAGCTGTTTCAAAGTATCATTGACTAGGATACCGTGGAAGGTTTTTAAAGTTGGAAGCAGGAAAAACTTGATTGGTCTATTTTTTGGCCGAATAAACTAAGAAATGTGTGTTGGGATAATTTGGTTTGTCCACCGACAGAAGTTGCATTGAATTGAGGGCTGTGTTGTCGGTGGGATCATTTGACATTGGGGTGATTGGGCGAGAGTTTAGGATCGCTTCAATTTCGATGATTACCGTATTTAACTCTTCGAATGTTAGGGACGCGGTATTAGTCGTGGTAACCAGAAGTCGTTTTGCAGATTTTACCGCGGCTTCCCATAGGCCTCCAAATGATGGCGCCCGTGGTGGTATGAATTTGAAGGCAACCTGTTTTTTGTTGCAGTGATTGATGATCTCTGCTTGAGCCTTCTCGCTGAATACTGATCCTCTTAGTTCCATTAGTTGGTTGTTTGCTCCAACAAAATTGGTGGCATTGTCACAATGAATTGTTTGGCGCCCTCGTCTGGACAGCATTACCAATCTCTGGGCCCTCGTCTGGGCAGCGTCAGCAGTCAGCCTTAGAATACAAGGTGATTGCATTGTGCCGGCGACAAAGAGCAATGATCGCATCACTAAATCGCACATTGCACCAAAGCACCCATATTGAGCACGCAGCATTAGAGCTCATAAGGAATCTATGGGCACAAATTCAAGAGGTCCATTTTCGGCTATATGAAGAAGTTGAAAACCCAGAAGAAAATGGATGGGATACAAATGAGTATCTACAGTCAGAAGAAGATGTACAAAGGGCAATAGCTTCAAGAAACAAAAAAAAGATTTCTCGCAATAGGAAGAAGGACAGATTCAAAAATCTGGAAAGCATATGTGGACTTCATGGCCGAATATGAACAATTGGGTCATATGAAAGCTGTCCCTCGAAAACTCCTTCCAACAAACCATTATTTTATCCCTCATCATTGTGTGCTGAAACCTGACAGCAGCACCACAAAGCTAAGAGTAGTCTTCGATGCATCATGTAAGACATCGACAGGAAAATCATTAAACGAGATTTTGCGAGTAGAACCCACGGTACAAAGTGATCTAATGTCAATTTTACTGAGATTTAGAACACATATCGAAAAGATATACCGCCAAATATGGATAAGCCCTGAACACCAATTTAATCGAGTGAAAGTTTGGAGAAAAAATCCAAATTTTGAGTTAAAACACTATCGATTAAAAACAATCACATATGGAACAGCTCTAAATCAATTAGCCTCACTTCTATCAGCAGATCACCATTAGGATCCTCTGCCTTTAGGGATGACTTCTACGCAGATGATTGCCTCACAGGAGCAGACTCGATACAAAGAGCAATCCAAATTCGACAGGAGTTGGTAAAAATACTGCTCCCAAACGGATTCAAATTACGCAAGTGGTGCTCAAACAATGAGCAAATTCTTCAAGGAATTCCCAAGGACGACATATTAAGCTTGACGAAACACTGGAACACTACGGTGTTACATCATTGGGCCTTATTTGGATGAAAAATAGGGATCAACTTTGCGGCCGCACACAAAGCAGCACAGCAAAAAGGATTACAAAACGTGTCGTTTGCTCGGAGCTGGCACAGATCTTCGATCTTCTAGGCCTGTTCACTCCAGTCGTGGTAGTTTTATTCAACGACTCTGGGAATCAAAACTCGCGGACAGGATTCGACGTGATCTCAACCTTGACTCCACCACAGTGTCAGGATACTTTTGGTCGGATTCTACCGTCGCTCTGTCATGGATCAATGCACCGTCTTCCACATATCATACGTTTGTGGCCAACCCAATAGCGAAAATTCAGGCATTGACAAGTCAAAATAATTGGCGGCATGTATCGTCTGCCAACAACGCAGCAGATGTGCTCTCAAGAGGAATATCTGCACGAATGTTACACGAGCACAGTCTATGGCTTTATGGACCACTCTTTTTGCATGGCACTCCAGACAAATGGATAGCGCCCCCTTTCATCTATCCGAGCAACCTGGAAAGAAAAACAAAGCATATAAGCCTAGCTGCAACTCAATCGACAATAGGCGAAGAGTTGTATACCTGTCGATACAGCAACTCATTTTTCAAGCTACAACGCATTGTGGCTTACATGTTGCGATTCTGCTACAAGCAAAACAGATCATCAACGACCACGTTGTGCAAAATATAATTCTACAAGCAATACAGCAAGCTGAATTTGCAGGTGAACTGAAAGATTTGAAGCGCCACAACACACAAAACAAAAAAAAATCCTATCTCATCACTCTCACCAACACAAGGGTCAGATGGACTCTTTTGCTGCCTTACAACGATCCAATAGTAAAAATCAAAATGTTTGTGTGTGTTTTAAGGGAAGTATTCAGTACAGAAACTGACTACTAACAGGCGTCGCAACTAACACTTGTAACTAGGTGGACTACGGAGAATGAGATCCTACGATGCGCACAGTAAGTGCGATGGTAGAAATCAAACTAGCGGAGTTGAAGATTAGATTCGAACTGTTTTGCTCTGACGAGCATGGCTTTATTTATACATAATTCTTAACTCTAAAATACATTATTCGGCAGTTTTGTACGGCGCGCGCCTCGAGTGCAGCGATCGCAATTTCTCAATTTCGTAATTTCTAGGTTGACCGTTGTTATACTTCCGCTGAGGGCAACGATCGTAACATGAGACAACTGCTGAGCTAATGCCATCAAAGGCACGCGCGCCTTTGGTCAGCATGTTTTACAAGAAGCCCACCGTGGGAAGGCAATATGAGGCGGCCGCTGCCCAATGCTATTGAGTGCAGTGTTTGCAATATTATTTGCTGACATTTACTTATTTGCTGTGTGTCTGTGCAATCTGCAACGCTCTGGTGTGTTCTTTTGTTATTATTTATATTTGTTCACTATCGTTAGTGATATCTTGAACTTGTTTTTGAGTATACCTGGCTTTGTAATTCCCGAAATGGGAAGAGTATATGTTTTGAATTTTTGCCATAATATTAATAATATGTTGATGTGGATGTGGTATTTATGTCGGTTTTTGGGAGATTTCTGGATAGAGCGTCTGCGACAACGTTCGAAGTTCCTGGCTTATATCTTAATTCGTGGTTATATTCTTCAAGGTAACTTTTCCATCTTTTGAGTTATCCATTATGGTTTTTGCTACTCAGAGCAAAGGTTAGGGGTTGATGGTCTGTAAAAATTATTACTTTTGAGGTGCCGTAACGGTACATGCGCAGGTTCTGGAGAGCCCAGACAATGGCTAACATTTCCTTTTCGTTGGTTGCGTGATTTTCGAGAGTGTACACGATATGAAAGTAATGGGTCTACCCTCTTGTTCGAGAACTGCTCCGATGGCATCGGTTGTTAAGTGAAATTCTTTTTCAAAATTGGGGTAGGCTAGTACCATATCGTTCGAGCTGAGCGTGCTCTTGATTTTATAGAACGCTTTAATTGCATTGTTGTCGAGTGTCACTTCGGTTTTATGGGAAAGATTCTTTGAGAGTCTGCCATTTTCTCCTCTTAAAAGAGTTGTGAGAGGTTTTGTGAGTTTAGCGTAATCGTGAATAAATCTTCTGTAATAACTTGACAAACCCAAGAAAGTGAAATAGTGAAACCTAGGAAATCGACTTCGGTCTTGAAAAACTCGCATTTAACGATTTGAATTTTCATGTTTGCTTTATCTAAGGTCGTGAAGACCATATTCAGATGTGTTCAGATTTGCTGAAAACGATGATATCGTCGATATAAACATAGCAGATTTTTCCAACGTGATCCCTTAAGATGTCGTCCAATGATCGTTGGCGAATTCTTTAAACCAAACGGAAGTCTGGTGAATTCATATTTTCCGCCATAAACTGCGAATGCAGTTATTTCTATGTTTTTTTCGATGAGTGGAATTTGATGAAATCTACTTTTGAGATCTAGCACGGAAAAATATTTATTCTCGCCCAATTGTGCGATGATTTCTCCAATCTCAGGGATTGGGTATCGATCTGAAATTGTTACAGAGTTAAGTTTCCGATAGTCGATGACTTTTCGAAACTTTTTTTCGCCTGATGCGTCGCTTTTTTTTGGTACTATCCACACTGGGGCATTGTATGGTGACCGTGAAGGTCTTATTATGCCGTCTTGCTGCAACTGATCTATTTGTTTTTCGACTTCTCCTCTTATAGAAGTAGGTTATTGGTAATGTTCGCTGTAAACGGGAGAATCTGATGTCGTTCTTATTTCTGCTAACACTCTGGTGGTATAGGTCAGTTTTTCGTCAGGTTCTGCGAACAAAGTTGAATGAGTCTTCATGACATGATCTATGAAACCCTTTTGTTTGGTCGTCAGGTGCTCTATTCGTACCTTTATATTATTTACCGCTTGAGTTTCTAATTGTCTTATTTTAATTCTATAATTTCCATCAATGATTAAAGTGTCGTTCTTAACGTCAATAACAGCGTTCAGCTGTTTCAAAGTATCATTGACTAGGATACCGTGGAAGGTTTTTAAAGTTGGAAGCAGGAAAAACTTGATTGGTCTATTTTTTTGGCCGAATAAACTAAGAAATGTGTGTTGGGATAATTTGGTTTGTCCACCGACAGAAGTTGCATTGAATTGAGGGCTGTGTTGTCGGTGGGATCATTTGACATTGGGGTGATTGGGCGAGAGTTTAGGATCGCTTCAATTTCGATGATTACCGTATTTAACTCTTCGAATGTTAGGGACGCGGTATTAGTCGTGGTAACCAGAAGTCGTTTTGCAGATTTTACCGCGGCTTCCCATAGGCCTCCAAATGATGGCGCCCGTGGTGGTATGAATTTGAAGGCAACCTGTTTTTTGTTGCAGTGATTGATGATCTCTGCTTGAGCCTTCTCGCTGAATACTGATCCTCCCAGTTCCATTAGTTGGTTGTTTGCTCCAACAAAATTGGTGGCATTGTCACAATGAATTGTTTGGCGCCCTCGTCTGGACAGCATTACCAATCTCTGGGCCCTCGTCTGGGCAGCGTCAGCAGTCAGCCTTAGAATACAAGGTGATTGCATTGTGCCGGCGACAAAAAGCAATGATCGCATCACTAAATCGCACATTGCACCAAAGCACCCCTATTGAGCACTTAGCATTAGAGCTCATAAGGAATCTATGGGCACAAATTCAAGAAGTCCATTTTCTGCTATATGAAAAAGTGGAAAGCCCAGAAGAAAATGGATATGATACAAAGGAGTATCTACTGGCAGAAGGAGATGTACAAAGGGCACTAGCTTCAAGAAACAACAGTCAGTGCACCAATGACATAAACTTGCCTCGCACAACCATCCTCAAGTTTGATGGGGATATATTTAAATGGACACAATTCTTTGACATGTTTATGTCCATGGTACACAATACCAACATGCCAGCAATTAGAAAAATGTGGTATCTAAAAACCAGCGTGATCGGTGAGGCAGAAAGACTAATACGCCAAGTCGACTTGAAAGAGGATATCTACCTTCACGCATGGAACATCTTGGTCGACGCATACGACAATCCAAGAGACATAGCATCATCGGTATTGAACCGATTTTTAATGCAACAAGCCATTAACGACAATGTAAAATCGCTAAAGGAGCTCTACATAGTCACTGTGGAGTCCATTGCATCTCTCAAGGGACTCGGGTTAGACATCGCATCGTGGGACCCAATTCTAATAGCGGTCATACGAAACAAGCTGGACAGCACAAATAAAACACTGTACGAGCAATCAATAAGCAACTCGAAGCAAATACAGAAACTGGACACCATGCTCCAGTTTCTCGAACACAGAGTTCGTGTTTTAGCTAGCTGTAGCAAAACACACAGCAATGTCAAAAACTACTCGATGGGAGCATCTTGTGCATCCTCCTCAACTACAAGGAAGAATTGTTTCTATTGCAAAAAGTCTGATCATCTTATATTTTGGTGCGACGATTTCCGCGCAAAGACAGCCGCTGAGAGATTGAATTGGATTCAACGACAAAGGCTATGCGTCAACTTCTTCAAAGGAGATCACATGGCAAAGGTTTGCAAAAGTCATTTTGACTGCTTCAAGTGCCAAAAAAGACATCATACGCTGCTGCATTTGGAAAACGCATCACTGGAACAACAAAAGCCAATTGTAACATCAGCATGTAGCAAAAATATAAATCTACTTGCTACAGCAAAGGTAATAGTCCAAGGAAATAATGGACAACAAGCTACTTTCAAGGCTTTGCTGGATTCTGGGTCTCAGATCAACATAACATCAGAACAACTCGCTTCTTTATTATCGTTAAAACGACGCGACTCTTCACTACGAATTGAAGGCATCGGTGGACAACAAAATACAAGCAGAGCTCGTGCAAATCTGTTGGTAAAGTCATTACACAACGACTTTACAATGCGGATTGAAACATTTATTCTACCGCACATTATTATAAATGATAAAGATTGGAACATGCCAGCAACTCTACCGTTGGCAGATCCCCAATTTAACAAACCTGGAAAAATCGACATGCTTATCGGTGCCGAACACTATTATGCACTATTGCTACCACAACAACACAAAATACCCTCTGGTCCAATCATGCAAAAGACCAAGGTGGGATGGGTGGTGGCTGGAAAAATAAATGAATCAAGGATGTCATCAGCCATTTGTGCAGTAGCTACAAGGAGAAGAAACAAATACCCTAATGGAGCGATTCTGGACCCTAGACAACTTGGAAACAGCAGAAAGGCATCGTACACCAACTGAAAGGGAGTGCGTGAACCACTTCATTGAGAACTTGCAGACTGCAGCAGATGGGAGATTCATCATAAAATTGCTGTTTGCTGAGCATTCTTCAGCCCTGGGGCCCTCGTTGGAGACTGCAGAAAAAAGATTTCTTGCACTAGAAAGAAGGACATATTCAAAAATCTGGAAATCATATGTGAACTTGATGACCGAATATGAACAATAGGGTCATATGAAAGCTGTTCCTCGAAAACTTCTTCCAACAAACCACTATTTCATCCATCATCATTGCGTGCTGAAACCTGACAGCAGCACCACAAAGCTAAGGGAAGTCTTCGATGCATCATGTAAGACATCGATAGGAAATCACTAAACGACATACAGCAAGTAGGACCCAAGGTGCAAAGCGAACTCATGTCAATTCTACTAAGATTCAGAACACACAAGTACGTGTTTACGGCAGATATCGAAAAGATGTATCGCCAAATATGGATAAGCCCTGAACATCAATTTAATCAAATGATAGTTTGGAGAGAAAATCCAAATGATGAGTTAAAATACTATCGATTAAAAACGATCACATATGGAACAGCATCGGCCCCGTTTCTGGCAACCAAGTGTATAAATCACTTAGCCTCACTTCATTGCAGCAGATCACCATTAGGATCATCTGCCTTGAGAGATGACTTCTGCGTAAATGATTGCCTTACAGGAGCAGACTCAATACAAGAAGCAATCCAAATTTGACAGGAGTTGGTAAAAATACTGCTCCTTAACGGATTCAACTTACGCAAATGGTGCTCAAACAATGAGCAAATTCTTCAAGGAATTCACAAAGACGACATAGTCAGCGATATTAGTGTTAAGACATTGGGTCTTATTTGGATGCCAAATAGTGATCAACTTTGCGGCCGCACACAAAGGAGCACAGCAAAAAGGATTACAAAACGTGTCGTTTGCTCCGAGCTGGCACAGATCTTTGATCCTCTAGGTCTGTTCTCTCCAGTCGTGGTAAAGGCAAACATTTTTATGTAACGACTCTGGGTATCAAAACTCGACTGGGACGACGAACTACCTACGAATCTTCAGAACGAGTGGAAGGACTATAGAGAGGACTTTCAAAGCCTTAATTCAATGCAGATTCCAAGGCACATATACGATGGGAAAACTCCAGTCATGAAGGAATTGCACACCTTTGTGGGTGCTTCAGAGCAGGCATATGGCGCAGCAATATATGTACGCGCATCGTACAAAAACAAGCAAATATCGGTGCGTCTACTATGCTCAAAATCTCGAGTGGCTCCGACAGCAAAACAGTCACTACCTCGTCCAGAACTATGTGCTGCATTATTGGGTGCTGAGCTCGCGGACAGGATTCGACGCGATCTCAACCTTGACTCCACCACAGTGCCAGGATACTTTTGGTCGGATTCTACCGTCGTTCTGTCTTTGATCAATGCACCGTCTTCCACATATCATACGTTTGTGGCCAACCCAATAGCGAAAATTCAGGCATTGACAAGTCAAAATAATTGGCGGCATGTATCGTCTGCCAACAACGCAGCAGATGTGCTCTCAAGAGGAATATCTGCACGAATGTTACACGAGCACAGTCTATGGCTTTATGGACCACTCTTTTTGCATGGCACTCCAGACAAATGGATAGCGCCCCCTTTCATCTATCCGAGCAACCTGGAAAGAAAAACAAAGCATATAAGCCTAGCTGCAACTCAATCGACAATAGGCGAAGAGTTGTATACCTGTCGATACAGCAACTCATTTTTCAAGCTACAACGCATTGTGGCTTACATGTTGCGATTCTGCTACAAGCAAAACAGATCATCAACGACCACGTTGTGCAAAATATAATTCTACAAGCAATACAGCAAGCTGAATTTGCAGGTGAACTGAAAGATTTGAAGCGCCACAACACACAAAACAAAAAAAAATCCTATCTCATCACTCTCACCAACACAAGGGTCAGATGGACTCTTTTGCTGCCTTACAACGATCCAATAGTAAAAATCAAAATGTTTGTGTGTGTTTTAAGGGAAGTATTCAGTACAGAAACTGACTACTAACAGGCGTCGCAACTAACACTTGTAACTAGGTGGACTACGGAGAATGAGATCCTACGATGCGCACAGTAAGTGCGATGGTAGAAATCAAACTAGCGGAGTTGAAGATTAGATTCGAACTGTTTTGCTCTGACGAGCATGGCTTTATTTATACATAATTCTTAACTCTAAAATACATTATTCGGCAGTTTTGTACGGCGCGCGCCTCGAGTGCAGCGATCGCAATTTCTCAATTTCGTAATTTCTAGGTTGACCGTTGTTATACTTCCGCTGAGGGCAACGATCGTAACATGAGACAACTGCTGAGCTAATGCCATCAAAGGCACGCGCGCCTTTGGTCAGCATGTTTTACAAGAAGCCCACCGTGGGAAGGCAATATGAGGCGGCCGCTGCCCAATGCTATTGAGTGCAGTGTTTGCAATATTATTTGCTGACATTTACTTATTTGCTGTGTGTCTGTGCAATCTGCAACGCTCTGGTGTGTTCTTTTGTTATTATTTATATTTGTTCACTATCGTTAGTGATATCTTGAACTTGTTTTTGAGTATACCTGGCTTTGTAATTCCCGAAATGGGAAGAGTATATGTTTTGAATTTTTGCCATAATATTAATAATATGTTGATGTGGATGTGGTATTTATGTCGGTTTTTGGGAGATTTCTGGATAGAGCGTCTGCGACAACGTTCGAAGTTCCTGGCTTATATCTTAATTCGTGGTTATATTCTTCAAGGTAACTTTTCCATCTTTTGAGTTATCCATTATGGTTTTTGCTACTCAGAGCAAAGGTTAGGGGTTGATGGTCTGTAAAAATTATTACTTTTGAGGTGCCGTAACGGTACATGCGCAGGTTCTGGAGAGCCCAGACAATGGCTAACATTTCCTTTTCGTTGGTTGCGTGATTTTCGAGAGTGTACACGATATGAAAGTAATGGGTCTACCCTCTTGTTCGAGAACTGCTCCGATGGCATCGGTTGTTAAGTGAAATTCTTTTTCAAAATTGGGGTAGGCTAGTACCATATCGTTCGAGCTGAGCGTGCTCTTGATTTTATAGAACGCTTTAATTGCATTGTTGTCGAGTGTCACTTCGGTTTTATGGGAAAGATTCTTTGAGAGTCTGCCATTTTCTCCTCTTAAAAGAGTTGTGAGAGGTTTTGTGAGTTTAGCGTAATCGTGAATAAATCTTCTGTAATAACTTGACAAACCCAAGAAAGTGAAATAGTGAAACCTAGGAAATCGACTTCGGTCTTGAAAAACTCGCATTTAACGATTTGAATTTTCATGTTTGCTTTATCTAAGGTCGTGAAGACCATATTCAGATGTGTTCAGATTTGCTGAAAACGATGATATCGTCGATATAAACATAGCAGATTTTTCCAACGTGATCCCTTAAGATGTCGTCCAATGATCGTTGGCGAATTCTTTAAACCAAACGGAAGTCTGGTGAATTCATATTTTCCACCATAAACTGCGAATGCAGTTATTTCTATGTTTTTTTCGATGAGTGGAATTTGATGAAATCCACTTTTGAGATCTAGCACGGAAAAATATTTATTCTCGCCCAATTGTGCGATGATTTCTCCAATCTCAGGGATCGGGTATCGATCTGAAATTGTTACAGAGTTAAGTTTCCGATAGTCGATGACTTTTCGAAACTTTTTTTCGCCTGATGCGTCGCTTTTTTTTGGTACTACTGGGGCATTGCATGGTGACCGTGAAGGTCTTATTATGCCGTCTTGCTGCAACTGATCTATTTGTTTTTCGACTTCTCCTCTTATAGAAGTAGGTTATTGGTAATGTTTGCTGTAAACGGGAGAATCTGATGTCGTTCTTATTTCTGCTAACACTCTGGTGGTATAGGTCAGTTTTTCGTCAGGTTTTGCGAACAAAGTTGAATGAGTCTTCATGACATGATCTACGCAACCCTTTTGTTTGGTCGTCAGGTGCTCTATTCGTACCTTTATATTATTTACTGCTTGAGTTTCTAATTGTCTTATTTTAATTCTATAATTTCCATCAATGATTAAAGTGTCGTTCTTGACGTCAACAACAGCGTTCAGCTGTTTCAAAGTATCATTGACTAGGATACCGTGGAAGGTTTTTAAAGTTGGAAGCAGGAAAAACTTGATTGGTCTATTTTTTGGCCGAATAAACTAAGAAATGTGTGTTGGGATAATTTGGTTTGTCCACCGACAGAAGTTGCATTGAATATGTTTTTATTTGGTTTCGGACTTGTAACTAAATTTGGTTGAATGTAGTTTTGGTTAGAACCTGTGTCAATTAGAAAGTTCAGCGAAGTGCCGTTCCTCGTTATGCACTGAAAATAGGGCAAAGAGGAACCATTTAATTTAAGAAACGAATGTCTGAGGCGTCAGCTATTGTAGGTTTGTATTCGTAACCGACTTCACTTTCACCCCCGTCAGGTAGATCGTAAGCTGCTTCTAAACCAGCGGCTTTTAAGTGAGGGTTTGATTGCTCAAACTGTTCGTCAGGTGTTTCGGTTGCAATATGGAATTGTCGTTGAATTTTTGGTGGCTGTCCGCTAGATGCGTTGAGGGGGTGTTTGCCCGCGAAATTATTTGAATGTTGTTTGTTTATGTAATTGATATTTCTACTTCTGATAGAGTTATCTATCTCCATTGGTACGGGTTTTGGCTCTGGTTTTGGAAAGAATGGGCGCGGAGGAGCTTGGTATGTTTGTTTAGGACTGACTCCGTTTAGACCGCGCACGAACGTATCCAGAGCTTCGCCTCGATAATTGTTCGTCAGATCTCTAACTACCTCAGGTGAGTCTTCTTGTACGCTTATTTGATTGAGGATCAGAGAGAGTTGGTGGTATACCATTTAGTAGAATTCTTGCACAGACAGAAGTCCTTGAGTTAAGGCAAACATTTGATATTCGAGAGTATTTAAGTCTCTCCTATCAGCTTAATGTTCAGTGAGGCACTTGGAAATGGCCCTCCAGTTCATGGGAGTGTTATAGGATTCGAGCACTGCGTCTGCGTCTCCTATTTTTTTTATTTCGAATTGCTAGAGTTGCTAAGTAGTATTTGTATGTCTCCTCCTGACCATTATTAATTGCCATTATTCTGTCCACATTTTTTTTCCAAGAACCGAATGCTGTTCGGTCTTGTTAAAAATCTATAAGCAGACGTGTTATTTCGGGAATTTTTTCTCGATCCTTCCCATATCTTGGATGAGCAAATGGGTCGTTTAGAAGGTCGTTGCCTTCACTACTTATTGTTTGTCGGATTATTCCGCCTCCTTGAAGCGTTTCTTTTATTAGTGACACTATTGATTCTTTAAGAGCTGGACTTGTTTTATTATTTGTTTTTATTTTTCTGAGAACTGGTACTAGCTGTTCCTAGCCTCATATTGGCTAGGGATTCTGACAATTCGTTTGCTTACATGTTTTGTATTCAGACCACTTTTATATTTTGAATTGAACTGTTTCAGTACTAAGGAGCAATTGGAAAATGTTTTTATAGAAATTAATTGATTATTAAAAATTTTCTTTTTATGGTAAATGTTCTTCTTTTTTTTTAATATTTTCCTTTGATACTAAGTATTTGTTTTACTTAGGATTTACTTTGTTTTGCTTATTATTATTATTATAATTGGGGAAAAGTTTGCACTGCGACCTAAAAGGTCTATTGTGCCCCCTTACTGAGCCTACAGCTCCTCCATCAATCCCAACTCCTGCACGAATGCCAGGATCTTTGTTGGGTTGAGGGTTTCTATGTCCTTGGGCCGCATGATATGCTGCCCTAGGATGCTGCATCTTTTCCTGGTTAGGGCGACGCATTCTGTTAGGATGTGCGTCGAGGATTCCTCCTCGTGTCCGCAAAACCTGCAAACATTGCTGCTGCAAATACCTAACTTGGTTAGGTGACTTCTCAGTCTACAGTGTCCTGTCAATAGACCTGTGAGTATTCTGAGTCTATTCTTCCCCATGGATATTATTCGCTTAAATCGCTTTTGATTATAGCCACCTAGGAGACTTCTGGCTTGTCGGAGTCCTGGTGTGTCTACCCAGCTCCGTTCCCGCATCTGTCTTTCTTCATCCCTGATTTGTAGGCGTATTGTGTGTTTTCCTACACCACAATACGGTTCAGGGCCTATCATGGGTCTCTCTGCCCCCATTCTTGCTTGCTTATCAGCCTCCTCGTTCCCCGCTATATCCCTGTGACCCGGAACCCATCTTAGGGTAAGCCTATTTTGTTTCCCGAGTTGGTCAAGCTTGGATCGAACTTCGTGGACTACTTTAGATGTTATTTTCGTCCCATTTAGAGCATTTATTGCTGCTTGACTATCGGAGAGGATGGATATTTCCGCATTCCGATAGTGTCGTTCCAGGTTAAACTCCGCACATCTCCCTATCGCACACACTTCTGCTTGGAATATGCTTGTGTGCTTCCCAAGGGACTCATGGTATGATACCCGAGGACCCACCACTCCAAGGCCTGTTCCCTGCGTGGTGAGTGATCCATCGGTATACCATTTTATGGTGTGCGGTTTCATAGGGTGGACTTCATTCAGTGTCGTCCATTCCTTCTTGCTGCTCATATGAACCTTGAAATTTCGCTCGAATGAATACTCGGCTGACATTTCGTCCCTGGGTTGCATGATCAGGGGAAGTTCATCTGCTAGGAGTTGGGCATCATTATGGCTTAGGATGTGATTGCCCCCAACTCCCTCAACTGACATCCTTAGAAGCGTTGCTTTCTGTTGGAGCCTTATGGTGTGTTGGAGTGGTGTGAGCTCCATTAAGGCTTCCAAGGCCATTGTGGGGCAGGTGCGCATTGCCCCTGTCATACATATGCAGGCCATTCTTTGCAGTTTTAGCAACTGTCTTTGCACGGTCGTTAGCCGCACCCTATCCCCCCATGCTACTACTCCGTAGGTTAGCATGGGCCTTACTACCATTAGGTATAGCCATCTTATTATCTTTGGTGATGTACCCCATGATTTGCCGGCTATGCTGCGACATGTATAAAGCGCCCTAGAGCACTTTGATATCGCATTTTCAACATGGGTACCAAAGTTTAATTTACTGTCAAATGTGACTCCGAGGTATTTCACCTCTTTACTCATTTCTACTAGGCTACCTGATAGCCTTATTTCTCTCATCCTCTGCAGCTTATATCGTCTAGTAAAGGGGACGATGATGGTTTTTGTGGGGTTCAGGCTGAGTCCAGCCTCCACACACCAATCGCTCGTTATTTGTAACCCTAACTGGACTATGTCACAAAGTGTTTCTTCAAATCTGCCTCGCGCCATGATGACAATGTCATCGGCATAACCTTGACATTGGATGCCTCTGGTGGTAAGTCTGTTAAGTAGTTCATCCACTAGCAAACTCCAGAGCAGCGGAGACAATACTCCCCCTTGGGGGCAGCCTTTGGTCGTTAAGACTGTTACAGTAACGTCATGTGTTGATGTCGTGGCCTGTCTGAACTCCAGCAAAGCGAGTATCCACCTGCTGGTGATGGAGTCCAGACCCCTCCTATAGAGGGCAGCCCCGATCGCCTCATGAGATGTGTTGTCAAAGGCGCCTTCTATATCTAGAAAGGCGCACAATGCTACTTCCTTATTTCTCATCGCCGCATTTAAGGTGCGTCGCAATTGGTAGAGCGCAGTGTCCGTGGACCTGCCTGCTCTGTATGCATGCTGCGTTGGATGCAGCGGCCTTTGCCTTAGCAGAGTGCTTCTAATTTTATAGTCCACTAGCTTTTCCAACGTTTTCAGTAAAAACGATGTCAAGCTGATGGGTCTGAAGGACTTTGGGTTGGTGATGTCTTTCTTCCCTGCCTTGGGGATGAAGACCACCCTAGCTCTACTCCATGCTCTCGGTATATATCCGAGGGCTAGGCTACTGATGAGTACTTTCCTGACAGGTGAGAGGAGTATTTCTCGTCCCTGCTGGAGGAAAGCTGGCGATATTCCGTCCAATCCAGGAGATTTGAAGGGCTGGAAGGTTCCAATTGCCCATTCTAGTCTCTCCGGAGTGACCGTTGACTTGGCACATGCCCATTCGCTAGCAGATGTTCTAACTCTGCTGCCTGTCATTTCGATGGCACTTTCCTGCAGTGGTATACTGCCTGGAAAGTGCGTCTCGAAGAGCAGTTTCAGTCTTTGTGCATTGTTGCTTGTGTAGGAGTTATCCCTACGCAACAGTGCTACGTTTGCGTCAGGCGTCCGTTTAGATAACACTCTATGGAGCCTGGCACCTTCGCTGGTACTTCCTATGCTTTCGCAGAAGTTCCTATAGTTTGCTCGCTTAGCCTTTCTGATTTCCTTATTGTAGGAGGTCAGGCTCTCGCGATATCTTTCCCATGTACAGTCTCTCTTCGCTTTGTTGAAGAGGCGACGTGTGGTGAGGCGCAGCCTTTCCAGGCTTTCATTCCACCAAGGGGCGTCTTTTTCTTTGAATTTCTTCCCTACCGGGCAATTCTCCTCAAAAGCAGTAATTATGCTTTTATTGAGATTTTCTACAGCCCACTCTAATTCGGGTGGACTTCTGGGTATGTTTGATATACTACTGGGGTTAAGTTCTAGAGCTGACCTAAACCCCTCCCAGTTCGTTTTCCTGGGGTTACGACAGGGTAAGCTGCTACCCGTATTCAGTTCTATACGAAAGAGGATGATTCTATGGTCAGACATAGATTCTTCCTGGGATACATGCCAGTCCCTAAGGTGTGGTTGAAGGGACCGACTGATGAGGGTGATGTCTAGCACCTCCTCCCTGATTCTGGTTACAAATGTCGGTGTAGATCCGACATTGGCAAGTTCTAGATTATATCTACATATAAAATCTATGAGGTACTCACCTCTCGTGTTGATGTCGCTGCTGCCCCATATGGTGTGGTGCGCGTTGGCATCGCATCCGATGATTATCGGCATCTTCTTCTTTCGGCAGTATTCCACCAGCTTCGTTATTTCCGCTGGTGGGCAGGCTTCATCTCCTGCGAGGTAGGCCGATGCTATCACCAGGGGGGTGGCATTTCCCTTATCCTGTATTGCTATGGGAACGCAGTCCCTTGTCAAAAATTCTGAAAGGATAGTAAAGTTAATTTCTTTCCTTACCATAATGCACGCTCTCGGCACTGGGTGCCTTTGATCCCATATTACCTTTGAGCTTGCCGTGAACAGACCTTTAATGCCATTGTTCACCCATGGCTCCTGTACAAGGGCTAGCCCGAGATGCCGTTTGGTAAACATCCTCGCTAGAACAGCCGAGGCTGCCTTGGCACGGTGGATGTTTACCTGGGCCAGGCCCGTTGTGATGACTCTCGTCATCTACTAGAGGAGGGGCTCCTTCTTGCATGGTGGCTGGGGCCTGGAGTTGCACCCATCACCGCTGCCCGTCAGTGTGACGTCAGCTTCTTCCTCCTCTCTTAACTCTTCCTTCAACTCTTGCGAGGACATTATTACGTCCCCGTCTTCTACTTCACCCAGTTCTTCTGGGCCGAGCGTCACATCCGCCAAGTCTTCATCTTCTGCCAGGTCTTCCGACAGGTCGATGACGATTGCCGGATGATTGCCCGGTCCGTCCGCTGGCTGCACCTCCGTGGCCTTCTTCTCTGTTGGGGCGGGCTGCGTATTCCCCCCAACCTTCTTCCTCAGACCACTTACGGGGATATTCCCGTAACGGAAGTTGATCTGGTGACCGTTCTCGACGATCGTCCTCCTGGACAATTCATCTATTCCAATCACTAGAAGGGCTCCTTCCCCCTCGTTCCTCCTAGTAATGACTTTCCATGCGGAAATGTCCATTCCGTTTTGGACCCCGATTAGGGGCAACAGGGACTCGGTGGACCTATCTTTACTTCTTGGACAGAAGATTGTCATGCAGTGGGGCGACGGTATGTCATCTCCCACCTTGCATTCTAGGGGCACTCCCTTCCACGATCGTAGCCGTGGTGCAGTGTCTCCAAGCCATTTGGCTGAGCGTTCATTGGAGCATTCAATCAGCAGATAGCCGATTCTAAAATGAATGCCCGCGAATGAAATCACGGTGTCCCGATCCCTTCCATATTCTGCAATGAGGTCATCTATAATTACCTCCTCCAGTGTAGATAGGTCTTTGTGGCTGAGCACTACCTGGGGGTAGCCCACCGGCACTACCGCCACCTTGACCTTCTTTGCTGCCGCCGCATATGAGATGCGGGGCCCTTCTGGTCCTGAACTGGACATGTTAGCCGCTGCACGTGATGTGCTCGGGCGCGTATCCAGTTCTTCTTGGCTGCTCCTAATCGGCGCTCGTGCCCCCGGTGGACCTTGAGTAGTGCTCTTGACCGTCGAACACCACCTTTTAGGGGTGGCCGTCGGCGGTGTCAGAGCACTGCTAGTCCTTTTGGGGGCTGGTGCCGCTGATGTGTCCCTCGGCTCTTTTGCCTTTTTGAGGGCGTCATCTGGGGTCATCCCTTGCCGGAGGTACCTCAGGTACCATTTGACCCGTGAACCGCAGAGGTTTCTGCGGTTCGGGTCGTCCAGCCCTCCGGGTTGGCCCCTCGGTGGGAGGAAATCTCCCTTCTTCTTCGGCCGATATGCCGCCTGTGCTCTCGCTGCT
Organism: Drosophila nr. medialis 2 BK-2023a; assembly: GCA_035044325.1. Classification (NCBI taxonomy): domain Eukaryota; kingdom Metazoa; phylum Arthropoda; class Insecta; order Diptera; family Drosophilidae; genus Drosophila; species Drosophila nr. medialis 2 BK-2023a. The sequence goes on along the minus strand of JAWNMH010000398.1, from coordinate 974,192 downwards.
GGGTGTGGTGGTCGAGATGCTCCGACTACACCTTCTTCTCTTGAGGCATGTGCCTGCTGACCGTGCCCCTGCTGTGCAAAGGGCCTCCTTGGTGTTGGAGTAGGTCTTTGTGGAGGATATTCTGCCACATGCGAGGACCTCCCCCCGTTCAGGGCTCGGTCCTCCATTAGTCTCGCGACTTCGATTGCAGGGAGATCCTGCGGAATTTTTGTTCCGTTATTCTTATTCATGTTGTTGTTCCCACGAGTTGCAGAGAAAGTATTGTCCGCCCGGGCAGAGATCTGCGATACCCGGGTAAGGCTAGTTAGAACAGGCGGTCGCCATCTGCCTGAGCTCACCGTTAAGAACTGGGCTATTTGATAATCCGGGCCCCCAGCCAAGTTGACTCTCGGCACGGTTCGATTGACACCTTAGTCCGGCCCGGAGTGAGATGTGTGGGGATAGGATGGGGGTAGGTAGTATTATTGGGGGATTGTGGGGGGTTGTGTGAGGCTATGTTTTAAAGAGGCGGCAACACAAGCGCCCTGTCGGTACGATTAGTAATAACCGTACCCGCTGTTTGTCCGGGACTGCTTATTCACGGGCACTTTTGCCCGCTATTCGCAGCTAACCTCCCTAAGGGAGGCCGTTCGCTATCCGCAACCTGCGACCCGCCTGGTGGCCTCAGCTCAGCCCCATCCGAACCATCCCACTAGTTCTTCAGACAACAGGTTTGTTTTGCTTACTTTATTAATAATAATTATTCTTTGTTTTACTTAAGATTTACTTTGTATTGCTTACTTTAAAAATGTATTAATAATAATTAATAAATTTGTTTCGTTTTGATTTTTAATTTAACATTTTTTTTTTTTTGGGTAATTTTTTGTTTTTGCAAAGGATAAAATATTTTATTATTAATAATAAATTTGTTTCGGTTCTTCTTCTTTTTCTTTTAAATATTATTTCTTTTGGGTTAATTTTTTATTTTGCAAAGGATAAAATATTTTATTATATATACTTAATAAATTTGTTTCAGTTCTCTTTGTTCCCTTTAAATTTTTTTTTAAATTTTCTAAATTTTTTTCTCAAGTTTTTTCATTTCTTATTTTCTACGCTTACAAGATAATTAACATCCCGGTGAATCTCCCGCGACGATCCTTTGGAATTTATTCTTTTTGTCCCACGACGATTTTGAGTCGAAATGGGTGACTCGGGTTCCTCTGGACATTTTAGCTCGCGGTACCCTGAGGACGGACAACCCTTGTCGGCGGTATTTTTTTCGGCACCGGAACGCAGTTTTTCAGTTTTTTTTTTACTGATCGTGCTCTTACCTGCGGCTACTTGAGGCGCTTTTGATATGAACGTGTCTGGTTCACAGGCACTTAATTTTTCGACACTGGCCTATTAGGATTTCTCGATGCCCGATTATTACCGCTACTGGTTTTTTAATTCACTTTTATAACTCGCGATTTGCCTGTCATTTGCATGGCATTCCCTCGATATAAGGTCTGAATTTCTTAATATATATAATTTCTCCGTGACGGAATAGTTCCTGTTTGTGTGTTCAAAGGGGGGTATTCAGCACATAAACTGACTACTAAAGGCGTCGCAACTAGCACTTGTAACTAGGTGGACTACGGAGAATGAGATCCTTCGATGCGCACAGTAAGTGCGATGGTAGAAATCAAACTTGCGGAGTTGACGATTAGATTCGAACTAAACTGCTCTGATGAGCAGGCTCTTTATTTATACTAAAATGCTTATACATGTAAACTGCAGCTGGATCGGGGCCTGTTGATGAAGGCGGCTAGATCGTGGTGTCGCAGCAGCGGCTGGGTCGCGGCGACCGTCGCTCCGCGAGCTGGCGGCAACCCGTCGCCAGCAAATGACGGTAGTCGCGAATCCAACTTAAGCGGCAAGTACCGCGATGAACAAGGCTGGCCTGCATGGCTCAGCCACACACGCTCATTCTCGAACACTTACACTAGTACATATTTTACAGGGTGTTCATTTGTTATGTTTATATAGGGTGTTCATTTTTGAACACTGTGTGTCTGCGCAATCTACAGCGCACGTATTTAATTTAATTACATGAACCTAAACATTCTCCCGGCCGTTGCATTGGTGATCAACCATCATCTAGACCCAGTGTGACTCTTCTTGGGAATGCTGATGGCACGGGTATAGTGGCGACCTCATTCCTTGTAGTTGTTGGTCACATTAACCGTTTTTGCTGAATGGGTGGCGTATCATTTTTATGTGTGTCCTCGGTTTCCGTGATGGGGCGTTTTTTGGCCATGTCTTCTGGAAATAACGGCGCAAGCCTGGTTATGGGGCGCTTATAAATTCCTGAAGCAGTTTTAACGTCGACCACACGAATATGACTGTCGTGACCTGGATATGTGTGGACAATGCGTCCCATTGGCCAACTCATCACAGGTAAATTGTCTTCTTTGACTATAACCAGCATGCCTTCCTTGATGTTGGGGTTGACGGTCTTCCACTTATGCCTGGTTTGCAATTCTTGCAAGTATTCCTGTGACCATTGCTTCCAAAATCCTTGCTTAAGTCTGGAAACTAGTTCCCACCGTTTTAGTAGGGATTTTTCATTGCGGTCTGAGTTGACATCGGGCGGGGCAGTCAGCGTTTCACCAATCAAAAAGTGTGCTGGGGTGAAGGCTGTGTTGTCGGTGGGATCATTTGACATTGGGGTGATTGGGCGAGAGTTTAGGATCGCTTCAATTTCGATGATTACCGTATTTAACTCTTCGAATGTTAGGGACGCCGTATTAGTCGTGGTAACCAGAAGTCGTTTTGCAGATTTTACCGCGGCTTCCCATAGGCCTCCAAATGATGGCGCCCGTGGTGGTATGAATTTGAAGGCAACCTGTTTTTTGTTGCAGTGATTGATGATCTCTGCTTGAGCCTTCTCGCTGAATACTGATCCTCCCAGTTCCATTAGTTGGTTGTTTGCTCCAACAAAATTGGTGGCATTGTCACAATGAATTGTTTGACATTTGCCGCGGCGGCTTAGAAAGCGCCGCAGGGCTCCTAGGAAAGCATTTGTGGTCAGGTCGCTAACCAGCTCGAGGTGGACCGCCTTTGTAGAGAAGCAACAGAAGACAGCTATGTATGCCTTATCTGGTCTTTTTCCGCGAACCTTATGATGAATCCAAATTGGTCCGCAATAGTCTACGCTTGTTGTGAGAAACGGGCGTGTTGGTGTCACTCGATCGGCTGGCAGATTGCCCATAATTTGATTCATTAGCTTGGGTTTCGCCTTGTTGCATGTCACACAGTTGTGGATGATATTTCTCGACATAGTTTTGTCGTTCAGGATCCAATGCTGTTGTCTAGCAGTTGCTCGTAAGGCTTGAGCACCGCAGTGCATGTTGTCCTCATGCAGCTCTCAAATATCATTTTCACTATTGGATCGTTATAAGGCAGCAAAATCTGGTGCCTTGCATTGTATGGAAGTGGGGCTTGCTCCAATCTACCTCCAACTCGCATGAGTCCATCTGACCCTTGTATTGGTGATAGTGATGAGATAGGACTCAAATTTTGCAGTTCAGCTGTAAGTTCAGCTTACTGTATTGTTTGTAGAATTATATTGCGAGCACTGTCTAATTCCATTTTACACAGCGTGGTTGTTGATGATCTGTTTCGCTTGTAGCAGAAGCGCAACATATAGGCCATAATGCGTTGTAGCTTGAAAAATGAGTTGCTGTGTCGACAGGTATACAACTCTTCGCCTATTGTTGATTGAGTCGCTGCTAGGCTTATATGCTTTGTTTTCCTTTCCAGGTTGCTCGGAGAGATGATAGGGAATCGTTTTTCTGCGAGGAATCGTTTTTCTGCGAGGAATCGTTTTTCTGCAGTCTCCAACGAGGGCCCCAGGGCTGAAGAATGTTCAGCAAACGGCAATTTTGTGATGAACCTCCCATCTGCTGCAGTCTGCAAGTTCTCTACAAAATGGCTCTCGCACTCCTTTTCAATTGGTGTACGATGCCTTTCTGTGTTTTCCAAATTGTCAATGGTCCAGAATCGCTCCATTATGGCATTTCTTTCCTTTCCCGTTGCTACTGCACAAATGACTGCTGACATCTTTGAATTTTTGATTTTTCCCGCCACAACCCATCCCAACTTGGTCTTTTTCATGATTGGACCAGAGAGTATTTTGTGTTGTTGCGGGAGCAATAGTGCATAATAGTGTTCGGCACCGATAAGCATGTCGATTTTTCCAGGTTTGTTAAATTGGGGATCTGCCAACGGTAGGATTGCCGGCATGTTCCAATCTTTGTTATTTATACCTGCGGCTGGCTGATCCGTAATAATGTGCGGTAAAATGAATGCTTCAATTCGCATTGTGAAGTCGTTGTGTAATGACTTTACCAACAGATTTGCACGAGCTCTGCTTGTCCTTTGTTGTCCACCGATGCCTTCAATTCGTACTGTGGAACCATGTCGGTCTAATGATAACAAAGATGCGAGTCGTTCTGATATCACGTTGATCTGTGATCCAGAATCCAGCAAAGCCTTGAACGTTGCTTGTTGTCCATTATTTCCTTGGACTATTACCTTTGCTGTAGCAAGTAGATTTATATTTTTGCTACATGCTGATGCTACAATTGGATTTTGTTGCTCCAGTGAAGAATTTTCCAAATGCAGCAGCGTGTTGTGTCTTTTTTGGCACTTGAAGCAGTTAAATTTGACCGGGCAAACCTTTGCCATGTGATCTCCTTTTAGGCAGTTGAATCAATCTCTCAGCGGCTGTCTTTGCACGGAAATCGTCGCACCGAAATATAGGATGATCAGACTTCTTGCAATAGTGACAATTCTTCCTTGCAGTTGAGGAGGATGCACAAGATGCTCCCATCGAGTAGTTTTTGACATTGCTGTGTGCTTTGCTTCCGCTAGCTAAAAAACGAACTCTTTGTTGAAGAAACTGGAGCATGGTATCCAGTTTCTGTATTTGCTTCGAGTTGCTTATTGATTGCGCGTACAGCGTTTTATTTGTGTTGTCCAGCTTGTTTCGTATGACAGCTATCAGCTATTATTGGGTCCCACGATGCGATGTCTAACCCGAGTCCCTTGAGAGATGCAAGGGACTCCACAGTGACTATGTAGAGCTCCTTTAGCGATTTTACATTGTCGTTGATGGCTTGGTGCATTAAAAATCGGTTCAATACCGTTGATGCTATGTCTCTTGGATTGTCGTTTGCGTCAACCAAGATATTCCATGCGTGAAGGTAATTATCCTCTTTCAGGTCGATTTGGCGGATTAATCTTTCTGCCTCACCGATCACGCTGGTTTTTAGATACCACATTTTTCTAAGTGTTGGCATGTTGGTATTGTGTACCATGGACCTAAACATGTCAAAGAATTGTGTCCATTTTATGTCATTGGTGCACTGACTATTGTTTCTTGAAGCTAGTGCTCTTTGTACATCTTCTTCTGCCTGTAGATACTGCTTTGTATCATATCCATTTTCTTCTGGGCTTTCCACAAAGAATTGTGTCCATTTTATGTCATTGGTGCACTGACTATTGTTTCTTGAAGCTAGTGCTCTTTGTACATCTTCTTCTGCCTGTAGATACTGCTTTGTATCATGTCCATTTTCTTCTGGGCTTTCCACTTCTTCATATAGCCGAAAATGGGCTTCTTGAATTTGTGCCCATAGATTCCTTATGAGTTCTAGTACTGAGTGCTCAATAGGGGTGCTTTGGTGCAATGTGCGATTTAGTGATGCGATCATTGCCTTTTGTTGCCGGCACAATGCAATTACCTTGGATTCTAAGGCTGATTGCTGACGCTGTCCTGACCATGGCCCCAGAGATTGGTAATGCTGTCCAGACGAGGACGCCAGGGAATGATGATGCTGCCCTTCTTCAATCCCAAACTTCATGCTTGTGGTTTGACTTGTGGTGTCAGCGTCGTTTTTGATTGCTTCTAAGCACTTCAGAACTGTTGTTCTTATGTCCTCATAGTAGGCGAAGTATTGATGATTTTCTGGTAGCTCGCCAGAATTTTTTATGACATTTTCTTGGACAGAATCCCATATCTTGTTGAGAGAATCTGCCTTTGTTTTGTGATAGCCAGGCTGAGATTTTCTCTCAGCGGAATCCTTTTTATAGTTAGATATCAGCCGTACAATTTCATTGCCGATAACTTTCTGGACATCAAGTAACTCATCTATGGTTTCCTTTTCTGATGCCATTTTTACTGATTTTGTCGCTTGTTGGACTTTTGTCGCTTGATGGACTTTGTTGTTAGTGCTATGGTCGTTTATCGAAACGAGAGCACACTGTTATTCTGATATGTCGCCTGGTTGACAACTTCAGATGGTCTCACTAATACAGAATAGTGATCTGAGTTAGAAGATTGTAGGTATTATTAGTGCCGTGATCGCGGGCACGCTTTTATCCTGATATGTCGCCTGGTTGACAACTTCAGGTATGGATTTTTGTAGGTTAGTTATCCTTTGTCGCCTAGTTGACAACTTCAGGAATCACGTCGGTTAGTTATCCTTTTTCGCCTAGTTGACAACTTCAGGAATCACGTCGGTTAGTAATCCTTTGTCGCCTAGTTGACAACTTCAGGATTCACGTCGGGGTCACCAAAATGTTTGTGTGTTCAAAGGGGGGTATTCAGCACATAAACTGACTACTAAAGGCGTCGCAACTATCACTTGTAACTAGGTGGACTACGGAGAATGAGATCCTTCGATGCGCACAGTAAGTGCGATGGTAGAAATCAAACTTGCGGAGTTGACGATTAGATTCGAACTAAACTGCTCTGATGAGCAGGCTCTTTATTTATACTAAAATGCTTATACATGTAAACTGCAGCTGGATCGGTGCCTGTTGATGAAGGCAGCTAGATCGTGGTGTCGCAGCAGCGGTTGGGTCGCGGCGACCGTCGCTCCGCGAGCTGGCGGCAACCCGTCGCCAGCAAATAACGGTACCGCGATCAACAAGGCTGGCCTGCATGGGTCAGCCACACACGCTCTCTTACACTAGTACATATTTTACAGGGTTTTCATTTGTTATGTTTATATAGGGTGTTCATTTTTGAACACTGTGTGTCTGCGCAATCTGCAGCGCACGTATTAAATTTAATTATATGAACCTAAACAGTTCCTCTGGTGTTTATTCAGTTTTGCCGAGAAGAAAGCTATCGGTTGTTCTTAATCTTCGGCATTTTCTGGACCAACACGGACCCTACTCCAAACTGAGATGTGTCACACTGTACAAAGAACCGCTTGGAAAAGTTGGCGTGAACAAGTACAGGTGCGGTGGTCAACGCGGTCTTCAAAACCTCTACTATTTACCTTCTTCCTTTTTAAGCGCCTCCGTCAACAGAGCATATATGCTAGCGAAGTCTCGTATAAAAAGCCTATACCACCCATCGGTGCCTAAAAAGGAGCAAACTTCTTTTCGCGAACGTGGTATTGGGATTCTTTTAATCGCTACCACTCTCTCAGGACCCATGCTTAGCATACCGACAATGAATCCCAGATACTTCAGTTTTTGAATCCAAATTTGGATTTATGCATGCCGATGGAAAGGTTTGCCTTCTTATGACACTCTCCTACTCTTCGGAAATGTTTTAAATGGGTGGGAAAATCGGTAGCTATTATCAATAAATCATCCAGGTATACAAAAACGTTGGATCGTAACTCCATCAGACGAACAATTGGTATAATGGCCTTCCAGGTACCGTGAATGCGTTATGGGGCTTACTTTAATCGTCCAGTTCGACTTGCCAATACGCAAACTTCAAATTTACACTAGATATGTAGTATGTCTAATCTATTCATAGTCCATATAATGTGTAATGGACACCGCCAACACTTCTTCGACTTTCTTCTCTATCGTGGATAACTTCTCTGGACCCAGGATGGCTGGAACTAAATCAATGGCTCGCCAAAAGTCAATTCCAAAATAGGCTCGTTGCTCTAGATAAGGGCATACAAGGAAGGTAATATTCTTCATTTGATTTCGGTACGATATGGGTAAGTCAACCCGGGCGATGATCGATCGGTCTTGCCCTTCGGACTATCGATACATAGGGTTGCCTTTGAATTGCTAGATCTTCAATCAATTCACGACTGCCTTTACCTAGCAAACTTACACTCGCTCTAGTATCCAAAAGACCTCTTAACGCATACCCGCCTACCAATACCTCCTCGAATACCCGTGAGTCTTTTAGATCGCCTCTCTGTACTGCCTCCACAACAACCTTTCGCAATACACGTCGTCGTCGAAAGCGTTCGCGCGTCTTCTTGACACGACGTGATATAATTCGCATTCCTTCTAATTGCCTGCCACTAACTATTATATTCCTTACTTCTAAATATTTTCTGAACCTTTCTTCGAGAGGTAAATATCGCATTTCGGAGAGATAATCCCTGAATAGCCGCATCTCTAGCAAAAAAGTCTACGCTCCAGGGATGGAAAATTACGCAAATCATGACCTTCTTTGCCACAATTCCAACATCCTGGTCGTTTCATGCGCTTCTAATCCGCTCTTATCTCGTCCACAATTACTTCTGGCTCTCCGTCCACTTCGTCGACCAGTGCCTTTCTTCCGCTGAGAATCGGCTATAACGCTCTTCAAAACTAGTTTCGTCCCTCAACTGATCAACGGTAAATAGCTCCATGGCATAGACGTATATATTTTGACCAGATCGCGCACCGACAATGGGTTCTGTAACCGTGAGGCTAGCTGTCGCATGGCGTGAATATAATCTTCCGCTCCTTCCCCTGGCTGCTACTCACGTTTTAAGAGATCGTGCTCCGACTATGGACCAGCAGCGCTTTTCTCAAAGATGACCAACCGTCAACTCTTGTTAGACGTACATATAACCAATACCATTCTCTGGCTTTCCTGTTAAAAAAGTATCGAACGATCTCATCCCAAGGGCAACGATACTGGTATTGCAAAAACTCAACTTCAACGGCGGACAGGCGACTGTTCCCGTCAAATAAAACTCCCCATCTTTATACCTTCCAAGAACAAATCGCCCGATCATGGAGTAACGTAACGCCCATCCTCCGCATCCCCATGGACGACCCATATTCTCTGCCCCACACAGGGATTTCGCCAATCCCGAGCATGTCGATTGGCTACATTTCTTAACTCAGGATTATCCCTACCTTCCCTTACGTCTCTACGTGTCCGCTTGTGCAGAGGTGTGGGCTGGATTGCTTCCCTGACCGGTGAGGTTGCCAAACGCCGATTGGGTACTGCTCCACAATTCTGCGGAATTTCTGGTCCTTGGGTCAAAAGGTCTGTGGATGGTCCTGGAGGAGAAAATGAATCCGATGACATGAGCGGCTTCTCGGCTTCCATTTCTCTAGTGACTACTATCGGTCGCAGCACCTCATTTCGCAACTGCATCATGCTTTGCATCCCTGCGCGAATCTCGTCCCTAAACGCATATAAATTTAATTTATTGCCACTGACACCAAAAAACCACAAAAAAAAAACTATTCTGCATTGTTTATTTTTATCACAGTTTCGTTCATACCACAGTTAGTATCACTATCTAAGAAAACATGTAGGCGAATCACCTGCTAATAAAAAACGGTAATAACACCACAGCCTCCATAATGACATGAACGCTGCCGGACAAAACACAATATAATTTTGGAGCAATGTACGCTCACTCCCTTGAGCCGCGTAAGTCTCCAACTCCCTATTCTGGTCCCTAATGAATTTTTGTGGTGCCACTCCGATCATCCCCAAACCGCACTTTTGTAGTGAGCCTCAGGCCCCTAACAAGCTGACAAGACTTTAGAATGACAATAAGCGACAGACAACTTTTAGCGAGATTTCGTCGTCTCGTGTTTATTTATTTTTTTCTTAAAACAAAATTCCCTAATTCGATGCAAGCGCAAGCCTACATCGAAAGAAAACCCTGTGAAATAAGCTTGGGCGCCATATTGTTACGCGTCAGTTGTAATGACCCTATAGTCCATTTAATGCAAATTTATAAAATCCGGTAGTGAAAGTATCGATTATTACATCTGAATTTTCTAGCTCGCGACTAAAATTTAGCCGATACCGTCACCGTGCGAAAAGAAACAAAATCAACCGTGGAATCTGTTGTCGACAGCACCACTGTTAACATCTCTGCTAAAGAGAAGCTTCTGCTTCTTAGCTCCGGCTTCCTCGTTTTCTATTCGAGGTCTAGGAGCAAGAAGAATCTATAACTGGCAAACAGGAAAAACAAACCGCACATATTTTGAAGCCAACCACGGCTTAAAGTGGAATTGATATTCATCCCTAATCAGAGCTGCAAAAAAGGTTTACCGGCAAGGCGAGTAAATTGTTAAAGGGCGGACACAAAACACCTGGATCCAAGATCCCAAACACCTGTGATTGGAATGTGTCCAATGGCGTGGAGGAAAGGCAATGCGAAGTTCCTTAGCACTGGCCTCACGGCAGCATAAAATAATGCATGAACAACAAGCTGCTGGTGTATAGGAGCATCATCGTGCCCTCGTGGACATATGGGATTCCATTTTGGGGCACAGCGGCAAAATCTTGGGTTAACCAAATTCAAGTCTTGCAGAACAAGGTGCTAAGAGATATCTCTGGTGCTCCACATTATGTGCGCAATATGACGCTGCACAACGACTTCTGTGTACCGACAGTCTTTAGTCAAATAAACCGACATACAAGTCGTTACAATGACCGGTTACATAACCACGTTAACCCATTGGCTTCGTCGCTAGGGTTAAATACAACCCGTAGACGCTTAAAGCGCCTCCACACCAGTGACCTCTGGACAGCTGGACGCTAATTGTAACGTTAATGTGCAACAATGGTGTATTTGATCTTATAATAGATGTTATGTGATATTGTAATATGTTAAATCCAGTTATATGTTTACGTTATTTAATTTTTAAATTCCCTGTTATTATTTATACCTTGTACAAAACAATATTTTATAACCCTTCATTAGGTTGGTTAACAAAAACGAAAATAATATAAAAAAAAATCGATATATAAATTAAACGGTTCTTAACGCTTTTAATTAAAAAAAACAGAACTTGTTCAGATGACTACTTTATTGGAACTGATTTTGTACAATATTATTTGTTATAATGAAACATCGGTTTGCTGCTGTCTACTGGCGTCTCGGTGTTGTAGCTGAGTCGCTGTAGCTTTGTCGCTGCTATCCCATTGGTGGAGATGTCGGATGGCCCGCTTGGGTGTCACTTGTAGAATATGCTGACGGAGTCCAATGGTGGACTTCTTGTAGAATATGCTGACGGAGTCCAATGGTGGACTTCTTGTAAAATATGCTGACGAAGGCGCGTGTCGTATTACTTCATGCGCTTCCGGTTGTGATCGCTGGTTGCAGTTGGGTTCGTTGACGAACTATTCTATTGTTGTTGCAGTGAGTTAGTGAGTTTGGATATATTGGTGATTTGGGAATAATTGTTCTTAACTTATATATGTATGGATGTGTATATATATATATATATATATACATATTAAAAAAAAATATATATATATAGAAAAATATATAACAGCATTAAAAAAGCACTGCAGCTGTGTTCTCAAGACAGTTCGATGTGAATGAATAATAAAACTACTAAATTAAGCCTGTGTACAAGGTGCACGAAGTGAAAGGTGTATACATGTGATATAACATTCCATTCAAATATTACTTTAAAAATCAATAAAACATGCCACCTGAATATGCCATATCAAACAAAAACAAACACAACAATTCAACAACAACAACACCGTTTACGAGGATGCCTTCATCGTGGATTAATTTGGGTGAGTGATTGTGTTGTTTGTCCCAATGTAAAGGCCAGCGTAGGCTTTTGCATGCGGGCAGACAAAACGAAAGAGAACAAAAGGAGACAGTGAGAAAGAAAAAAGAATTTTGAGAGCAAGCCAACGCGAGCGTGAGCGTAAGCTTAGATCATGATTAAGCTCTAAAGCTCTTGCCTCTCCGCTCTCTTAGATATTGACGTTTTTCTGGTTCGATTAACTTTTGTAATGTAACTTTTAATAACTCTCTTTTCATGGTGTTCAGAGCTTTTGTCTATGCATAATGTCAATATTTTGAAAATTTTGAATTCAAATAAATTATCCCTCCATGTTTGAATTGAAAACAAATTAAAAATACTAAATATCATTAAAATGAATAAAAATTAGTGATTGAACAAGTTACGAAATACACTGAAAACAAATTTACGCATATTCATATGCAAAAAAAAAAAATAATTTAATAAAAATGTTGTTTGGTTACGCGAAGTACACTGAACAAAAAAGAATATCGTCATATAAGCCAATAAAATAATAATTAAGACAATAATTTTATTTGCAAAAAAAAAAATCAAAGAAAGACAAAAGAAAAGCCAACAAAAATGCAAATTTCTAATATTAAGAAAAAATGTTTGTTGGAGCGAAGTTTCCCCGCGTCAGGGAATGCCTGAATAAGAAAAGTAAAAACCCAAGTACCACCGCCGTTGTGTACTTATGGAAAGTTTATTTGAGACTGAATAGTTGCTTAACATAATTCTATTGCTTAACATAATTGTACTGCTTACCATAATGAGTACGCATTTATGAGGGACTTCACATATGTAGAGATGCACGGTTGCATTGAATGTAATTTTCAACACCCTTCCACAATGCAAACATGCCTTCAAAAAGTCATTTCAAATTTAACATATTCCTTAATTCATCATGTTTCCTTTTCGACAAGTTTTTAGTTAACACGTCTGCTATCATGACATTCGAAGGAACATATTTCAAAACAATGTGACCCTCATTTACAGCTTCACGAACAAAATGATATCTTATATCTATGTGCTTAGTTCTACCATGATGTACAGGATTCTTTGCCAATTGTTGTGCACTCAAGTCTCCGTACAACACCGTCGGGGTAGTTTCAGTGCCACAACCGACTTCGATAATCAGCCTGCGCATGACGATAGCTTCCTTGCACGCTGTCGACAAAGCCATATACTCAGCTTCTGTGCTGCTGAGTGCTACGCTGCGTTGTTTCTCCGATTTCCACGATATCGGTCCGCCAGCAAGAAAGTATACATAGCCAGTATACGATTTACGATCAACCTGATCGCCAGCCCAATCGGCATCAGCAAAGCCCTCGAACGCCCTTCCACACTTTTTGTAGTGTATCTTTAGCTCCAACGTTGACGCTAAATACCGCAGGACATGCTTCAAGCCTGCAAGGTGTTCGCTATGCGGATCCATGTTCCGTTGAGCCAATTTTGCAACCGAGTGCAAAATATCCGGTCTTGTTGTCAGAGCCAACAACATTAGCTCTGCCACTTGTGCTTGGTACGATGTCTTATCCACCTTTTGACATTGGCTGCCGTTGCAAGCCGTCTGGTACCCAGCATCCAATGGCGTAGCTGCTGGTCTGCAACTTTCCATGCCATGGTTACGCAAAAGATCCTTGATGTATTGCGTATGACCCAGAGTGATCTCTCCAAGTTCACCCTCACGTTGGATTTCCATGCCAAGAAACAGTTCTTGTGGCCCCTTGTCAACGCACTCAAACGACTTCATTATATCAGCTTTTATGCTGACCAAGTCCGATTTCGATTGACAAGCTATAATGAGATCATCAACGTAAACTAGGATTAGTGCCAAATTACCATGCGATGAAGCCAATTTCACGCAAAACGCTGTCGAGCTTGGAGTTCCACTCCCTTCCAGATTGCTTCAATCCATATATTGCCTTTTTTAGCAGCAACACCTTGCCCGCATGATTGCCTTCAGCATATCCTTGCGGTTGCTTCATATAAACAGTATCTCTTAGATCGCTGTTCAGGTACGCAGTACAAACATCCATCTGATGTAGGTACAACTGCAACTCTGCCGCTAACGCCAATATAAATCGCACGCTCTCCAGCCTGCAAACCGGTGAAAACGTTTCGCCGTAGTTAACACCATACTGTTGTGCGCATCCTTTTGCCACCAGTCGTGCCTTAAACCGTTGTATTTGGCCGTGAGCATCCCGCTTCAAGGTGTAGACCCACTTGCAGCCAATTGCACGATGACCTTTCGGCAAATCTGCCAGCTGCCAGGTTTGATTCGTAATCAATGCCTCATACTCCTTTTGCATCGCTTCTCGCCAAAATGAAGCATGCGAACTGCGCGTTGCCTCCTCGTAGGTTGCTGGAATGGGTACATCACTTGTAACCATTGCGCTGAGTATATTAAATTGCTTCTTCGGGCGACCAGGTCTGCCCGTCCTTAGCAATTTCGGTCTTCCAGGTCCAACACGAGGGATCTGCTCTTCTTCCAGCTTTTCGTCATCTTTGTCACTTTCCAAAGATTCATCCGCACTACTTTGATCAGTTGCACCTGAGCGAGATGTGATGTCTTTGTCGCTGGAGTAAATCTCATCATCATCTTCATCATCAACTTGCTCAACTCGATGCCCCACATTCGACATATCAAATGTTACTGCTTCGCCCTTTGCTTGCTCCAAACAGCTGGCCTCGTCAAAGAGAACATCTCGTTTGTCAACCACTGTCTTGGATTCTGCATCGTAGAGCCGATAGCCTTTAGCCTGCATTGAGTAACCAATCATGCGATATTCTTTTCCCTTTGGCTTAAACTTGCACTTATGGCGACCTTTGTCCAGTGCCACTGCAATGGAACCAAAAACTTTTAGATGACCTATCATTGGTTTCTTACCAGTCCACGCTTCCATTGGAGTCATCCCGATCAGTGCCTTTGTGACTGCACGATTGCGTAAATACACCGCTGTGTTTACTGCCTCTGCCCACAGTGACTGATCCAATCCTGACTGCTCCAATAAGCATCTCGCCATCTCCACAAGCGTACGATTAGCTCGTTCTGCCACCCCATTTTGTTGAGGAGTGTACGCCACCGTCAATTGCCGTGCAATTCCATTTTCTTTCAAAAAACCGTCGAACGTTTTGTTCACATATTCGCGCCCGGTGTCGCTGCGAATACACTTGATCATCTTTCCTGTTTGACGCTCTACCAGATTTTTGTACTCCACGAACTTGCGAAAGACCTCGTCCTTTCCTTTCAGGAAATACACAAAAATCCGCCTTGATTTGTCATCAATAAATGTGAGGAAATACTTAGAGCCGCCAAGAGACTTCGTTTCGAAAGGGCCACACACATCAGTGTGCACTAGTTCCAGAAGTTCCTGCGCTCGGCTTTCTGTTGATCCTGGAAATGGCTGCACGTGAACCTTGTTCAGCATGCACGTCCTGCACGATACCCGTTGCAACACGTCAACATTTTCCATTCCTCGCACCAGCGCCTTGTTTGCCATTTCACGCAAACTATCATAATTCAGGTGACCATATCTGTTATGCCACAACTCGCCGTCTGACTTAACAGCTGCATAACATCTGTTACGATGACTTTCAAACGTATACAGATTCCCTACTCTTTTGGCCTTGAGTATACATTTGCCGCCTTTAAACACTCGTGCACTCGTTGCATCAAAATTTACAATGCACTTCTTTGCTACGGCTTGTCCCACGGACATGAAATTGCCTGTCAGCTTTGGCACGTACAATACGTTGCCTAGCACCAGTGTACACAAATCCGTTTTCAGTTCAACTTCGCCTCTGCCTTCTGCTTGCAAGAAGCCAGCGTCCGCCAAACCGATCGTTTCGGTATGCGTCTCAAAAGTTGAAAACATTTGTTTATCACAACACATATGACTTGTTGCACCACTGTCCAAGCACCAGTCGAATTTCTTGAAACTGCTTGCATCCAATGCGTTCAGTAAGCTTCGATTCTGCTGTCCGCTTTTTATTTCATCATTTTTGGCAATTACTTTGCGACAATTCGCCTTAATATGCCCTATTTCACCACATTTGTAACAAGCAATATTTGTGCGTTTCTTCTTTGTGATGACCTTCGCACTGACGCTATGTTTTTGTCTAACTGTAAAGACCTGCTCGTTTTCGCTGTGCTTCTCTGCGCTGTCTTTTCTCTCGCCTTCTTCCTTCAACTTTATACACAGAATTTCATACCCTGGAAGACTGTCGCGCGTCTCGATGGCGACAACAAAATTCTCGTAAATTTCTGGAAGGCTGGAAAGCAAAATAATGACCTTGAGCTCGTCAACTATTGCTATTCCAACTCCGGCAAGCTGATCCACAATTTCGTTAAATGTGATCAAATAGCTAGCCATGCTTTGCCCCTCCGCCATGCGTGAATTGAGCACCTTTTTATATAGCGAGACTTTACGCACCGGCCCGCTTGGCTGATGGACTTCGCGCAACTTAATCCATGCCTCCTGCGACGTTGTGCAATTCTTGATGTATCCCAACTGCGATGCCTTAACACTTAGCGTGATCGTTGCCAATGCCTTACGATCCAGCGCTTTCCAGTTATTATTATCGCCAACATCAGACTACAGTAAATCCCCCGACGCAACTTCCCATAGATCTGCATGCACCAACACGCTTCGCATCTGTATGCTCCAAGAATCATAATTCTTTTCCTCAAGCTTCTCAATTTGGTACAACGCACTCATTTTTCTATTTCTGCGACGCAATTTACATTTACACACACGTATCTGCCGATTTGTTCTTTTAACACATCCGAGTTCGTAACTGCGGATATCGAGTCAATAAACTTTAACCGATCTTATCAGGCCACGTATCCTGGGCCCATAACCTGTTGGAGCGAAGTTTCCCCGCGTCAGGGAATGCCTGAATAAGAAAAGTAAAAACCCAACTACCACCACCGTTGTGTACTTATGGAAAGTTTATTTGAGACTGAATAGTTGCTTAACAAATTTCTATTGCTTAACATAATTGTACTGCTTACCATAATGAGTACGCATTTATGAGGGACTTAACATATGTAGAGATGCACGGTTGCATTGAATGTAATTTTCAACAATGTTAAACATGAAATTTAAAATGTAAAACCACCTTAAACGTTAAGTTTAGTTTTTTACATACCTTCATTTTCTCATTAAAATTAATAACGCGATGAAGCTTAAAAAAATGAGAGCCTAAAATTTTTCTTCTTCTTCAGAGTCATGGGGCCGTAAAAACTAATTGATTTGATATGCACATTTGGGGATCTGCAATTACAATTACCCTTGCGGGTCACTGTCGGTTCGGGTGCAGAAGGTGTGCGTCGAATGACACCTAGACCATACCGGTTCCCTCCCCCTTTTCTCTTTTCCTGAATTCCAATTCATACCATTCCTCTTCTTTTTTTATTGCTATTTGGAATATTTTTTTAAATTTCGTCGTGTTGAATTCGGATTGACCGGAATGGTCAATTCATTTAAGTATTTCCCAACAGGACTTTTAGGAACCCTATAAATAAAATTCACGTAGTGTGCCGAGATAGGTCAACAAAAACCCTGCCCACATTCCCGAACAGAGCTAGTTCGTTGACGGGTCCCGAGCGGTTGAATATATTCGAATGGAGAATTTAGGCAAACCTTGCCAAATTTCTTTAGCATTTTTGTATTTTTGCAAAAATGTGATCGACAACAAATAACAACTGATGCTACTACTAAACGGTTTGGTCCGGCCAGCCAGTGCTCAGTTAGGGGTGGGTCTGCCCATGCCCGCCGAACGTACAATAACACAACGCTACACAAATCTACACTTCACTAACAAACAGCTGATTTAACGAACAGTGGCAATCATTAATATTCAAAACACAAAACACGATGACCTCTATATATCTCGATCATTGGCATTTTTATTCCATTTTCCAAACCGGATAATTTTCTATTATCTGTGTATGTCTCATGGCGCGCTCTCTCTCTCTCTCTCTCTCTCTCTCTCTCTCTCTTTCTCTCTCTTAAGCGGGCAGCTCCAACTATCGATACCATTGACCCCGCCGCATCAATATGTAGCCGACACCTTAATTAAATTCTTGTTGAGGTAATTTTTATTTTTGGGCTTTTAAGTTTTTTTGGGCGTTGTAAATGAAAGCGCTGTTTCCCAACATCAAGTTGGGAATGTCGACGGCACTTTAAATTTTTGGTTGTTGTAGTTGTAGTCACTTAAATCTTTTATTGTTCTCGCCGTGGCAGCCGGTGCGTTTAAAATTTTTTTTTTATTGCGCGCGAGGTTACCCTTTCTCACTCTAATTGGACCCTCTCTTTCTACTCTCTTAAAGTTCAAGCCTGGGGGCTGCCACCATGTCGACTGTTGGCATCTCCAATTATCGATACTATCGACCCCGCATATATATCGTATGAATATTTTTACAAATATCGATGTTACAAAAAATCTAATAACATCTCTAATGGTCGTCAAAAACATCTGTTTTCTGAAGCGTTTTCATTAGTGAAAAATTTTACTTAGTTTTCATATTATTTTTTTTGAGCAAACTAAAAGAACTTCTGGCTTTTGAAATGGGCACGAAACGTCGCAATATCGAAGACGAGCTCTCTCGATTTGAAGCGGAGATCTCTAAGCCGCCATTGCGAAATCTTTTTGTGCCGAATCAAGTGCGTCCGGTCATTGCCGCAAATACGTATACCAATGTGCAGCAGAAGTTGCAGCATCAGCTGCATCAGCCACGGATGACAGTTCCACCGCCACCTATACCACCACAGCCCACATTTATGTCCACATTTGTGCCGACGGGCAGCAACCCATCCACGGCGAAATCAATGTCAGCGACGCCAGTGGTGCTGAGCAGTGCCCCAAAGCTGTATCAGTGCCGTACATCGGTTCATGTGCCCACTGTGGCAACGGCGCCTGCAATCGATATCAACATCAATTCAATACAGTTTGATGTAACTCAAAAGCTCAAGAAACTCAAAGCGGAAAAATCGGGACCCAATCCAATTGCCGAGGAGGCAATCAAAGCGGCGCGTGCCTCATCGGCGCTTCAATCATTTCAAACGACAGAGCGCAAGAAAAAGGACCGGAAGACGGTGCGAATTGCGGGCGGCACTGTTTGGGAGGATGCATCTTTGGCGGACTGGCCGGATGATGATTTTCGCATATTTTGCGGTGATCTGGGCAACGATGTCAACGATGAGGTGCTCACGCGCACCTTTAACAAGTTCCCCTCGTTCCAGCGGGCACGCGTCATACGCGACAAGCGCACCGGAAAAAGCAAGGGATTCGGATTTGTTAGCTTTCGCGAACCGGCCGACTTCATACGTGCCATGAAGGAAATGGATGGGCGTTATGTAGGCAGTCGCCCGATCAAGCTGCGCAAGAGCACCTGGCGGCAGCGCAGTCTCGATGTAGTCAAGAAAAAGGAGCGGGAGAAGCAGGTGCTGCTGCAGGCCTTCAACTCGATGAGTTAAAGATAATGCTAAAAAAAAAAAAAGGGTTGGACTCGAGAGTTCTAGCCCGGATATGATCGCATTTCGATGTAGCAAATTTTGTATTTAGAATGATGTGGGCAGGATTGAATAAGCATCTAAATTAAAACGATATGTTCAAATTAACATTTCAGGAAAAGAAAAAACTCTGATTGTATTCATTTACTACTACTATAAGCATTTACTTACAACTTAAATTGGTCGCTCGATAATTGACAGCTCAACCTTCAACCTATTGCCAGATATTACAATAGTGATTTGCACGGCATTTGAATTGCCTTGATACTTAAATTCGTTTTTCTTTTTATTTGAAAAAGATTTTAATTGTATTGAATTTGTTTGGATTTGTTAAAGTATCTAACTGATTTGATATTTTATGTACACTTAGAGTTAGCAACTTTGTTCCCACACACAATGTTTAATTGAATTGTTGACTGTTTTGTTAGATTGCTATTTTGCCATATTTTCTGGATTTGTCGACTAGTAAGTAAGATAACTTGAACAAATTGATCTAGAATACCTGGATATATATACAGTACGGCTGCGCATTAAAGCCCATATTATGATTTACCTTTAGGAATATAAGGATGTTTTTTTTGTCGCAAATGTTTAAATTAATTATGGAAGCGACATGCTCAATTCACGACTTTCGTGAATAATAGCTTTTTCTATAGTTAATTCTAGTGCCACTTGCTACACGGCTGTTTGTCCAGCAGCGGTCTAATCAAATCATTTCCAGCCTCGTCGATAGATTCCACCTCTGGGCGACTGTATTTATGCCAGCGAACGAACGGCTTGCCAGCATTTGGCGAAAATATTGAGGGATAATATTGTCTGTAGCTAAAGTACCCGCTGACGAGGCCAATTAGCGCACCCACAGCCACATCCTGCCAATGATGATGATAGTCACAGGTGCGACTGATTGCCACCAATGTGGCCACAATAAGCGGCATGGCCGCAATGAACAGCCGCCAATTGTGCCCACGTCCACGGGCATTGAATGCTTGCAGCTTGGCGCCCACATAGAAGCTGACAAACCCAAAGCTGGCGAAGGCAACTGGGAAAGAAAATTACGTAAGATTTAATTACCCATCAATTAACATAAGAGATTAGATATAGATCAACGACAGTTTGTGATCCACATACATGAAGAGTGGCCGCTTGGGAAGCTCTTGCGTCCCTCGTTGATATCACTCAGTTTGCCCGTGCAATTGAATTCGAGGAACACGCTGCCAAAGGCACTAGCGGTTTCATTTAGCACCATGATGCCGTCGGGAAAGCAGCGATAAAAGAAATCCGGACGTGGTCGTCCAACAGTGATCTTTAACAAGCTCGTTGGTATGCTATTCATGCACACAGCCATTGTCCACGCCCAACTGGCGGCGCGAAAATCCCGTCGATCCTTGGTCATCACATAGAATATAATTGTGAGAAACAAAGGCATGCCAATTACGGACAACAACAGTTCATCGGCCCTAACAATATCCGGTCGGCGCGGATTCTTATACAGCCAAAGCTCTTCGGGATGTATTTCCCGCTTGAATGGTGACATCGTCTCCAGTTTACTAAAAATTGATTAGTCAGCATGATTCATTTCTAACGACATCAGTTGAACACTCACATGAATCCTAGCACAATTGCAATGCGTATGCCAATATCGATTATATCACTGTACTTCCTAATGCTATTCCTATGGTTCTGATCCGGCTCCACATCGGCCACAAGTTGCTCGCTTTGCTGCAACTCATTGCACCACATGGCTGCGTTGTATTTCGTGTTCTGCTTGCCGCTGTCCAAATCTTGACCAATACTACTGCGATGCGTTGTCGTCTTTGACTTGACTGGCGCTGACATTTTCCTCAGTGAGTGTAAGTTCTTAACTGATTGTGGTTGACTCTGCTGTTCTGTGTTTCGTTTCCTTGTCGTCTAAATAATTAATAAGCGATAATAAGTAGTAAATTTCTTATACGCCTAGCTGCTTAGCGTTTATCTGTATAGTAAATAGTACAGCCAATCTTTGCTATGGGGAAAATCAATTCATAATGCAGAACTGGGAATATATAGGCACGTTTGCCTGTACAACAATTGCTGCGATAAGATAAACAGGCACATGTGAGACTTAATTCCCCAAACTACACACATATATGTAAATATTTATATATGTATGTATGCGTTTAATTGCATAGTCGCAAATATTTAGTCACAGTTGTGTAGGTCTCCAACTGATTTGCATCGACTGCTTGACTATTGTATATATTTATATACATTATAAGTAGTATTTATATATATATATATACATTTGTAAACCAAAGCAAACGCAGACTCAACAGCAAATTTCGATCATTTCCAGCACCTGTGCATCATCCGACCATGTTGATGAAGTGTCGTCATCGTCATCATTGTCGTTTGTTTGTTTGGTGCTGTTGATGTTGTTCCGTCGATTTCCGCACTTTTGAGTACGCAAATCCATGTCGTCAATATGGCTATTTATCATTATCAAATTATCTTCAAATAGCACTTCAACTTTGGAACTGTTTGCACCGATACAACAAAATGAACATCAACACTAAGCCTTATTACTGTTTTCCAATTGGATTCCGCACCACAATACTAGTTTTCGAATAGTTTTACTGGCACTAGTTATATTGTTTTTTTAAACTAACTGCTACTTGCTAATTACACCGGGCTTTTATAAACTTTCTCTAATCCATATTTCGCACAGCACCCAGCACCGAATTTCAAATACCCTATAAAGTTAGTTTAAGAAGTACACATATCTAAATTCTTTGATCAGCATTAAATAAATATAACGCTAATTCCATCTGATTATAAAAGATATTTATTTTGTATAATCATTTAGAAATACGTTTTCAGCAGAAGAGTACAACAGACTTGCCTCTGTAAACATAAGTTAACATATGAGTTAACAGTAGTGATGCGCAGTGTAGTTCTGCAAGTACTTTCGGCACCAAGATTTTACTTGGTTTATTTAATTTCAAGCCATGTATAATATTGTACAACACTTATATATTACATGCCAGCTCCCAGTGTCATTAAATTTAATCAAAAATAGTCACCAGTCAATACATACTAAATATATTTAGACTCATTTATATGAACTCAGCGAACAATTTTTAATTCCTACTTTGGAATATTTGCAACTCTGCTTAACATACTTAACACTGTCTGGTTACATTTTCAGATGTGCGCGTTGCCAACTATTTAAGAGTTGCATGAGAGCAGGCTTGTTTTTGATCATATGATTGTTACTGTTTTTTTCATAACAAGAGGGCAATTAGTTGAATAACAGCGAAATAAAAGTGAAAAATGTCAACTGAAACTGATAGAATTGCGTCTGGTCAGTTGCTCGACTCCCTGTACTTGGACATGTTTCATCTTATTGAAGCGCACACCCAATCTCGCGTCGATATCGAGCGTACCAATTCCAGTGGCGTCATTCTCCTCGCCCGCACCAAATTCCAGCAAGGAGGCCAAGCGATATCCACGGCACAAATACCCACGGAAAATAGCGCAGAATTTAACGCCCTCTGTCGAGTTGTAAATTTTGCAGAAAAGAAATCAGCAGACATCTCTGTGGAGCGACATGCGGTGGACAAGGAAAACGGCTACGTGGAACCCTTGCATTGGTTTAGCGTTTTGCCTCCGTTGAGCTTAAGGAATGCCATGGATAAGTTCAAGAAATGCATTGAAATTGTTGCAGAAAGTACGAACGTGCAACGGGAGCTTGGTATGGTATTGAATGACATCGACAGACTGCAACGATCTGTTCCGCTACAGTGAGCGTATAAATAAGAATAAAGTTGAGAATTGTTAAGAGAAAATCAAATAAATGTAATTTACTGCATTTGTTGTGGCTATTTTTGTTGTGCTGCTCAAATCGATATGTTTAATCGATATACATTTCACATCATCGACAACACTGGAGCATGATAATTGTATTGCGCAAGTGGACAGCGCAAGTAGACAGCTGTTTAGCCAATTTTCGAAGTGGACACTCTCGTTGCTCATCATTTTCGTATCTGCCCAAGGAGTCGATATATATATAAACGCGCATATATATATATATATATATATGTGTGTATGTATATATTTTTATATATAAATTTTTGAGTGAGCAATCAATAATTGGTGCGAAGCAATTGCGAAGAATAATCAACAATTGCCAATTAAATTATAGAATATGCATATTATTAATAACAGTGTCAGATAACAGTGCCTCTTTCTGTTCACGTTCGCTCAAAAAACTCACTCACAGGCAGCGAAAACGGCGCGAGCCTTTGTTGCATGCAAGCAACAACAACATCGGGCGACATTCTCACATTGAAATATTCCGTACGTGGCTCAAGCAACAAAAAAAATACCCAGACATGAATAACGCTCCTACCAATGGGACGCCCCTGCTGCAACTGGAGGATGATGTCGATTTAATTGGTGATTTTGTTAAGCAGCCAGCAGGAGCAACAACAACAATGGGGAGCAACAACAGCAATCAGCTGACGACAGCGCTCCTAAATGGCTACGAGGCGAGCGGAATTAGTCAGTTGACAACGCAAGTCGAGGTGCGTTGGTGTGAAATCCTATCAAAATTGACCAAGTTAACCTTTTTTTGTATTTGCACAGATAAATATGCTTGGAGTACATGGCAGCCAAGCAGCAGCAGGCGGAAAGCGGAGGCCAAAGCGCAAAGCAAAGAGAGATCGTGAACAAATTCTATTATCAGTGGACGATGACGATGATGATAATCATGATGATGATGCTGTTGCTGATAATTCTGGCAGCGAATCTATCGTTGCTAGTGATGTGGCGCACGTCGATGGTGTTGGCGGTGATGATGGTGAAAACGTCAATATATTTGCTGCTGGTAAGAAGCAACCGCAAAAGAAACAATTACTGTTGCTTCACGACCACGATGGCGATGCCGATGACGATGGCAACAAACTCGGCAATTGCAGCAATGCTAATGCCAATGGCAATAATTCAGAAGCAAGCAACGAGAGCAGATCAAGCGCAACGACACCGCAACCGGCGCTTGTCATTAGTCGTCTTGCAACACCAACGCGACGTCCAACAACGACGACAGGTTCGCCTTTGAAATCAACCATAGCTACACACCTCGAGGAGGCCAACGATATTTGCCCGGTGCCCGAAATCGATTTCGAGGGCATGTCCACGGACGCCGGCAGCGACAATCGAGAATCGCAACCGCTCCTCGGTGGCGGCGGCAGCAGTCACACTAGTCGCATCAGCGATCTCCTTGGCGGCCTAGGACGCGGACACGATCACGTTGACCTCATGTCAAACACATTTGGCGGTGAGTTGTGCTTGCTACCTACCTGCGAAGTCTTACATGTCTTGTGGGGCTTCCAACACAGTTGTATGTGTCTGTTGTGTGTGTGTTGACTTGAGTGAACTTTATTTCTGTTGGTCTGCCTTGAAAGACATTTGATCTTGCCCATTAGTGTTTCCACTTCTCTTTCTTATCATCAGCGAATACAACAAAACGCAGCCATGCAAATGCATCCGCCGTATAATTTTAGTCAGGGATAGAAAAAGCCTCATAATTATTATACAACACCATAGTTATCATAGATCCATTTACTGTACCGCTAATTTACTCATTTAATTTTAATTTTGTATGTGGTATTTTATTATAATCTAGTTATGAAAAAAATTGTATATACAGTGACACATGAAAGTTTACAAAAAATGGATCTGATCAAAATTTTGGAGATTTCCTTTCACCGTACTTAATAATATGCCAATTTTCTTAATCTGGTGGCTATAATATACCAATGGCCATATAAAACAGTCATAGTCCAAATACTTTATGGACAAATTTAAATGAATGAATCCAGTTAAACTAAGCTCGTGCAGTTTCTAACTTGCCTTGATTAGCTCGGCATTTGATGCTAAATAGTTTTTGATATTGATTGTACTTTACTTACGTATGCACGACTTTGTGATACCCTTTAAAAATTCCGTTTGAAGACCTCATTTATTCTGAACTTGTTAAACTCAGTATCAGGCAATTCTGTCCTCAGTGAGTCGGTTTTATTGTCCAACAACTGTCTAGTTTATTATAAATGTAATTTAACCCTTGATTCAATCGATTTTTATGAATTGTATTTATTATGAAGTTTTCGTTGTCCAATTCCATACATCATGTATACATTTACTATTATACTTTTATTACTGACTTTCGATAATGTATATTTTCTTATAGACTAGCAATTGATACCAAAGAATGCTATATGGTATGGTAGTTCTTTGTTGATAATTTTATCTTAGAAAAATTAACTCATCTAACAACTGATAGTTTATGTTGTAGATATAAGATAGATATAGTCCTATAAGATAGATAAAGATATAGTCATAAGTATATAAGATATAGTGACACGATCCGACTGATAAATGCAGCCAAGAGTCGGATATGCTCCAAGTTTTAAAGGTGAAAGACTTTTTCAAATCTGGAATACATACAAAAAATAAGGCCAAATGACAGATTAACTTTAATCCAGATTGTTGCAGAAGTCAACAATAAAGAAAAATACCATAACATAACACCACTAAAAGTCGAACATTAGTTACTAAATTAAACTAAATGATATAGTGATCTGATGTTAAGAATGTTATCTTGTTAAAGAGAACAATAATAATTATTTCTGCGAAATCTCTAAGATATTTTGATTAGATCTATGTCTCCTTACACATTTTACAAGGGTTTAGTAATACCCAAGCGCATACAAAATACTAAAGTAAACTTAGCTAATCCTTTTTGCTGTTTATATCATGAATATGCATTTTTATTTATAAACACAATATGAAAAAAATACATTTTGTTAAGGGCAAAAACGAACAACTAAGATGATTGTCGTTGAGATACACTTCACAATAAATGTGTTTTTTTTTTCGATTAGTTAGTAAATTGTTTGTTGTTCAATGTTTAAATATAACTTTTGGGTTTCATTTGTTGTGACGATTCGCGATTTAAATCAAATCTCCACGTATTATAAAAATGGGCGTTTTCGCAAAAACTGGCGCCGACTGGACATAGAGAATACTAACAGCGAAGCACACAAAAAAATGCATGATGACACAGCAAACATCGTCAGATCCAATAGAATCCATCATAGACGACAAGACGAAAACACCGGTCAATGACGTCAATGCGAATGTCGATCTCGACGTCGTCACTTCCATTAGTGACAGCAACTCAGTTGACTCTGTCTACGAGGCGTACGTGTGTCACTGCTGTAAAGAGAAATGCGATGCCGCCGAGAAGGACTATCTGACCTCGCAGTCGGATGAGGAGAAGCCCTGCGTCCGCTACAACGCCCCCTCTGTGAACGGCGACTCCGATGAGTCCGATTTGAAAATGGCCCTGCCCAAATGCCAATGCGCCAATTGCCCCCTAAAGAACATGTGTAAGTTGCAATTTGTGGGGTGCTTAAGATATACAAACGCAACAAATGTGGCAACCAATTTAATGCGAACCAACGACACTGACTAGATCGAAGGCATACACATGTTATTCTAATGTCATGATCATTGTGCTACAGTTGCGAGCAATCTATAAAGCACGTTTACGCGATTTATAAGGAGCACGGTGATTTCAACGACAAATTCGAATTTATAGGTGCTACCCCAAATGTTCTCATTAATTAAGGCTTTCTTTTATATTTATTTACGGACTTCTCACTTATGTCAAGTAACTGCGAATCAATAAGAGCTCCACTCTGCCACATTTCACTTCTCACGCCAGGCGAAAAACTCGTCAACAGCATAATTTAGTAGTTTATTAATTATTTAATACATACAAAATGTCTTTAAATTGCAGGTCTTTAAAAACAGTCTGATTTTAGGCGCTGTTAAAGGCATGCCTGTTTTCTTTTTGCGCACAAATATTATTAGTAACTCAAAAAAAAAGTACCTTAAAATACAAAAAAAATTTAATTAAATTATAATTTTTATTACAGATGATCCGTTCTTTTCGGAGATTGTGGCGCAGGCTGAATATGCCATCGGACAAGGTATTCTGCCCGAGCGCATCTATCAGGGCAGCAGTGGTTCCTATTTCGTCAAAGATGCCACAAATGTAAGTCAATTATATTAAAAACAATTACAATTTGCGCTTCGCCTAATTCAAGTTGCCTAGTTTAAAACTTGTGATTAGTTCTTCATAAACAGCGCACATATTAACAATTCTATCAAACGGGGAAGTTTTGTCATCAAGTTGGCTTTTGCAAGACTTTTGGTTTGTCTCTGATACAAATAAAAAAAAAAAAATAATAATAATAATAATAAATAATAAAATTTAACTCATGATCCAACATTTTTAACGCTTATATTTCGCATTTGATAGCACCGTTGCCTGGCCGTCTTTAAGCCCAAAGATGAGGAGCCCTATGGCAGACTGAATCCCAAATGGACCAAATGGATGCATAAGCTGTGTTGCCCCTGTTGCTTTGGACGCGCCTGTCTGATACCTAATCAAGGGTAAGTTCACTCAATTGCCTCATATTCCATAAGTTAAACTGATCAAATTGCTAGCTATCTATCGGAGGCTGGCGCTAGTTTAGTTGATCGCAAGCTAAATTTAAATGTGGTGCCCAAGACGCGTGTGGTTCGACTGGTGGCCGAGAGTTTTAACTATGCGCGCATCGATCGCCAGAAGGCCAAACTCAAAAAACGCATCAAGGAGCATTATCCGTCGGCTCACTTCAATCGCATGAGTTTGCCACTTAAGGTGAGACATTGAATAATAGCTGTTATGAAATTAATCGAGTCACGTGTTATGTTGCGATTTGCAGACTGGCTCGTTTCAGCTATTTGTGGAGGGCTACAAGGATGCCGACTTTTGGCTGCGTCGTTTCGAAAATGAGCATTTGTCGCCGGCGCTGACCAAATCGTTTCAGCTGCAGTTCGAGCGTTTAGTTGTGCTAGACTACATTATCCGTAACACGGATCGGGGCAATGACAACTGGTTGATCAAGTTTGTGGCGCCGAAACTGGCAAGCGAGGTGGGCGGCACTGGTGGCAAGAGCATGGCACATGCCGCTAAACTTGTGTCGGGCCAGTCAATCATAGACCTCAACGAATCCCAACCAATATCGCTGGCCAATGAGCTGAAGCGTGGCATTGTCGGTGGCCAACCTGCGCTTACTTCGATGGGTATTGGTGATCTGAACTTCAGTGCTGTCAATGGATATGCAAGTAGCGATGATGAACCTACAGCTGGCACTAGTCCCAGGCAGCAGCAGACAGATCCCACATGGAATTTGGTAGAGGCGCCACAGATTCGAATTGCTGCTATTGACAATGGTTTGGCGTTTCCGTTTAAGCATCCCGATTCGTGGCGAGCATACCCTTATCACTGGGCCTGGCTGCCTCAAGCTAAGGTGCCGTTCAGCGATGACATCAAGGATCAGGTGCTCCCCCAGCTGTCCGATATGAACTTTGTGGAGGAGATCTGTACGGAACTGCTGTATCTATTCCAGCAAGATCGCGGCTTCGATAAGCGGCTCTTCGAGCGACAGATGTCCGTAATGCGTGGCCAGATACTGAACCTGACGCAAGCGCTGCGTGATGGCAAATCGCCGGTGCAGTTGGTCCAAATGCCAGCTGTTGTTGTTGAGCGGTAAGCAAATGATTTATTAGCCAACATATCGCCCCATAATAATTAATGCCCCTCCTCTCTCTCTATCTATCCAGCTCCAGCGGCAGCCGCTTTTTCTCCTTCACCCAGCGCTTCCAGAACAAAAGTCCATTTTTCTCCTGGTGGTATGTTTTCAGCAGTTCATCTCTTGGCATATATATATTTGAAACAATTCTTCTATTTATCAGTTAACCGGCTGCGCCATTCAAAACTGCTGTATTACCCACCAAATGTATTGGTCTGGTCCCAAGTCATTGTCTACATATGCGCTTTGTTGTTATCTACTATATCCTCGAAAAGTTCTTAGTTGTAGTTCCCTGTAATTTGGATTTTGTTAAATTTGGTTGTTTTTGGCGAAATACGGTTAAAATCAATTGGTATTGAATTGCATACGTCATGCACATGCATGTTAATAATTATGCAGGTTTTATACCTTATATATATATATATATATATATATATATATATACATATATACATATATGCAAAATATATTTCGCATACTGTTTCTATTGTCAATTTTTTAAATAGATGAAAATTAGCATAAATCAGTTTTCATTCCAAAAATGTGCTGATCGAGCGCTTTCATTCATTGTTTACTTTAATCACTTTATTATACCTAAACATATCAATGAAAATTGCTTAAAAACAGCTTCAAATCAAAGTATCATTCTTAAATCCTAGGTCAGGGATGGATTGAAATTGTTTGAAATTTAGCCTCCTGCATTGTGAATATCATTAACAAATATTTATTAGTTAACACACATTTTAATTTCATTAATCCTCGAGAAATCAAGTTAAGCATAAGCTATATAAGCATGTGTTACTATGTCAGTGGAAAATATTAAATAAAATATATAATAGAATTGGAATACAATATATAAATATATATACATATAAATTAAATTGAATGTGTACAACAAAAATCATATATAACCAAATATATTGCCTTCTATTCTATAAAATAGCATATCGTTTGTAAAGTGAATGAATAATCATTAACTGGGATATAAGATGAATTTTTTACCAATCTTAGAAAGAGGTTGCTATCTTCCAATATTGGTAACTCAATATATAAAATGATGGATTTTGGGGAAGGGCTGGTCGTGACCAAGAAATTTTTCAACCAATCTTCCTAGTAATTTACTTTCCAAGCTGGAACTTAAGGACACATACACATAGTGTCTCAAAGCTTAATTGGAACGGTGTCAAGTAAAAAATGTAATTGCCTGCCATAAACTAATTATTCATTATTTTTCAAAAATTCCAAAGACCTATGGTAGGTACATTTATTAACCACCAATATGAATAAATGACCCTAATAAACTGAGGTTTCCCCACCTGCTAGGTAGGATTATGTAAAAAAAAGTACCCTTTCTTTTGGTCAATGCTTATTTTGGCCATATTTTTGTATGAAAACTTAAATAAGGATGTTAATACTTAGTATGATTTCTTTTAGCCTTAACAACTCCTCTTAACCTAATATTCATGGAAGAAACCAGCTTCCGGGTAGTTTCTGGGCTGATTTTGCTACACTCATTCCGCAAGAGCATTTTTGAGATCCTCCTTGCTCACAAATTCTCAATAACATTTAAATCTGGAGACTGGGCCGGTGGAATTGTGGGAGCAGTTCCCGATGAGCCAGGACTGTACTATCCTGGCCTTATGCTTGGAATCGTTGTCCTAGTAGAACCGGAAAGTACGTCGGATTCCTAGCTTCTCGGCGCTTTGGAGTAAATTTCCCTTTATTATGTTGAGGTACACATTCTTGACCATTGTTGTTTCAATAAACACCAAATTCCCGACCCCGGCTGCCGAGATACATGTCTATACCGTGACACATCCTCCACCATGCTTGACTGTTGACTTTACGTGTTTGGGATTCAGCTCAGTATTGGACTGTCGCCAAACTTAATTCCATCCGTACGAGCCCAAACTTATCTGCATATATATATATGACTGTTCCAGAACTCCAAGTCCTTGTCCAAGTGGGTTTTGGAGAACGTCATCCTAGTCCCCTTATTTTTTGCGATTTTAAAGGGCTTCTTCCGTGGTTCTCGGGCATTGAAGTCATGGTTGTGCAGAGCCTGGTGTACAGTTTCAACACAGCACTTTACCCCCATTTCATCCTGCACCTGTTGAGTCATTTTTGGAGTCGATAGCCTGGGATTTTCCATAATTTTCCTGATGATCCTTTGCTCCTCCTCTTCGGTGAAAATCTTGTTTGGTGCTTTCTGCCCTTGCTCTCTAGCCGATTTTCGCCGACGAAGTGCCAAATGATGTTGTACACAGTGGAGTTGCTCAGATTGACCATTTCAGCTATTTGGCGAAGTGAAAATCTGTTTTTTTGGTGTTCCAGGATGAGTTTCCGTTGTTCCGTTTGGCTTGTTGCACTCGAGATGCAGGATATAACTAAACTGACTAACAAGGATTGGTCTATTTATACCGAAAATACTCAACTTAAGGTAAATAATCCGGGTTTTATGGCACCCAGGTGTCCATAATGTACCTATTTCAAATAAGCATTGACCAAAAAATAGGTTACATTTTTACATCATCCTGGCAGGTGGGAAAACCTCAGTTTATTAGGGTCATATATTCATATTGGTGGTTAATAAATGTACCTACCTAAGGTCTTTGGAAATTTAAAAAAAAAAAATTAGTTTATGGCAGGCAATTACATTTTTACTTGACACTGTTCCAATTCAGCTTTAAGACACTGTACGTAAAAAAGAAGACGCAAAATTGACCTCAGTTTTCGACCGATCCTTCCTATGGCAGTTATATGATTTAGGGTTCAGATCCGATTGGCTTCGACAAATTGTCAGTACATTTTTACATATATATATATCCAAGTTTCATTTCGATTTTCTTAAAGCTGATGAACTTGCTTGCACAGAAGCTGCTAGATATGATGATCAAGAATATTTATATATAGCTTATTTGGATGGCGATGTCTGGTTCAGACGTTGCAAATTTGAGAAAATCATTGCAATATCCTCTACAAGGATAAGAAAATACAGAGCACGAATAAAGAAGTACAACTAAAATTTTATTTGAATAATTTTACAACTTTATTACATGTACACAGAAATAAATATATATAAATGTATGATATGAATGTTTTGACGTAAGATTGTCGTGTAGCCCAGTTTATTAAATGCCCGAAAAAAAATTAATTGAAAGTAAACTAGATATGTGCTGTACATGGAAATAGTTTTTAAAGCACAAATTGAAAAGGAAACTGAATGACTCCAATAATATGTTATTTGTTTGCGCTATCAGCTTTTAGATAGCTTTATTTTTCAATTAATAACACAAAGTTATGAAGCCTTATGAAGCCTTAAAGCCAATTCCCAAACCTTCTCACGACAAGAGTAAATAAACTATAAGCGAAATAAAGATTTGAAACCACCGCTAAACCTTTTCAACAACGAGAGTTAAAGGATCGATCAGCACGAGCTATGCGAAACTACTACCTAGCTGCAGCAGCCGGCGGATCAGCGACCGCCTTTCGTCGAGAGAGAGAGATAGAGAGCGCTGGACAAAGAGAGCGCTGTACAATGAGAGCTTTTCTGACGCTGGCTGCTGCAGCCGAAACTGCACTTAACATAATGTGAATATGTAAATACGACTAACAATAAGCTATTTATGTTTAGCCACGCAGGGCTCCAAATTCAAGTATGTAAACAATCCATAAACTCACAATTTAAACAATAATAATAACAAAACGTACAATCCTATTAGCGCCACATAAAACTATATGAACGAGAGCAAATCATCTGAGGCATCAGATGTAAGTCTGCTGTACGATTGCCCCGCAACAATTGCAGCCTTTGAGTGGACTCCTTTCGCTGCAATAACTGGATCCTGTGATTCGTCTCCGCCTGGTGACGATGAAATGTTGTCGTTTTTTAATGGACTTAATGCCATAGTAAAGCTTGTCCCCGCCAAGGTCGGAATCTTGCGCTGTGGCTTCTCCAGGAATGTTGAAATCGACGGCTGATAGCTCGTGCTGATCATGCCACCATGGCCGTTGTATTTATACCACTTGGTCGGCACCGTGGCGGTCACACGAAGATCACGTGGTTGCACAGGAACTGTGCTGATAACATTCGTTGGTTTGAGGAAACGTACGAAACGCTCGAGCTCCTTGTAGCTGGAATGTTCAGAGTATTCCACTCCGATCACACTGATCCGTTTGCCATACGACGGCTTTGAGTTCTTCTCCCAGCCACTGGGACGAATGCCCAGCAACATATCAAATTGGCCATCAAATTGCTTAAAGTACTGGTCAAGTTGCTGCGGGAAGGAATATTCAAATTCAAATGAGATTCATTCATCACAACTTCGATATTTGCTTACCGTATAACTAATCTTTCCCATGCTGATGACATGCAAGTTCGCCTCAAATGGATCATCACACAGCACCAGCTGCAGCTCTGGCCAATTGAGGCAGTCAATGGCCTTCCGGCGATGCGGTTCCGTCCAGACGCGCAGCCCAAACTCCTCGGCCAGAGCCAGCCATACCTTCTCCTTGCCAATCAAATATGAGCCACACACATGCAATATACGCTTGCTGGCGTTCTTCTCGTGGAATTGCTTCACCAATGAGCAAGCGTTATATATGCTATCGGACTGATGACAAAAATCATAATTTTTCGCCAAGTATGTGGTGTCCAAATAAAGTAGATCAATATTCGGCTCGTTCCAGAAGATTGGCAGCGACTCCATTTCAAAGCTTGCCCGAAAATCGCCCGTATGCAGTATGCATTTGCCCGTACTGAATTTAAAGAGCAGCATTATGGCACCCGGACAGCTGTAGTATATTTATATAGTTAAATTAGGCAATTAACTATTTAGATTAGTTAGTTCAACGTGGATTGCTACTTACTGATTGGCATCTATGGCGGTGACTTCGATGTCCTTGACTACAACGGACCTATCCACATCGATTTCGAGTACAAACTGACTGTCAATGGGTATAAACTTTTCCACCAGCCTGGCTGTGATGGGGCTCATGTAGAGCGGATGGGCAAATTTGCGAGTTAGGCCCACATAGTGATCCGCGTGGTAGTGGCTGAGAAAGTAATGGGTCGCATCCGGAATGTTGCCAAACTGGAAGCCATCCACAACAAATGTCGTATCCTCGACCATCTTGTAAGGCGGACAACGCTTACGCTTCCTGCCATTGGGTATATTTTCCTTGGCGGGCGCATTAATTTCCATTTCCCTCGACAGATTTTGATTGGGTGCAGTGACCATGGGTAAGGCTTCCGGCTGTCGAGACTCCAGCACACCACGTTTTGTGGGCTTAAGATCGCAGGTTTCTTTTTTCTTTTCAGATTCCGATTCATCATCAGTGCACAGATCAATGATGTCACTGGAAGGAGTTACACATTTCGCCTTTGCACTCGGCTGCGGCTGGGTCGTTGTCGTCTGGATCCTTGCTTCAGTTTTGTTTGATTCCTCGACAAACAGACGCTTGCATCCCTTACGTGGTGTCCGGCGAGTCTTTAGCTTTGCTGGTGAGCGAACTAGGGCTGGTTCCACTTTGTAGCATTTGGAGCTACTCTTAAAGAAGGTGTCTATGCGCAATTGTCCAGGTAGTGGCTCCTTTTTTCCTGTGCGCTTAACAGCAGTGCTACTAAAAGCAACTTGCTCCTTCTTAATTTCATCATTGTTCTTTTTCCTTGTGGTTGTCGCTGCGCGCACTTTTCGCGCGTTGTTCTGTTTCTCTGGTGTTCTATCATCGATTGGAATAGATATTGCAATTGCTTCTGTTTTAACATTATCTGGACACTGCAAATCAGCCAAGTTTTTTAGGCGAATCATTCCAACTTTTGTTGACATATTTATGTCCTTTTGCTACGTATTGTTCTTCGAATGACACTCCGATAACTTTCTGGAAACAAATTATAAAATCGCAGATGGCCGCATATATCGAAATTGTCGATACTAAAATCGAAAGTTGTTGACGATAAGGCGCGTGCGATGCGAAAATTTAAACTGAGTAGCTTAATTTATATTTTAAATATTTAAGTTAGTATGGCAGGGTAGAGCTCAGTTGGTATCCTAAAGTCTATGCAATTGTTATGTCAATTTAATTTACATTTAATACGCCTGCAACATAGTTTTCATGGTCAGAAAACGAGTACTTTAAAAAATGAGAATTTCTTTTTCTTTACACAATTGACTCAAAACAGTCTGAATACATATATCCATATATTGCATTTATTAATTCGAATTCATAAGTTAATTGAATATGGGAAGCATTACAAGAAATACTTGATATTGAGGGTATGCCACTATTACGATAAGGAGGAAATAGTTCTCGCTATGGTATGTCTATAATTGAAATAGTACAAAACCAAGCATCAGCATGGCGACAAGCCCCAATCCCAGCTTGTGCAGTCAAGAACGTAAATCCGTAAGGGGCACATACATGACGGACATGAGACGGGTCATCTGCACCTTGCCAGTGGCATCCTTATCGTACTGTAATTAATTAATAATATGAATATGAATATTAATTTTTATTGTGAGCCACCCAACCTGCTGCATATACTGTGTGCCACCCTCCGGACCAACGGGCACAATTAGGCGTCCTCCTCGGGCCAGTTGATTCAATAGTTCGTTGGGCGTTTCCGGTGCAGCGGCGCCAACGTGTATGGCATCATATGGAGCGAGTGCAGCATGTCCCAGCCGACCATCGCCCTCAACAATTAATATTTGGCCCGAATTGAGCATGCTGCTATCATCCGCATTCAGATTGGATTTGCTTAGTTGAACCAGCGAGGCCTGATGCTCAATGCCAATTATGTGAGTATTCTCATTCTCCCCCTTGGCTTTTATATACCGATAGAAGCAGGCGGTTAGATAGCCTGAGCCTGAGCCCACATCGAGCACATGGGCACCGGGCTTTAGCTGTTCGCGGAGATATTCCAAGGCGAAGGCGTGCTGTGAAATTTCACAAGAGATTATTTATATATAGATTTACATATTTTATGGCATGCATAATTACCATATGAGGAGCGCTGATAGTGACGCTACCGCCGATTGGTTGCGGTGCATCCATATATGGGTTACGGGGCGAATAGTGCTTGCGATCTGTGGCCGTCATTGCATCTGCCACCGCCTTCGTTGCAATTACGCCGTAATCTATTTAATACATCCAAAACTATACTGCATAAAATACAATGAAACATTTAAATACTTGTTGGATGCGCTTACCTTGCAACTGACGTATGAGATCAGCATTGGTGGTGCCCACTGAACGCCAGGCCATACTATATAAGCGTAATAAGAGGCCCAGCCTAAATATATTAACTAAAATCAACTTTTTCACCGTTTTGATTGCTTTTTCTTGGATTTTGTTGTAAGCGAGTTGTTTTTGTTTGTGGCTGCCAAGATACAGCTGATCGGATCGGAGACAATGTGACCAGCCACTCGAATATTTTAAAATGCGCTTTTATAATAACAAGGCAAAGTTTTTTTACCAGAGCATAATAGAATATTAAAACTAAGAATATAAAATCAAGATTTTCAAGGATAATTGTGGAAATTTAGATATTTTTTTAAGCAAACGTTTGCTTTGATTGTATCGAAAGCATGCTATTTACATATCGATATTTTAATTTCAATAGTTGCCAGGCACATCTCCAGAGAGCAGATACAACTCTGTGTCAGCAGACTGTTGAAACGAGCGAAAACGAATAGTAAAAACGACTAAGCGCGGCGCAGTTTTGTTGTAAAAAAAAAAAACAATTTTATTGTACAAAAAGCATTTAACAATTATTGTATGCTAATATACACTAATAATTCTGAATGTTCGTGAAAAGTACGGAATATCGATCAGAAAGTGCAGCCATCGAGTGTGTAGCAGCTGCAATTATTGCTGTATTATTGTTGTTGTTGTGACTCACGCACACACAAGCATCTTCTGGTTAGTTTTTGGTGAAACAAGAGCGGTAAAAAATTAATCGTTAACGATTCTGTGTTTGTGTGCGGCGGGTATTAGTCATTTTGGCCTGGCCTGGTCTTGGGCCTTTTGACGCTTGTTGCTTGTTAACCCGCAACATTTTTGGAGCGCGTCAGCCATCAAATCAAAATTCAACAACCACATATACTAAAAAAGTCGTTACGCTTAAGGGCAAAAAAAAAACAAAATTAAATATCAGCTAAAGGTTAGTTACCGCACAAAAAACTTATCTTCACTATAATTAAAAATTGTCGTTAGCCACAAAAGCAAAACATTTTCCCACTTGTTTAGCGCCCTTTTCTCGTCTTCTTCTTCGCTTGATGCCATCAAGGTCGGCTACACTTGAAAATACACTTACACACTTACCACACATATATTTAATTAAATATTGTTTTCTTAGCGTGTGTAATAAGAGTTAAAATATTGTACAACAATGGTACAATTGCATAATGCGTTTGTTTTGTGGTGTAGTAAGTTAATAGATAATATATATATGATAAGGGGTAAGACGAATTGTGATTCACACTTTGCGTGTTTACTTGATAAATTGTTTTTTTTTTTCAATTTGGCAATGCTAGTTTTCTTTATTTTCCCATTTCAGTATCATTCTGTTCACTTTCAAGCGCAGCAGATGTTGCTCTTGTTTGTCTGTCCCTGTCCGTTTTCATCCGTCAGCTGCTGCTTACTTTCAAATTCACTGAGTTTACTCGTGGCTGGTTGCCTTGAAGCGATACTCGTCTTCCAACCATTGATAAGTTTCTCTGTGTAATTATTAAGCAATGCTTCTTGCAGATTGCAGCGTCTCTGCTCAAAACAGGAAGTGACAAAGTGTAAATACATATCAGTTGAATTTTTCATAAAAACCAGGGCACCACCAAAAATAAAACTGGAATTCTGCACAGCAAAGTTATGTGTTCGAGTACTTTTTGCACGAGAGTATCAATATCCACGAAATTGTCATAAATTAAGCAGCTCATAGCAATGAATTCCACCAGAGAGTAGCTATCCAATGCGTAGTCGATAGAAAGAAAATATTCCGTTTTCATTAAACCAAGCAGTGATGCAAAAAATTAATTGAGTACAGTCGCATCGAATGCATAAAAGTTCACACATCTACGCATAATTTAAGCATTAATTGTTAAACTTTGACCTAGATCTTGACATTAAGTGCAGTGCTGAATAGAACTTTATGATGAATGCCTGCTTTCATATATATATGCACTTACAGTAGAACGTACATTTTAAGCAGACATTGTTTTGACGCCGATTATCTGTTTTTTACTTTGATATCGAAGGTATCCGTCTGTCTGGCCGTATGTAACGCAACTTTTTTCGACACCCATAGAGATACGGACTTGAAACTTGGAACATATACTGGTATGTGCCCGAGTCAGACAAAGTGTAAAATTTTGAGTGTTGCTTTTACAAGGGGGCTGAGAAATCGATAAAATCGATATTTGCCAATAGATAAAGTCACATATCACCCACAATTTTAAGGCCACAGTCCCAAAATTTGTTTGGTAGGTTGTTAGCAATGTCCAAAGATCGTCCAGAAGCCCCCAGGCCCCCCGCCCCTAAAAATTTTAAATGCCTTTTTTTTATAGCTACGCCCACACCTGCGCCCATAATCGCCAATGAAATCTGATGTGCGCATATCTTCCACAACTTTTAAGCTAAAGTCACCAAATGTTGAAAGTGTGTTACTGGTAACTTTCCTAAGAGATCGGTAGAAAATTGGATGGCAACGCCAACTCCGCCTCGTCAAACCGATATATCTCACACACTTTAAAATTTAAAAGATAGATAGATAGATTGACCACAACCACAGAAAAACGGAGTAACGAACTTTTTATACAATAAATTTCAAGTATGTATATTTATAAAGTAAACTAATTGTGATTGAAATTTATCAATGTTTCTAGATTGCGGTGAGGTTCAAATAAACAAATATATCTAAATTATGAAATATAATAATAAAATAAATCTAATGTATTATTAAAAATAACTTAATAGAACGGAAATAGTTGTATTTTATTGAGTTACATACTTAGTGACAACATTATACAATCTCATATTTTGTATTTGATCTTTTGCCGTTTTTGATGTTTGTGACGAATAAGTTACATTGATTAGTCCATTTGCATCGCACACCTTCGCATAACGATCACACGGCATACACCTGAAATTTTCATATATGTGTATGCGTTTGTATTAGTGTGAGGTTTAAGTTTCTGTTGAACTTCCCGCATAAGGCAATAGCCAGAAATAGGAAGAAAGAGAGAATCGAGTGACACGCTTGTGCACGTTTCAATTTGAACTATTTTGTACGTGTGTTGTGCAAATATTTGAACATTTGGGCAAACTACAAAATTTGCAAAAATGTTATTATTTTAATTTTGCCCACACAGTGAGTTTTGATATTCAATTGTTTATTTAGCTGAACAGATATCAACAATTTTATATGATTCACGTTCGCTCTGCTGAGCTGCTCCTTAGTAGTGTAATTAATAAACATTACCCCAAAGCCCAACTAAGCATGAAGCTCCCAAGTTCTTAAATCTCTTTATCCCATATCAAATTGAATGAGCTTTTCTTTCTTTAATTGAAATTATCGCCTCCTTTGTCTTGGACCACGTTCTTTGAACTGGCAAAAATTGTGGCGTTTTCTTGCTTTTGTTGTTGTAGTTCGGTATTTAAATTGATTAAATTTTTTTACTTGAGAATCGAATTGCGTTTAATTAAAACATAAATAAAAACAATAGAAGCGTAGTGGCTGAATCTTTTATCATAAGTAGAATTATTAAAATTTTTCGAAATTGGTACTTAAGGACAAAAAAGAAATACTAGTTTATTTTCTTATTATTATTATAATTGGGGAAAAAGTTTGCACTGCGACCTATAAGGTCTATTTTGCCCCCTTACTGAGCCTACAGCTCTTCCATCAATCCCAACTCCTGCACGAATGCTAGAATCTTTGTTGGGTTGAGGGTTTCTATGTCCTTGGGCCTCATGATATGCTGCCCTATGATGCTGCATCTTTTCCTGGTTAAGGCGACGCATTCTGTTAGGATGTGCGTCGAGAACCTGCATATGTTGCTGCTGTAAATACCTAATTTAGTTAGGTGACTTCTCAGTCTACAGTGTCCTGTCAATAGACCTGTGAGTATTCTGAGTCTATTCTTCCCCATGGATATCATTAGCTTAAATCGGTTTTGATTATAGCCACCTAGGAGACTTCTGGCTTGTCAGAGTCCTGGTGTTTCAACCCAGCTCCGTTCTTGCATCAGTCTTTCTTCATCCCTGATATATAGCCGTATTGTGTGTCTTCCTACACCACAATACGGTTCAGGGCCTATCATGGGTCTCTCTGCCCCCATTTTTGCTTGCTTGTCAGCTTCTTCGTTCCCCGCTATGTCCCTGTGAACCGGAACCCATCTTAGGGTGAACCTATTGTGTTTTCCGAGTTGGTCAATCTTGGATCTTACTTCGTGGACTACTTTGGATGTTATTTTCGTCCCATTTAGAGCGTTTATTGCTGCTTGACTATCGGAGAGGATGGATATATCCGCATTCCGATAGTGTCGTTTTAGGTTAAACTCCGCACATCTCCCTATCGCGCACACCTCTGCTTGAAATATGCTGGTGTGCTTTCCAAGGGACTCATGGTAAGATCCCCGAGGACCCACCACTCCAAGGCCTGTTCCCTGTGTGGTGAGTGATCCATCGGTGTACCATTTTATGGTGTGCGGTTTCATAGGGTGGACTTCATTTAGCGTCGTCCATTCCCTTTTGCTGCTCATATGAACCTTGAAATTTCGCTTGAATAAATATTCGGCCGTCATTTCGTCCCTGGGTTGCATAATCAGGGGAAGTTCATCTGTTAGGAGTTGGGCATCTTTATGGCTTAGGATGCGATTACCCCAACTCCTTCAGCTGACATCCTTAGAAGCGTTGCTTTCTGTTGGAGCCTTATGGAATGGTGGAGTGGTGTGAGCTCCATTAAGGTTTCCAAGGCCATTGTAGGCCAGGTGCGCATTGCCCCTGTCATACATACGCAGGCCATTCTTTTCAGTTTTTGTAACTGTTTTTGCATGGTTATTAGCCGCACCCTATCCCTCCATGCTATTGCTCCATAGGTTAGCATGGGCCTTACTACCATTAGTTATAGCCATCTTATTATCTTTGGTGATGTGCCCCATGATTTGCCGGCTATGCTGCGACATGTATAAAGCGCCCTGGAGCACTTTGATACAGTATTTTCTACATGGGTACCAAAGTTTAGTTTACTGTCAAATGTGACTCCGAGGTATTTTACCTCTTTACTTATTTCTACTAGGCTACCTGATAGCCTTATTTGTTTCATCCTCTGCAATTTATATCGTCTAGTAAAGGGGACGATGATTGTTTTTGTGGGGTTCAGGTTGAGTCCAGCCTCCACACACCAATCGCTCGTTATTTGTAACCCTAGCTGAACTATGTCACAGAGTGTTTCTTCAAATCTGCCTCGCGCCATGATGACAATGTCATCAGCATATCCTTGACATTGGATACCTCTGGTGGTAAGTCTGTTGAGTAGTTTATCCACTCCAGAGCAGCGGAGACAGTACTCCCCCTTGGGGGCAATCTTTGGTTGTTAAGACTGTTACAGTCGCATCATGCGTTGATGTCGTGGCTTGTCTGGACCCTAGCAGGGCAAGTATCCATCTGCTGGTGATGGAGTCCAGGCCCCTCCCGTAGAGGGCAGCCCTAATCGTCTCATGAGATGTGTTGTCAAAGGCGCCTTCTATGTCTAGAAAGGCGCACAATGCTACTTCCCTGTTGGTCATTGCCGCATTTAGTGTGCGTCGCAATTGGTAGAGCGCAGTATCCGTGGACCTGCCTGCTCTGTATGCATGCTGCGTTGGATGCAGCGGACTTTGCCTTAGCAGAGTGCTTCTAATTTTGTAGTCCACCAGCTTTTCCAGCGTTTTCAATAAAAACGATTTCAAGCTGATGGGTCTGAAGGACTTTGGGTTGGTGATGTCTTTCTTCCCTGCCTTGGGGATGAAGACCACCCTAGCTGTACTCCATGCTCTCCCATTCGTCAGCGGATGGTCTGCCTCTGTTGCCTGTCATTTCGATAGCCCTTTCCTGCAGTGGTATGCTGCCTGGGAAGTGCGTATCGAAGAGCAGTTTCAGTTTTTGTTCATTATTGCTTGTGAAGGAGTTGTCCCTTCGTTTCAATGCTACGTTTGCGTCAGGCGTCCGTTTAGATAACATTCTATGGAACCTGGCACCTTCACTGGTACTACTTATGCTTTCGCAGAAGTTTCTGTAATTAGCTCGCTTAGCCTTCCTGATTTCCTTGTTATAGAAGGTCAGGCTCTCGCGATAACTATCCCACTTATTGTCCCTCTTCGCTTTGTTGAAGAGATGACGTGTGGTGAGGCGCAGCCTTTCCAGGCTTTCATTCCACCAAGGGGCATCTTTTTCTTTGAACTTCTTCCCTACCGGGCAGTTCTCCTCAAAAGCACTGATTATGCTTTTGTTGAGATTTTCTACAGCCCACTCTAGTTCAAGTGGACTTCTGGGTAAATTTATTATCATACTGGGGCTAAGTTCTAAAGTTGACCTGAACCCTTCCCAGTTTGTCTTCCTGGGGTTGCGACAGGGAACACTGCTCGCTGTATTCAATTCTACTCGGAAGAGAATGATTCTGTGATCAGACATAGATTCTTCTTAAGACACATGCCAGTCCCTAATGTGCGGCTGAAGGGATCGACTGATGAGGGCGATGTCTAGCACCTCCTCCCTAATTCTGGTTACAAATGTCGGTATAGATCCGATAGATAGATTAGCAAGTTCTAGATTATAACTACATATAAAATCTGTGAGGCACTCACCTCTCGTGTTGATGTCGCTGCTGCCCCATATGGTGTGGTGCGCATTGGCATCGCATCCGATGATTATCGGCATCTTCTCTTTTCGGCAGTATTCCACCAGCTTCGTTATTTCCGCTGGTGGGCAGGCTCCATCTCCTGCGAAGTAGGCCGATACTATTACCAGGGGGGTTGCAGTTCCCTTATCCTGTATGGATATGGGAACGCAGTCCCTCGTTAAAAATTCTGAAAGGATAGTAAAGGTAATTTCTTTCCTTACCATAATGCACGCTATGGGCGTTGCGTGTCTCTGATCCCATATTACCTTTGTGCTTGCCGTGAACTGGCCTTTAATGCCATTGTTCACCCATGGCTCCTGCACAAGGGCTAGCCCGAGATGCCGTTTGGTAAACATCCTCGCTAGGACAGCTGAGGCTGCCTTGGCACGGTGGATGTTTACCTGGGCTAGGCCCGTTGTGATGATTCCTGTCATCTACTAGAGGAGGGACTCCTTGCATGGTGGTTGGGGCCCGGAGTTGCACCCGTCACCGCTGCCCGTCAGTGGGACGTCAGCTTCTTCCTCCTCTCTAAACTCTTCCTTCAACTCTTGCGAGGACATTATTGCGTCCCCGTCTTCAACTTCACCTAGTTCATCGGGGCCGAGCGTCATATCCGCCAGGTCTTCCGACAGGTCGATCGATGATGACTGACTGATGGTTGCTCGATCCATCCGATGGGTGCACCTTCGTGTTCTTCTCCTGTGTTTGGGCGGGCTGCATATTCCCCCCAGCCTTCTTTTTCAGACCACTTATATTCCCGTTTCGGAAGTTTATCTGATATCCATTATCGACGATCTTCCTCTTGGACATTT
The DNA here is from genome assembly GCA_035044325.1 of Drosophila nr. medialis 2 BK-2023a. Classification (NCBI taxonomy): domain Eukaryota; kingdom Metazoa; phylum Arthropoda; class Insecta; order Diptera; family Drosophilidae; genus Drosophila; species Drosophila nr. medialis 2 BK-2023a. Next base: position 930,511 of record JAWNMH010000398.1, on the reverse strand, counting down.
CATCAATTCCAAATACTAGGAGGGCTCCTTCCCCCTCGTTCCTCCTAGTTATCACCTTCCATGATGAAATGTTCATCCCGTTTTGAACCCCGATAAGAGGCAACAGGGACTCGGTAGACCGATCCTTACTCCTCGGACAGTATATTGTAACGCAGTGGGGCGACGGTATCTCATCTCCCACCTTGCATTCTAGGGGCACTCCCTTCCACGACCGTAGCCGCGGTACCATTTCTTCTAGCCATTTGGCTGAGCATTCACTGGAGCATTCGATCAGCAGATAGCCGATTCTAAAATGAATGCCCGCGAACGAAATCGCGGTGTCCTTGCCTCCTTACCTCCTCCAGCGTAGACAGGTCTTTGTGGCTGAGCATTACCTGTGGGTAGTCCACAGGCAATACCGCAACCTTGACCTTCTTGGCTGCCGCCGTAATGAAATGCGGGGCCCTTCTGGTCCGGCTGAGCCGGACATATTAGCCGCTGCACGTGATGTGCTCGGGCGCATGTCCAGTTCCTCCTGGCCCCTCCTAATCGGCGCTCGTGCCCCCGTTGGACCATGAGCAGTGCTCTTGGCCGTCGAGCACCACCTTTTTGGGGTGGTCGCCGGCGGTGTCAGAGCACTGCTGGTTCTTTTGGGGGCTGGTGCCGCACTCGTGTCCCTCGGCTCTTCTGCCTTTTTGAGGGCGTCATCCGGGGCCATCCCTAGCTGGAGGTACCTTTGACCCGTGATCCGCAGAGATTCCTGCGGTTCGGGTCGTCCAGCCCTCCAGGTTGGCCCCTTGGTGGGAGGAAGTCTCCCTTCTTTTTCGGCCTATATGCCGCTTTTCCACCAGCTCTCGCTGTTGGGTGTGGTGGTCGAGTTGCTCCGACCCCACCTTCTTTTATCAAGGCAACTGCCTGCTGACTGTGCCCCTGCTGTGCAGAGGGCACTCTTTTTGGTGTTGGAGTGGGTTGTGGAGGATGTACTGCCACATAGGAGGACTTCCCCCCGTCCAGGGCTCGGTCCTTCATCAGTCTTGCGACTTCATTTGCAGGGAGATCCTGCGGGATTTTTGTTTTAAAATTGCTGTTCATGTTATTCCCACGAATTGCAGAGAAAATATAGTCCACCCGGGCAGAGATCTGCGATACGCGGGTAAGGCTGATTAGAACAGGCGGTCGCCATCTGCCTGAGCCCACCGTTAAGAACTGGGCTATTTGATAGTCCGGGCTCCCAGCCAAGTTGACTCTCGGCACGGTTCGATTGACACCTTAGTCCGGCCCGGATTGAGATGTGTGGGGATAGGATGGGGGTAGGTAGTAGTATTGGGGGATTGGGGAGTTGTGTGAGGCTATGTTTTGAGAGGCGGCAACACAAGCGCCCTGTCGGTACGGTTACTAATAACCGTGCCCGCTGTTTGTCCGGGACTGCTTATTCACGGGCACTTTTGCCACGCTATTCGCAGCTAACCTCCCTAAAGGGAGGCCGTTCGCTATCCGCAACCTGCGACCTGCCTGGTGGCCTCAGCTCAGCCCCATCCGAACCATCCCACTAGTTCTTCAGACAACAGGTCTTATTTATTTTCTTTATTTTCTTACACGTAACTATAAATTTCTAATAGATATTTTGTAAACTTTGTATAACTTTATTATAAGCACAAAAAAATGTGCCTTCCTATTTAATTTGTTGCTTTAAATGTTATTATTTTTTATTACTTGTTTATCAAATGAAAATAAAAGCTCTATGTCGTAATCATTTCTTGTGTTGTTGTTTATTTTTGTATGCATACATACATTCATACATAAGTATACTTAAATAAATACATATACATATATATGTATATATGCTGACATACATTTTTAATTCGGTTTTGCCAATTGATAAATTTACGAACTGTCGAATTGTGTGTAGCAACAATTGCAGCAAAAAGCAAGCGAATACAATAAAATAAAATGAATCTTACAAATGCAGTCTATTTAACAAAACAATGACATCTAGTCACTGAAGACTAAATGTTAGTGATAATGTCCATGAATCATCAACATCTGTTTGTGCATATTGGTCCGATGCGCTCTCACTTTGCTATCGCTTGCTGAGATCACATACACACACTCATAAGTGCAGTGCTATGTTTGTGTGTGAGTGTCTTGTATCTGGCTTAGAAAAAAACTTTCTTTTGTTCAAATGCGGTTCTGCTTTTCGCAGTGTTCTTAAGAGCTTGCAAAGCGCGTGGTCAAGCTCATGATTAACTGTAAAAGTTGACGCCCCCCTCTCTTCATTGATAGGCATATATGTACAGTGGCTCGAAGCTTATTTGGATCAGTGTCAAAAAAAAAAAGTAATTGCCAGCCATAAGCTAATTATTTATTATTTTTCAAAAATTTCAAAGACCGATTATAGGTACATATATTAACCACGAAAACGAATATATGACCCCCATAAACTGGGGTTTCCCCACCTGCTAGGTAGAGTTATGTAAAAAGTAGCCTATTTTGAGGGGAAATTTTATTTGGACCAGGTACACTGTGGACACCTGGGTGCCATAAAACCCGGATTTTTGTACCTAAATTATAGGTATAAATAGACCAATCCTTCGTAGTCAGTTTAGTCTTATCTTGCATCTCGGGTGCAATAAGCCAACAAGGACTATGGACAAACAGACTACCATTGCACAACGGACACTCATCCTGGAACACTTCCAAATCGGATATTCACATCGCCAAATAGCTGAAATGGTCAATCTGAGCAACTCAACTGTGTATAACATCATTCGGCGCTTCGTCGATGCAAATCGGATTGAGGGCAAGGGCAGAATGGCACCAAACAAGATTTTCACCGAAGAGGAGAAGCGAAGGATCACCAGGAAAATAAGGGGAAATCCCAGGCTATCGGCTCCAAAAGTGGCTCAACAGGTGCAAGACGAAATGGGGAAAAAGTGCTGTGTGGAAACTGTGTGCAGGTTTCTGCGCAAACATGACTTTAATGCCCGAGTACCAGGGAAGAAGCCCTTTATATGTGTGAAAAATAAAGGGACTTGGATGAAGTTCGCCAACAACCACTTGGACAAGGATTTGAAGTTCTGGAACACAGTCATATTTGCAGATGAGTCCAAATTCAAAATTATTCACTCGGACGGACGGAATTGTGTGTGGCGACAGTCCAATACTGACCTGAATCCCAAACACGTAAAGGCAACAGTCAAGCATGGTGGAGGAAGTGACATGGTATGGGCATGTATTCGGGAATTTGGTGTTCATTGAGACAACAATGGACAAGAATGTGTACCTCAACATACTAAAGAATAATTTAGTCCAAAGTGCCGAGAACGTAGGAATCGGACGTACTTTCCGGTTCAACCAGGACAACGATCCCAAGCATAAGGCCAAGATAGTACAGTGCTGGCTCATGAGGAACTGCCCCCACGTGATAATTCCACCAGCCCAGTCTCCAGATTTAAATGTCCTTGAGAATTTGTGGGCTGTGCTGCAAAATAACTTCCGGAAGCACAGCATATCCAGCAAAGAGGATCTGAAAAATGCTCAGCGGGATGAGTGGAGCAGGATCAGCCCAGAAGCTACCAGGAAGTTGGTATCTTCCATGTATAATAGGTTAAGGGATGTTGTTAAGGCTAAAGGATATAATACTAAGTATTAACATCCTTATTTAAGTTTTTATACTCCAAATATATTATTTTATTTAGACGGGTACAAATAAAATTTTCCCTAAAATAGGCTACTTTTTTACATAATCCTACCTAGCAGCTGGAGAAACCACAGTTTATTGGGGTCATATATTAATTTTGGTGGTTTATATATGTACCTATGATCGGTCTTTGAAATTTGTGAAAAATATTGTATAATTAGTTTATGGCAGGCAATTACATATTTTACTTGACACTGGTCGAATTGAGCTCTGAGCCACTGTATATGTATATATTTATAGCCAGCCAGTTCAGGTCAGTCCCTGGACCTGCCATAAGAAAAGAGTGCACTTGAAGACCTTCTCACAATTTGGTGCGAGTCTTTTTAAAGGGAAATTTGTCAATAAAACTTGAATATATTTAACAACAGTGTTCAGGGTATATCGTAGACGAGCTCACTCGACTACAGCATTCTTACTTGTTTTCTATGATATTATTTAATTTTTAAAGTATTTTTAGAACTTATCTAAACAAATAAAACCCTAACCCTAACTGACTGATTGATTGTGGATTGTTGGCCGAAGGGCCATACTTATAAACTTAAACTTCCATTCAGGATATATGATTTTAATTTTTATATTAGACATACTTAACTTGGAGCTAATAGTGAGTATGTAGCTTTGACTGCTTTTTAGATGGATTTTTCGGGTCTTTAGAAAAAATACAGCTACAATATTGCCCTATATAGGTGACTTGATTTCCTAGTCTCTCTCGACCACAGCTTTCTTACTAGTTATTTATATTTAATGTATATGCTAATTTCTATGACATTTGCCCAGGTCTTATTCTACTTTATATTTATTTATTTTATTCGACAAAAGAAGAAGCTTCCACAATGTGTAACAATCGTCATAAAGCCGGAGAATCATCCCGAGTTGTACGTATGTTATATGCGTGTTATACATAACACTCCCAGTTCAGACCTTAGCAATGCATTAAGTCTTACAACACTACCTCAATATACATAGATACCTATATACTTATACGTATTCAATTATGGACATGGGTGGACAAAGGCTAGTTAGTTTGCCAATTACAGTGTTGTCAATATATAAAGAATATATCTTTGACGATCATTGAATTAACACAAAATGTGTACTTGGCTCATTTTTATTCTATTGAGCAAAAAATCGTTCAGGCAAATATGTAAATTTAAGGCTTTTTTGTTATCAATTTTTTTTTATTGAAACCCAAATAAAAAAGTCAATGACACCTACACTTGTCTAACCGAAATTGATTGCGATGACATCATATCGAGACATCATATAAGCGAAATTTAGTTATATTCGACTTAAACATTCTTAACTAACTACATAGATTTGAGCTATACCAATATAAAGGAAAAAAATGTTTTAAAGTTAAACAATCATTTATATTCCATTTAATAATCCCATAAAGAAAATTTATTTACAACAAACATTTGTAACTTCTGTTTTTTGTTAATTTTCTTTTTCGTATAAAATTGCTGTGCTTTATCGGGGGTAAACTTTAGAATTGCTTTTAAATTAGTTACCAAAGGCGGTTCCTGGTGATGTTAGGAGAGTGTTGGATGATAATTTAAACCTTACCTTATAAAAAAATTTTTTACCAAAGTAACAATTTAATGTGACTTTTTTCTACAACGTGATAATGTCAGCTGATAGTTGAAAGTTATTAAAAGAAAATCTTTAAATGAGTTTCAATTCAATTTCAAGAAAGCAAAGTAAATCAAATGAATATTTCGATTCTCTTAAACGTCTAGAGCACCATATGCGAATAAATAAGTTAATTTAATAAAATTCATATTTTGGTTACATTAATTAGCCTGAATGAATGTGTATTTTCCAGGTGAAAAATAAAATAGTAAAATTAAAGGACTTGCAATGCAAAACATGTTCTTAAATAAATAAATAAAAACCTGTGGTACATTTTATACTTCTATGATATCGACAAATTAATGATTTGCTAGAAAGATATCACTTACACAGATAGCACATAGTGTTCTAAGTATGTATAAATAACAATCTTACACTACAAATTACTTTAGTAACACTCCCTAAATTTTCTCTTGCTCTTTATGGTCTGCAGTTGATTGGAGGCAACAACAATTTGATCTTTTGTGCAATTGTTGTTTAAAGCGAAAAAAAAATCGTATAGCTTAAATGCCAACACAGGATACTGTGGAAAGCGCATTGATTTAATTAGCAGGAAATGCCACAAGCCCAAATGCACCTGAATCAAGTGCAGCTTATGTGAATTCGGCGCTATTACCCACCACCCACCCTCATACCACCCACACACTACCCACACATATGCACATTATTAGACTCTACCCGACAGAAGGTGACTTTAATTAGATTGGTTCTGTTAGTTGTTTTGTGGTGTGGAACGTGTTTTTTTATGCAACTAAAATATTGATAATTTCTCTCTTTTGAAACCTTCTATACTCGAAAAAAAATATGTTTATTCATATATAAGTTCATTGTGGGCTTTGATAATGAAAACGGTATTCGCTTTGTGTAAACATCTCTCTAAGTGTCACATAATTTTTGTATAGCTTTTTACTTATGCATTAAAATGAAAGTTGTGGAAAGATATTAATATAGTTTATTGTATGCATATAGCTTATGCAAATGGAACGCGACAAAACTGAATATATTTATACATTACAGTGGCTCACAGTTCAAGTCAACCAGTGTCAAAGAAAAAAAGTAATTGCCTGCCATAAGCCAATCATTCATTATTTTTCAGAAATTCAAAAGACCGATGGTAGGTACATATATTAACCACCAAAATTAATATATGGCGCTAATACACTGAGGTTTACCCACCTGCTAGGTAGGATTATGTAAAAAGTAACCTATTTTGAGGGGAAATTTTATTTGGATCAGTCTAAATAAAATAATAGATTTGGAGTATAAAAACTTAAATAAGGATGTTAATACTTAGTATGATATCCTTAAGCCTTAACAACTTCCCTTAACCTATTATTCATGGAAGATACCAACTTCCTGGTAGCTTTTAGGCTCATTCTGCTCCACTCATCCCGCAGAGCATTTTTGAGGTCCTCTTTGCTGGATATGCTGTTCTTCCGGATGTTATTTTCCAGCAGAGCCCACAAAGTCTCAATAACATTTAAATCTGGAGACTGGGCTGGTGGAATTATCATGTAGGGGCAGTTCCTGATGAACCAGGACTGTATTATCTTGGCCTTATGCTTGGGATCGTTGTCCTGATTGAACCGGAAAGTACGTCGGATTCCTACCTTCTCGGCACTTTGGAGTAAATTTTCCTTTCTTGTCCATTGTTGTTTCAAAAATCACAAAATTCCCGAATCCGGCTGACGAGATACACACCCATACCATGTCACTTCCTCCACCATGCTTGACTGTTGCCTTTACGTGTTTGGGATTCAGGTCAGTATTTGACTGTCGCTACACACAATTCCGTTCGTGTGAGTCAAAAATGTTGAATTTGGACTCATCTGCAAATAAGACTATGTTCCAGAACTCCAGCTCCTTGTCCAAGTGGGTTTTGGTGAACGTCATCCAAGTCCCTTTATTTTTTACGCTTATAAAGGGATTTTTTCGTGGTACTCGGGCATTAAATTCATGTTTGCGCAGAAACCTGCACACAGTTTCCACACAGCACTTTTTCCCCACTTCATCCTGCACCTGTTGAGTCAGTTTGAAGCCGATAGCTTGGGATTTCCCCATATATTCCTGATGATCCTTCGCTCCTCCTCTTCGGTGAAAATCGTGTTTGGTGCCATTCTGCCCTTGTTCTCAATCCGATTTGCGTCGATGAAGCGCCGAATGATGTACACAGTTGAGAAGTTCAGATTGACTCTTTCAGCTATTTGGCGATGTGAATATCCGTTTTTGTGGTGTTCCAGGATGAGTTTCCGTTGTTCAATGGTAGTCTGTTTGTCCATTGTCCTTGTTGGCTTATTGCTCCCGAGATGCAGGATATAACTAAACTGACTACGAAGGATTGGTCTATTTATACCGAAAATACTCAACTTTAGTTACGTTTGCATAATCCTAGCAGCAAGCATTTTCTATTTGCATAAAGAAAGAGGTGACATGTGTATTCTGGAATTGGAATAAAATTTTGTCCAACGTTGTTTGTCTTTGCCTTCTTGTCTATTTCTTCAGTGATTTACAACAGCTAATGGCTGAGTTAGTTCCCCGATCTAGGTATCGGTGCATAACCAAAATTATTAATAAAATTTAATTTTGCCCAAAAATTATTCCTACTTTTCTCAGATGCCAAAAACACCAATGAAAACAAGAGAGAACGTTGCAGTCGGACGTAACCGACTGCGAAATACTTTGATACCATACTTAATGTCAGCTGATAACAGGTAGCAAGAAACAGGGTTGCCAAGAAATACTGTCCAAGTTTGCCTTCAAGTTGAGGTAGATTACCTTAGTTCCCCCCTTCGAGGTAACTGTAGCTCTTAAATTTGCGGGAGGTATAGGCGTTTATCGTTTTTGGGAGCGGGTTGGGCGTGGTCCAAAATGTTTTCCGAATTTTTTAAGAGTAATACTAGCAATATACTCTTCAAATGTGGTGACTCTGGCTTTCAAATTGTGTGAGATATATTGTCTATCGACTTACACTAACTTAACTATCTCTTATGGAAGTTACCAGTACCATACTTTGGTGACTCTTGCTTACAAATTGTGCAAGATATGCGTATTTCAAATTTCTAGGGCCGAGGCTACTGGGGGCGGCGAAGGTGGGCATTTCCCAATATTTGAAAAACATCATCACACAAATAATAAGAAAAAAATAAAAATAAATTTAACTAGCTGTTTTGTTGTTGTTTTTTACCGCCTCAATTCCAATGAAGCACATTTTTTGTAAATATTATTTTAAAGAGACAGGAAATTTTTATTATGGTTGTATATTTCAATAAATTTCATTATATGAAGGAAATACTCTTACAATAACATACTTATATTTGGGTGCTATTTTTTCTTCCGCAGCTATACAGAATACCTGCGTATCAATCAATAATGAATTAAACAAAACAAAACATCCAGCCAAGTTATTTGCTGCGTAAAATGGTTTGCTTTTTATGTACCACCCACTCATATACACGCGGAAATGTGATAAGAGACTCGCTTATCGCTTAAATATGAATTTAGTGTTGGTGTGTGCTACAATCACTTAAATATATATTGAGTGTTCACTGGGTTAAGCCGTTCCAGGAAGTACCGGTCACTAAAATACGGGCGTGCTTTCTCGGAATGTCATTCCAGTGGATGCTATCCCGTTTTTCCCATTTGTGTCTCTTGAATTTGGATGAATACTACAAAATAATATAATTTTTCGTTGCTGATGCGTTTTATTTTATTTAATGCGAAATCTTTGGTGGGCGTCTGCGAGAGGTTCCACTCAATTCGCAATTCGATGACGTAAAACCCAGACAAATGTTTCATTGATTGTATTTTATTATTTATTTTTTTATTATTATTATTATTTTTTTTTTTACGCTGTATCGTACATGAACCAAATCATCACACAGAGTTGTGGATCGATCAATCTGTATTTGTTTTGTTTGCTTTTACTGTTTATTGTTTTAAATTAATTTTTTTCTTTTTTGGTTTTTGTGCCTTATTGATGGTGTCTATTTATTTGCATTCAATTGTCAACTAAATTTAGTCTAGATCCACCAGCCTATCAGTCTATTTAATTGAAATATTTATTAATTATACGGCTCGACTCGAATTGTTGAGCAACAATTAAACTGAGAGTGTTAATTTTAAACAGATCTTTCACGTTTTAAACTGTTTCATTTTGAACTGAGAAATGGGTTTGTATTGAAATATAACACTTTTTTTTATAAAGCTTCGTTAATAACATATTCAGTAACAACAGCTGTGCAAAATCGCAAAGATAATACAAATTAATTTCATAAGAAATAATGAATAGCATTAATTAAGCCACATTTACCCGCTAGTGGGGATAATATGTATGAAAGTATTATTAATAATTATTCAAAAAGTTAATTATGTGTACTTTATACATAAATATGAAAAATATATATACAATGGCTCACAGCTGAATGCGAACAGTGTCAAAGAAAAAACGTAATTGCCTGCCATAAGCTAATTATTTATTATTTTAAACAAATTCCAAAAACCGATGGTAGGTATATATATTAACCACCAATATTAATATATGGCGCTAATACACTGAGGTTTCCCCACCTGCTAGGTAGGATTATGTAAAAAAGTAGCCTATTTTAAAGGGGAAATTTTATTTGGATCAGTCTAAATAAAATAATATATTTGGAGTATAAAAACTTAAATAAGGATGTTAATACTTAGTATGATATCTGTTGAAAATTACATTCAATGCAACCGTGCATCTCTACATATGTTAAGTCCCTCATAAATGCGTACTCATTATGGTAAGCAGTACAATTATGTTAAGCAATAGAATTATGTTAAGCAACTATTCAGTCTCAAATAAACTTTTCATAAGTACACAACGGCGGTGGTACTTGGTTCTGTACTTTTCTTATTCAGGCATTCCCTGACGCGGGGAAACTTCGCTCCAACAATATCCCTTAGCCTTAACAACTTCCCTTAACCTATTATTCATGGAAGATACCAACTTCCTGGTAGCTTTTCGGCTGATTCTGCTCCACCCACCCCGCAGAGCATTTTTGAGGTCTTCTTTGCTGGATATGCTGTGCTTCCGGATGTTATTTTCCATTCAATAACATTTAAATCTAGAGACTGGGCTGGTGGAATTATCATGTGGGGGCAGTTCCTGATGAGCCAGGACTGTACTATCTTGGCCTTATGCTTGGGATCGTTGTCCTGGTTGAACCGGAAAGTACGTCGGATTCCTACCTTCTCGGCACTTTGGAGTACATTTTTCTTTAGAATGTTGAGGTACACATTCTTGTCCATTGTTGTTTCAAAAATCACAAAATTCCCGAATCCGGCTGACGAGATACACACCCATACCATGTCACTTCCTCAACCATGCTGTTGCCTTTACGTGTTTGGGATTCAGGTCAGTATTGGACTGTCGCCACACACAATTCCGTCCGTCTGAGTCAAAAATGTTGAACTTGGACTCATCTGCAAATATGACTATGTTCCAGAACTTCAGCTCCTTGTTCAAGTTGGTTTTGGTGAACGTCATCCAAGTTCCTTTATTTTTTACGCTTATAAAGGGCTTCTTCCGTGGTACTCGGGCATTAAAGTCATGTTTGCGCAGAAACCTGCACACAGTTTTCACACAGCACTTTTTCCCCATTTCATCCTGCACCTGTTGAGTCAGTTTTGAAGCCGATAGCTTGGGATTTCCCCTTATTTTTCTGATGATCCTTCGCTCCTCCTCGGTGAAAATCCTGCTTGGTGCCAATCTGCCCTTGTTCTCAATCCGATTTGCGTCGACGAAGTGCCGAATGATGTTATACACAGTTGGGTTGCTCAGATTGACCATTTAAGCTATTTGGCGATGTGAATATCCTTTTTTGTGGCGTTCCAGGATGAGTTTCCGTAGTTCAATGGTAGTCTGTTCGCCTATAGTCCTTGTTGGCTTGTTGCACTTGAGATGCAGGATATAACTAAATTGACTATGAAGGATTGGTCCATTTATACCGAAAATACTCAACTTTAGGTAAAAAATCCGGGTTTTATGGCACCCGGGTGTCCTTAATGTACCTGTTCGAAATAAGCTGTAATCAAAAAATAGGGTATTTATTTACATAATCCTACCTAGCAGGTGGGGAAACCTCAGTTTGTTAATTTTGGTGGTTAATATATGTACCTACCGTAGGTCTTTGGAATTTTTGAAAAATAATGTATAATTAGTTTATGGCAGGCAATCACAATATTTACTTGACAATGTTCGCATTCAGCTGTGAGCCACTGTATATGTATAATACGTAGATTCGTTTTTTATGCTGTTTACTTGTAATGACATTGACATGCACCCCTTTGAGGCAATAAGAATATTGAAAGCAACTCTCTTATCAGATAAATCAAGGACTACAAATCAGTTATTCAATTCACTATTTAATTAATATAATTTTTCAATATATAGTTAGAATGCTCTAGTCGAGACATCTTTACTAACAGATACTCTCAACACAGTTTTTGCATCATAGTAGAGGCTGCTGACAATAGTTGGTTTAATATGAAAATACGATTTGGCTGCAAAATCTTACTGAAATTTGCACAGAATTTACATATACCATATTATATATAAAATGAATTGTGGCTTTTAGTGCGTAACGTATCTAGTTCTTGAAGACTGTGAACGGCTTATTCAGAAGGAAATGGCTAAAACGATTTAACTCATGATGCTGACCAAGAATATATATATATACTTTTTGAAATTTTATATACTTTTGCACAAAATATTTGTAAAGCATTGACATAGACTTTTCTATGCTTTGTGCGATGGATAATGTCTCTCTGGGTCTCATGAGGGTGAATCGATTTTTGTTACGCCCAGAGCCACATTTTCACACCTTCCGTATATATTTTTTTTTTTTGCTTAGTTTATAGTTTTTTTTACTCATTGTTTTCTTTTTTTTTTTTGTTGCCAAATTTGTAAATGCAGGCAGCATGACCATACCGTCAAGGCCCGCACCAGCACCGCCGGGATCACGTGGACAGAGCGCTGCGGCCGGGGCGAATGCGAGTTTGGAACAGTTGCGTCTGCAACTGCAGCAGCAACAATCAACCAATGGTGGGCTACAGAAGCTGAGCATTAAGTTGCCACCACCACCGAGGGGACCCATGCAGCAGCCACAACAGCCACAAGTTCTCCACAAGCGCTCTGCCAGCAACAGCAGCAACAACAACAACAACAATAACGGCAATAACAACAAAAATAATTTCTTTGATGCGGAAGGTGGCAGCGGCATAACCCGTAAATTTCCCCAGGCACGCTATACGCCGGCCACCAACTGGAATGATGCACCTTTCGACAGTGGCAGTGCCTCTTTTGCTGCTGCTGGCAACAATAATTGCAAGAAAATGCCGCCGCCGCGACCGCCACCGCCCAAAGTGCAAATCAATGGGCGCAAACTGGCTACCTTAAGCACATGCAATGCTGGGGGTGGTGGCTGTGGAGGTGGTGGCGGTGGCGGTGGCATCATTAGCAACATTTTCCATCGCAAAAAAACAACAACGTCAACGGCTGCTGCTTCCAAAGCCGCAGCACAAAATCGTGTCTATGGCCTGAGCAGTGGCATCGGAACAGCTGGAACTGCAACCGCTTCCAGCAGCAGCTACACAACAAACTCAAACACATACGACTATAATGCAGCATGGAATACAGCTGCGAGTACAACGACGACGATGACAGCAACAACGATGTCGACGAAGGCATCGATCAGCAACCTCAACAATCAGCGTGAGATGGACTCACAGCTGATCAGCTTCGATTCGCCGCCTTCGTCGCCGACCTTCACCCAGAAGTCGAACAGCGATTGCGTTAGCGTCGATAGCTTCAGCTCCGATAGCAATTTCAGTTCACCCAATAATGGCAGCGTTTCGCAACCGGAGAGCGGCTTCGAGGATGATTATCATGCACGCTCGCGTCCAGCGACACAGAGTCCCCTCATCGCTGATCCTTGGGAGGCGGTGGACAACAGTAGCAGCGGCATCTATAGCAATGGCGTCGTTGATAGTTTTGGTGCGGCACCGGTGCGTCAAATGCAGCCACATCATCTAGTGCAACATCAAGCGACGCGTAGCTCGGATAACCCCCTGTGCAATGGCCGGAATCTGTTGCCGCCCGCCCAATCGCTGACGATGCCTACCATCATCAAGCCGAAGATATCGCAGAAACCCAAAGCACCAAAGCCGCCACCATTCATTGGCCAGCCGCCAGGATTTGGTTATGCCGGCACTCAACCTCCCTCTCCACCTTCGCCGCCGATGCCCCGTGGTGCTCCTCCGTCACTTTCTGCAGTGGCAGCTGCTACCTCAGCTTCTACTGGGCACATATCATTGTTGGATGTGATCTCGGGCAAGGTGGATGCCCTGGCTTTGAGCAACGGCAGCTCTGGTTACGTCGAGGAGGAGCATCTGCCATATGCCATTGCACTTTACGATTTTGATGGCGTCGAGGAGGATGATCTGAATTTCAGAGTTAGCTTAAAATACATTACTCTTAAGAGTTGAAGCCTTAATAACATTCGTTTCTTTAGGAAAACGAGAAGATCTATCTGCTGGAGCAGCCCACTCCGGAATGGTATCGCGGACGCACACGCTCCGGCTGTGAGGGCCTTTTCCCCGTTAATTATGTGGAGACCAAGGTGCCATTAGGAGGCAGTGCAACAAATGCTGCACCTCAGGCGCAACGGCAACCAAAACAACAACAACAAGAGTTGAACACTGCGCGCTGCCTTTATAATTTCTCCGGCGAAGTTCAGGGAGATCTGCGCTTAAGGGTAAGATAAGATCAAATGTTCATGTAATGTACATAAATTAAATTAATATAAATGAATATTATTCAACAGGAAAATGAGCTGGTCAGTGTGGTTTATCGCATCAATGAGGATTGGCTATTCGGTGAGGTTGACGGACGGCAGGGTCAGTTTCCGGCTAATTTCTTAGAGCATATACCCGCTGATCTGCCGTCGATGTGAGGAGGCCTGGATAATGATGGCACTACTTGAAAATATATATGTATATCAATAAGAAGCAGGAATCAGAATCTATATTTTAATTATATATATACAAGAATTAAATCTCGATAAGGAAAGGGTAGCAGCAGCAAATATCGTTGGAACTGAAACAAATTGTATTTCGCCTTGGTAACCCACACACACAGACACACAAACTAACTATATATGATATTTATGCGTTAAGTCTCGAAATTATAAGAATTATTTAAAAGAAGAGAAAACCGTTTTACAGCGCTACCAAGTAGATTTAAAAAATGCTACCAAGTAGATTGGGCCCGGGCCTAATTTAAGTCCGAAAATTGTTTTTCCATTAAATAATTGTTAATATAATTCTGATTCAAAGTATTCAGTTGTTTGGTACACTTGCAAATGAGTCGCGTGATGATCTTTTGATCCTCTTATAACAGTTAAAAAAAAAAAAACTTGATACACACAAAACACAAAAAACCCTTTTTTTTAGTTAGTTCGTTATTTAGCTAGGCACATTTACCATTTCCAATTAATTAAAATACAAATGTGTGCTATTTAAAAATGAATTACCACTTAAGCTGTAGTAGGTATCAGGCAAATACTAAACTAAACTAAAATAAATGTCCAGCTAAGATGAACTGAAATAAATAAGAATGTTAAAAAATGCTAAGGCAATAAACAATAAATGGTAGCAAAGTTCTGTTTACTGTAAAAATTATGTGATGATCTTTCAATGATTCACAATGGCAGGGCAGAAGCAGTCCAAGCATTGCCTATTACCGAACATACGTGGCAAACATGCCACTTCCTGCACGAGGTGCTTCTGCTTTCTACTAAATATGGCGGATCTAGAGAGGACAACTCGATGAAACCTACAATCCCTGGTGTTAATCGAACCGTGCCAATTGGATCTGCATCTGCGTAATTGCTGTCTTCGAACGGTGTCCTACGGCTAATTGGCGTCCTTCGGTTGCAATCCAAATCGCCTTGCCGTGCTACGGGGGGCTTTGCCACGGTAAACCCGCCCATCCCCCCATCCCCACACTTTTGAGAACTCACAGCTGACTTAGACTTTATACAGACTTTAACTATCAGACCTACAGATATCTGCTCTGAAAAGCGTGCGGCATGGAGGAGGCCAGATATGAAGCCATGAAACCAATGAACCAGAACCAGACTCGGTTGCAAACTTCATCGGTTGCACAATACACGAACAATCACAGCTCCTTGAGTTACTGGCAAATTGACAGTGCCTGACCAGAAGCTGCAAAAGTTCCCACACAATTTGATCGAGCACCTATCGGGCCCCTCAGGTTGGATAGCACTTGCGTTAAATACTCTATGGCCATAATGAAGGTCACACCGTTCACAACGTTCGGACCATGAGGCTCGCCGTACTCATTGATTCCCATTCGCCGGAGGTGCTCAGGCAACAACGTTGATTTTTAAATATGTCTTTGGTGTGCAATTTTAACCAATGCAGAAATAAAGTATTAATATTAGATAACACATGTATACTACACATTTTTCATTTAATATCAAGATTTACTCACTTTCCCCTGCAGACTGAAAAGTGTAGCAGACAAAGCTAAATTTAATTCGTAACGGTCTAAACTCATCTTCAAGCTAGTGATCGCATTACCGATATCGATCGATAATCAAATCGATATCGTCGTTACGTACAGCTTTGCATGACTCGTTACAGTTGGTATTACAGTCCTAATGTTTTATGCCTTGCCTATCGGAAGCCGCAATATATCGTTGGGGTTCGACTGGGATATATCGGGCGGCAAGCTAACAAAAATTTGCATTTCTTTTTATAACTGAAAAAATAAATACTTCCATCAGCCTAGTCTGCTCGCTACTGTGTTGGCTGTGTGGATGTTGTACAGCCCGCGTGTCCGCCCTTCCTAATGATTCCTCGTCAAAATTCACCTGAGAATTTGCCTTGTATTTGCTATTATTTCATGCCCGCTCGAATGTTGTACTCTCATTTCACCCAATCACATTAATTCAACACTTCATCTTTATTCTTATCATACTAGACTATTTAATTTACAAATCATATCTCTCTTTACCCACAATATCCTTTGTTAATTGTGTACATTGTGAATTTCTAATATTTTGTTTGGCAAACACTAAATTCTCTTATGTAAGTAATATATTTACAATTACTTACTTAGCTTAAAGTTTAAAAAAAAACTGGTATGTTGGGATGCTCCGAATCGTCTACCGGTTTTCGTGGCCTCCACTCCTTTGTTCTTGTTTTGTTCCAGTTGTACCGCGGCGATCTCCTCCTTGGTGGCGGCGTTGGTTTATTTTGCCTGTTGTTGGCGCAGGTTCGCTTGTTTGTTTTTGTACCCTAAACCTATTAAAAATGGGTAAAAAGGGTATAATTGTTTTGTGCAAATGTATGTAACAGGCAGAAGGAAGCATCTCCGACCTCATAAAGTATATATATTCTTGATCAGGATCAACAGCCGAGTCGATATAGGCACGTCCGTCTGTCCTTCTGTTCGTTCGTCTCAGAGACTATTAGAGCTAAAGACTTCAAATTTGGAATATGGGTTTTCGAAAACCAGGCGCAGTTCAAGTTTACTTTATTTTTTATCGATAACTGCTAACAATTTCGATATCCGATAGCGATTATTGCTACAATTTTAAGCGCAGAATCTTCTTGTCTCTTCTGTAGAGGCTTTCGTTGCGACCATTTGCCCATTGGTGAGTTTATACTATTGTTTATATTATTAACCTTTGCAATAATATTACTTATTTCTTTATCTTTAGAATTACTAACGGAGGCGGCATCTAATGGATTAGACTGCTCTTGATCGGATTGGCGCGACTTCTTCGCTAGCATCGTGCTCCGACCCGTGTTTCCCGGTCGACACTTTGGACATTTGGCCTTCGCTAGGGTGTCCACACTTATAACAAAATATGCTGCGTACAGCTGCATCGCATTCAAAGAACGTATTAATTTTTGTGGAATTGTTGCTGTAGGCCATATCTGAGATTGGGAATCCAGAGCTACGTACATACATCCAGTACCAGTCGTTTGCATGCCCATGGAATTTGTTGTCGTTCGAATTGTTTTCTTTGCTCGGATTCCAACGCCCGATTATCCACGAAGCGGTAAGTAAGTACTGCCGCGATTATTTTGCGTCTCGCTTCTTGGGAACTCGAATCGCTTATTCATTGTTCAACTTTCAGTGATGTGACCACTTCGTTGATATCTGGCCTCAATTGACTCCTTAAACGCACTCATCTGCTGCGACAGCGATGCTCTGTAAGTCTCATGCGCTTGGGCTATAGCTACATTAATGGCCGACTTCGATTCACTGGACAAATCAACATCGCTCCTGGCCTGTTGCGTTGTTGATGATGTGCCAGCTACGTCTTCTAGGCCACGCATGCTTGATGAGAAGTACTCTCCATTTCACCGGTGGGTTTGCTTGTTTGTGCGCGAGTAGTTGGACTCTTTCCCTCTACCTCTCTATCTCTCTGAAAGTCCCCGCTACGCCGCACTTTCCTCTATTGCCAAATTACACCGCCTTTGCTCATGTAATTATTAAATTAAAGTCTATTCTAATTTATAATAATATAATAATATTCTATTCTATTCTTGCTGTATCAAACAAACTTATAATTATATATTCTTATTATTATATATAAATATCTATATATATATACGTAAATATGCATATGTATGTATAAGGATACTAATTAGCTACACCCAAACACTTCTAGCTAATCTCCAGTGCAAAAAAAATATTCGATTACTAAACAGGCAATATATAACTACTAAATAAATAAATATTCATTGAATCTATATACATATGTACTAAATAAATAATTATTCAATATATATACAAACAGCCAATAAATAAATCAAAAACAATTATATTAAGCCCATATGCAATAACAAATATTTGACTAACCTATTCTCTAAGTCAAAATTATATAAGCTATCACTGGAAATTGACTAATAAATAACTAACACTCAAAACAAAACTCATGAGATGGGTGAGAAGAGTTCAACACTGTATAACGCTCAAAACAAAACCTACAAATAACATTCCATACAATACGAAACGAAAATAATTTAATATCACACGCTAAAACACTTTTATTCTTCTAGGTTGCTGTTCCTGTTCTTCTCTATTCTGGGATATAAATTGCTGCTTTGTATGCACGCGCTTTCAAAGTTGGAAAATGTTGACAATACCTAAATAGTACCTTGGAAACCCCATATCAAGGTAAGAAAAAATTTTAAGTGGCCGGTAATCTGATCATCAAATTCTATTTGTCGTTTTGGCTCCAGATCCACTTCAGCAGCAACGTGGCTCGGCCTTTTCACCGGCTCACGGACCAGCTAAGCTACGCTTTCACTACGAGTGATAATTGAAAGATGTTCTTTGATCGAAGTCGCAGGACTCCTGTTTGTGGCAGTGATGGACTCAGCTCAGTACGGTGCTCATCCACGGTCCGAATAAATATTCCTCCTATTTGTTGGCTAAGGCCAACCTGTTCAATATTTGTATTTTTTTTTAATTGTCAATAAACTAAATTTCAAGGATACAATCTACAGACTATCTTAATTTCTGATTTCATGTGGTGTATTTTTTTTTTTGATATATTTCTTTCATGCGTGCACCATTTGCTGGTACAAATGTGCTTCGCGGTGTTGCTGCGGGGCCAAATATATATCGACAGTTGGGGCTTCCCACAGCGTCAACT
Organism: Drosophila nr. medialis 2 BK-2023a; assembly: GCA_035044325.1. NCBI lineage: Eukaryota > Metazoa > Arthropoda > Insecta > Diptera > Drosophilidae > Drosophila > Drosophila nr. medialis 2 BK-2023a. Next base: position 911,473 of record JAWNMH010000398.1, on the reverse strand, counting down.
AGTGGTAGCCCCAGGTTCAAAAGAGAGCGGGCTTAAAAGTTCGAAGGTAACGGAGTATTATCCGAGAGAGGATAAAAGAATGAGCGAGAATATTGAAGGTGAAACAAAAGTCAGGGAAGAGGCTGAGAGATGTAGGTCAAGCCAAAGTCAAGGCAGTCTGGAATAAGCTGCGAATAAATAAAGACGTCAGCGGTCCGACTCCAACAATGTTTTTTTTTTGTATTAATACTTTTTTTTGTTATTATTTATTTTTTTCGCATTAATAATTATTTTGTTACTATTTATTTTTTTTGCATTAATAATTTTTTAGTTACTTTTTTTTGTTACAATTATTTTTTGTTGTTATTATTTATTTTTTTTTACATCAGTCATTTTTTTTTGGTACTTTTTTTTTGTTATTATTTATTTTATTTGTTTTTTGGCATTAATCATTTTTTTGCTACTTTTTTTTTGTTATTATTTTTTTTTTGGTTTTCGTTAAGTTTGATATTTATAATGCTGCCCTTTTAGACAGTTAACTACATCAAATGTTAGCCATTAGATACAGTAATTAAAAAGGCGTAAGGTTTAAAAAAATGAATATTTAAGTTATTGAGTGGAGGGGAGGGGACCCAAAATGAGGTCAGGATGAAAATGTGATCTCGAACATGTAAAAGGATGGGGCTAAGAGTAAATAATTAGCCCCACAGGAAGGGCGGGAGCGCTACGGCAGTACCAGCAAAGCCGCCGTTGGAAGCCGGGAGTAAAGTCGTTTTTTTTTGTTTTGTGTTTTGAATTGCCACTGTCCGTTAGAACAGCTGTTTTTAGTGATGTCTAGATTTTGTGTAGTTTCGTTTATTGTGCGGTCGGCGGGCAGGGGCAGACCCACCCCTAACTGAGCACTGGCACTGCCCCATGCGGACAAACCGACGCGTAACAGCGGTGTTACTTAAACAGAGATACATTTGTTCACATAATGTCTACCTAGCTTTTTCATTGTTCGCCATTTGTTATGCCTTGCCTATCGGAAGCCGCAATATATCGCCCTGCCGGCTAGCTATCGGCTTAGGTGCGGTTCGAACGCGATATATCGTATGTTGTACAGCCTGCGTGTCACTCCTTCCTCGTCAAAATTCACCAGAGAATATGCCTTGTATTTGCTACTATTCCATTCTCGCTCGCATGTTTTACTCTTTTCTCACACTATATCATTAATTTAACACTTCATCTTCATCGTCTATCATACTAGACTATTTAATTCAGAAATCATATCTCTACCTATCCACAATATCCTTAGTTAATAAGTGCACATTGTGCATTTCTCATATTTAGTTGGCCAACATTAAATTCCCTTATATAAGTAATATATTTACAATTATTTACTTGGCTTAAAGTTTACAAAAATAGATATTTACATCTGATTTTATTGGCTGCTAAAGTGTGCATCAGTGATGGGCAAAATGAGCATCAATGTTGCACGCATTGCTCATCACTGATGCCTTGAGGGTTAGGGATGATCAACTGTGCCTACGTGACAATTGGCCGTCATTAATCGGGTGGGAACAAACTCACTGGTATGTCGGTATGCTGTGAACCGTCTACCAGTTTTCGTGGATTCCACTCCTTGGTTCTTGTTTTGTTCCAGTTGTCCACCGGCGGTCTCCGATCTTTCGCCTGTTTGCTTGTTTTTGTTTTTTTAATATTTATAACTTGATTTACTTTTTATAAATATATATACATTTATTTTTTATACCCTGAACCCATAAAAAATGGGTAAAAAGTGTATAATGGTTTTGTGCTAATGTATGTAACAGGCAGAAGGGAACATCGTCGACCCCATAAAGTATTTATATTCTTGATCAGGATCAACAGCCGAGTCGTCCGTCTGTCCTTCTGTTCGTCAAATTTTGAATATAGGTTCTCGAATACCAGGCGCAAATCAAGTTTGCGTTACTTTATCGATAACTGCCACTGATATAATACATATGCATATGCATATTTTTGATCATCTGCCCAAATTTCGTAAAAATCGGATAAGTAACACCGAAGTTATAGTCGAAAGTAGATTCTCATATCGACATAATTTCTATCAGCAGTCACAAGCATTTTCTGTATGCATAAATATGCGTTTGCACGTGTGAGAAAGAGATGGCAAGATAATCGCCGCGAGCGTCAATATGTTTTTGTGTGTATTCTGCAGAGCCTCGATACGTACAAATGCGAGTACATATACAAAGTGGCTCACACTTCAACTCGACCATTATCAAACAAAAAAAAATTAATTGCCTGCCAGGTGCGATTATGTAAAAAAGTTGTCTATTTTTAGGGAAAATTTTATTTGAACCAGGTACATTGTAGACATCTGGGTGCCAAGAACCCGGATTTTTTACCTAAAGTTGAGTATTTTCGGTATAAGTAGTCCTTGGTAGTCAGTTTAGTTTTATCCTGCATCTCGGGTGCAATAAGCCAACAAGGACTATGGACAAACAGACTACCATTGAACTACGAAAACTCATCCTGGAACACCACAAAAACGGATATTCACATCGCCAAATAGCTGAAATGGTCAATCTGAGCAACCCAACTGTGTATAACATCATTCGGCGCTTCGTCGACACAAATCGGATTGAGGGCAAGGGCAGAATGGCACCAAACAAGATTTTCACCAAGCTATCGGCTCCAAAACTGATTCAACAGGTTGCAGGATGAAATGGGGAAAAAGTGCTGTGTGGAAACTGTATGCAAGTTTCTGCGCAAACATGACTTTAATGCCCGAGTACCACGAAAAAATCCCTTTATAAGCGCGAAAAATAAAGGGACTTAGATGAAGTTCGTCAAAACCCACTTGGACAAGGATTTGGAGTTCTGGAACACAGTCATATTTGCAGATGAATCCAAATTCACCATTTTTGACTCGGACGGGCGGAATTATGTGTGGCGACAGCCCAATACTGAGCGGAATCCCATGTCATGGTCTGGGCATGTATTCGGGAATTTGGTGTTCATTGAGACAACAATGGACAAGAATGTGTACCTCAACATACTAAAGGAAAATTTACTCCAAAGTGCTTAGAAGGTAGGAATCCGACGTACTATCCTGTTCAACCAGGACAACGATCCCAAGCATAAGGCCAAGATAATACAGTCCTCGCTCATCAGGAACTGCCCCCACATGATAATTCCACCAGCCCAGTCTCTAGATTTAAATGTTATTGAATGGAAAATAACATCCGGAAGCACAGCATATCCAGCAAAGAAGACCTCAAAAATGCTCTGCGGGGTGGGTGGAGCAGAATCAGCCGAAAAGCTACCAGGAAGTTGGTATCTTCCATGAATAATAGGTTAAGGGAAGTTGTTAAGGCTAAGGGATATTGTTGGAGCGAAGTTTCCCCGCGTCAGGGAATGCCTGAATAAGAAAAGTACAGAACCAAGTACCACCGCCGTTGTGTACTTATGAAAAGTTTATTTGAGACTGAATAGTTGCTTAACATAATTCTATTGCTTAACATAATTGTACTGCTTACCATAATGAGTACGCATTTATGAGGGACTTAACATATGTAGAGATGCACGGTTGCATTGAATGTAATTTTCAACAGATATCATACTAAGTATTAACATCCTTATTTAAGTTTTTATACTCCAAATATATTATTTTATTTAGACTGATCCAAATAAAATTTCCCCTTTAAAATAGGCTACTTTTTTACATAATCCTACCTAGCAGGTGGGGAAACCTCAGTGTATTAGCGCCATATATTAATATTGGTGGTTAATATATATACCTACCATCGGTTTTTGGAATTTGTTTAAAATAATAAATAATTAGCTTATGGCAGGCAATTACGTTTTTTCTTTGACACTGTTCGCATTCAGCTGTGAGCCATTGTATATATATTTTTCATATTTATGTATAAAGTACACATAATTAACTTTTTGAATAATTATTAATAATACTTTCATACATATTATCCCCACTAGCGGGTAAATGTGGCTTAATTAATGCTATTCATTATTTCTTATGAAATTAATTTGTATTATCTTTGCGATTTTGCACAGCTGTTGTTACTGAATATGTTATTAACGAAGCTTTATAAAAAAAAGTGTTATATTTCAATACAAACCCATTTCTCAGTTCAAAATGAAACAGTTTAAAACGTGAAAGATCTGTTTAAAATTAACACTCTCAGTTTAATTGTTGCTCAACAATTCGAGTCGAGCCGTATAATTAATAAATATTTCAATTAAATAGACTGATAGGCTGGTGGATCTAGACTAAATTTAGTTGACAATTGAATGCAAATAAATAGACACCATCAATAAGGCACAAAAACCAAAAAAGAAAAAAATTAATTTAAAACAATAAACAGTAAAAGCAAACAAAACAAATACAGATTGATCGATCCACAACTCTGTGTGATGATTTGGTTCATGTACGATACAGCGTAAAAAAAAAAATAATAATAATAATAAAAAAATAAATAATAAAATACAATCAATGAAACATTTGTCTGGGTTTTACGTCATCGAATTGCGAATTGAGTGGAACCTCTCGCAGACGCCCACCAAAGATTTCGCATTAAATAAAATAAAACGCATCAGCAACGAAAAATTATATTATTTTGTAGTATTCATCCAAATTCAAGAGACACAAATGGGAAAAACGGGATAGCATCCACTGGAATGACATTCCGAGAAAGCACGCCCGTATTTTAGTGACCGGTACTTCCTGGAACGGCTTAACCCAGTGAACACTCAATATATATTTAAGTGATTGTAGCACACACAAACACTAAATTCATATTTAAGCGATAAGCGAGTCTCTTATCACATTTCCGCGTGTATATGAGTGGGTGGTACATAAAAAGCAAACCATTTTACGCAGCAAATAACTTGGCTGGATGTTTTGTTTTGTTTAATTCATTATTGATTGATACGCAGGTATTCTGTATAGCTGCGGAAGAAAAAATAGCACCCAAATATAAGTATGTTATTGTAAGAGTATTTCCTTCATATAATGAAATTTATTGAAATATACAACCATAATAAAAATTTCCTGTCTCTTTAAAATAATATTTACAAAAAATGTGCTTCATTGGAATTGAGGCGGTAAAAAACAACAACAAAACAGCTAGTTAAATTTATTTTTATTTTTTTCTTATTATTTGTGTGATGATGTTTTTCAAATATTGGGAAATGCCCACCTTCGCCGCCCCCAGTAGCCTCGGCCCTAGAAATTTGAAATACGCATATCTTGCACAATTTGTAAGCAAGAGTCACCAAAGTATGGTACTGGTAACTTCCATAAGAGATAGTTAAGTTAGTGTAAGTCGATAGACAATATATCTCACACAATTTGAAAGCCAGAGTCACCACATTTGAAGAGTATATTGCTAGTATTACTCTTAAAAAATTCGGAAAACATTTTGGACCACGCCCAACCCGCTCCCAAAAACGATAAACGCCTATACCTCCCGCAAATTTAAGAGCTACAGTTACCTCGAAGGGGGGAACTAAGGTAATCTACCTCAACTTGAAGGCAAACTTGGACAGTATTTCTTGGCAACCCTGTTTCTTGCTACCTGTTATCAGCTGACATTAAGTATGGTATCAAAGTATTTCGCAGTCGGTTACGTCCGACTGCAACGTTCTCTCTTGTTTTCATTGGTGTTTTTGGCATCTGAGAAAAGTAGGAATAATTTTTGGGCAAAATTAAATTTTATTAATAATTTTGGTTATGCACCGATACCTAGATCGGGGAACTAACTCAGCCATTAGCTGTTGTAAATCACTGAAGAAATAGACAAGAAGGCAAAGACAAACAACGTTGGACAAAATTTTATTCCAATTCCAGAATACACATGTCACCTCTTTCTTTATGCAAATAGAAAATGCTTGCTGCTAGGATTATGCAAACGTAACTAAAGTTGAGTATTTTCGGTATAAATAGACCAATCCTTCGTAGTCAGTTTAGTTATATCCTGCATCTCGGGAGCAATAAGCCAACAAGGACAATGGACAAACAGACTACCATTGAACAACGGAAACTCATCCTGGAACACCACAAAAACGGATATTCACATCGCCAAATAGCTGAAAGAGTCAATCTGAACTTCTCAACTGTGTACATCATTCGGCGCTTCATCGACGCAAATCGGATTGAGAACAAGGGCAGAATGGCACCAAACACGATTTTCACCGAAGAGGAGGAGCGAAGGATCATCAGGAATATATGGGGAAATCCCAAGCTATCGGCTTCAAACTGACTCAACAGGTGCAGGATGAAGTGGGGAAAAAGTGCTGTGTGGAAACTGTGTGCAGGTTTCTGCGCAAACATGAATTTAATGCCCGAGTACCACGAAAAAATCCCTTTATAAGCGCGAAAAATAAAGGGACTTAGATGAAGTTCGTCAAAACCCACTTGGACAAGGATTTGGAGTTCTGGAACATAGTCTTATTTGCAGATGAGTCCAAATTCAACATTTTTGACTCACACGAACGGAATTGTGTGTAGCGACAGTCAAATACTGACCTGAATCCCAAACACGTAAAGGCAACAGTCAAGCATGGTGGAGGAAGTGACATGGTATGGGTGTGTATCTCGTCAGCCGGATTCGGGAATTTTGTGATTTTTGAAACAACAATGGACAAGAAAGGAAAATTTACTCCAAAGTGCCGAGAAGGTAGGAATCCGACGTACTATCCTGTTCAACCAGGACAACGATCCCAAGCATAAGGCCAAGATAATACAGTCCTCGCTCATCAGGAACTGCCCCACATGATAATTCCACCGGCGAGTCTTAAGATTTAAATGTTATTGAGAATTTGTGGGCTCTGCTGGAAAATAACATCCGGAAACACAGCATATCCAGCAAAGAAGACCTCAAAACTGCTCTGCGGGATGAGTGGAGCAGAATAGGCCCAGAAGCTACCAGGAAGTTGGTATCTTCCATGAATAATAGGTTAAGGGAAGTTGTTAAGGCTAAGGGATATAATACTAAGTATTAACATTCGTATTTAAGTTTTTATACGCCAAATATATTATTTTATTTATACTGATCCAAATGAAACGAGCTCCTAAATGTTGGCAACATTTTTAGAATCATACCTAGCAGGTGGGGAAACCCCAGTTTTTTGGGGTCATATATTAATTTTTGGTGGTTAATATATGTACTTACCATCGGTCTTTAGAATTTCTGAAAAATAATGAATGATTAGCTTATGGCAGGCAGTTACGTTTTTTCTTTGACACTGCTTTCTTTGAACTGTGAGCCACTGTATGTATATGCAAGTATTGTAGCCAGCAAGTTCGGGTGAATTCTGGCTTGTGAATAAGGGTTTGCAGTGGCTTAGTTTTTTGTTACTCTCCCTGTGCCTGCCATAAGAAAATAGTGCACTTGAAGACCTGCTCACATTTGGGGGCAAGACTCTTTAAAGGGAAATTTGCTAATGAAACTAGAATATATTTGACAACTGGGCTCAGGGTGTATTTTGAATGGGATAATATAATAATAATAAAGAATATATATTTATTTAATATTTTATTAGAAAAAGGTAGAAATAGATTGGTTGCGTACAAATAGTTGGAGTGAGAAAGGAAAAATACTCTTATCTGAGAAGATACCTAAGATCCTGGCTTACGGATACTGGACTTAGCAACAGACAAATATCAATTAAATTAAGTCGATCGTCATCAGTAATTGATAACATGTTAAAATGAAAAGAAAACTACAAACAAAAAATGCTAAAAGCAAAACCAAGAAAATAACAAGCAAAAATCTAAAAATTTTAGGGCTGGGCTGGATAAAAACGATAAGGCATCAAAAATTATATTTTATTCTATGTTACAAATATCGAAACATCGTATTGAACAAATTTTATAAGGTTTGGAATGAGGTCAAACACAGTATTAACGAAGGCACACCACGTAACCCGCTTAAATGTTGTCAAGGAACACATGTCCTAGACCGAGGAGTGGCATAATATGATATTTTCAGATGATATAAAAGATAATTTCGATGGTCAAAACGGTTTAAATTATTACTGGCACGATTTAAAGAAGTCTGAGAGACTCATGATCTCGGCTGCATTCAGTCATCACAAAAGGCCGTATGAGCTCGGTAGGTGCTAGTTATGGTTAACATTATGGAGCATCATATGCCTTATTCCAACAGGATAATGCTCCAATACATGTGTCGCGGGCCTGTCGGGGTTGGATTCGGGATAAAGATTTAAAGCTTTTAAAGGGGAATGTTCCAAAATCCCACTGTTTGAGTCTGAAAAAGTTGTTGAATCGATGTCAAATCGAATTTTCGTAGTTTCAAATAAATATGGAGGTTGAACACATTATTAATTTGTTTTATTTTCATGTAATTTCTACATATTTTATTAATTTGATCTGCATTGACGAAAATGAATCTGAAACAATTTTTTTTTGATAAACAGTGTGTTTGGTAGGCTGTGGCGGCGACTTCTAGAATTCAGTGTTTTGTTATACGTGCTTTCTGCATTACAAACTGATCAAACTTCGTCGTTGAATGTCAAAGCAAAATTTTATTTGGTTTGTTTGGATATTTTAAAAATACAGTCACAATTATTCTGTACGCGAAACAAACAAAATTATTTCCTCTAGCAACTGCGAATTCAATTTTTTCTTTTTTTTTTTTCCTTTTTCGTGACTTGAACACAAAAAGTTTATCAATAAAAGTCGCAAGCAGGTGGGTATATGGTTAAAAAAGAATATAATTTAAAAAATAAAAATAAATATCACAGCGAGTATAAATAAAAAAGCCACAATTCATTAGTGGTAGTCAGTTATGGGTGATCCATCGTGCGATCCGTGCCAGGCACCCGTCGATTTTCCATCATGTAAACCCAATGCGTCGTGTCGGCCATGCGATCGTGGCGACTATTCCGGCTGTTGCTATCAGCAACCGGCACGCACGCTTCCAATTATTCCGCAATCGCATTTTATGCACTCCACTGCACCGCTGGACACAGACACAATTTATCGCCGTTCATACTACGGTAACTGTGGTGACAATCTGCGTGCCCAGCTCGTGAAGCCATGTAATCACATAGCCGCCAATACGGCACCGATGGAGAGGTGCACCGTCCAGAAGCTATCGTATATGCCGCCATGTCAGGCCTCGCGGACCATGCCCATTCTGCCAATGGAGAGCGGATTACGCTTTGAGGGGCCAATTTATGCGATGAGCTCGCAGAAGCATGACTATGTGCCCAAGGGCAATGTGAAGCGTGCACCATGCTTGCCACGTGTCGCCATCTGCTCCTCGACGGCGCCCATGGAGCGTTGCACCATCCAAAAGTTGAGCTACATGCCGGTAGATGTCTGTCAGAATCCGCCTCCTAAGCTATTGCCACAGACTTCACACTACTGCAAGCCCGTCGGCCCAACAGAACGCTGCACTATACAGAAGCTATCGTATATGCCGGTCTGTCTGCCACCCAAGGAGCCAACACCCTGGGCGGACAAAATTCGCTGTGTGCCGCCGAACTATCAGAATATCTGTTCAATTTATAATCTTAGCTACATGCCCAACTGCACCGCAGGACGCACAGCCCCAATGCTGCCAATGAACACCCTGCGCTTTCTGGGCAACGATTCGGGATGCGCCAATACGGTCTACAAACTGAGCTACAGGCCCGTCGATGCATCGCGCACCAAACCGTTGCCCATCTTGCCAAGGGACACGTTTCGCATGGCCACCGGACCACTGGAAAGGTGCACAGTCCAAAAGGTGAGTGGAATTCCAATTATATTATTATTATTTTTATACTTTGTGCAATTTCCGTGTGTCCGTCCGTCCACTAGGTGGCTAGAAAATCGATATTCGGAGATCGTTAAGGCCACATACAGTGAGAGACAGCTCAAGTAGACCAGTGCCAAAGAAAAAAAGTAATTGCCTGCCATAAGCTCATTATTCATTATTTTTCAAAAATTCCAAAGACCGACGGTAGGTACAAATTTGGTGTGAATTTGTTGAATTCGGACTCATCTGCAAATATAACAGTGTTCCAGAACTCCAGATCCTTGTCCAAGTGGGTTTTGGCGAACGTCATCCAAGTTACTTTATTTTTTGCGCATTTTGGGCATTAAAGTCATGTTTGCGCAGAAACCTGCACACAGTTTCCACACAGCACTTTTCCCCATTTCATCCTGCATCTGTTGAGTTAGTTTTGAAGCCGATTGCTTGGGATTTCCCCTTATTTTCCTGATGATCCTTTGCTCCTCCTCTTCGGTGAAAATCTTGTTTGGTGCCTTTCTGCTTTTGTTACTTTATTTTTTGCGCATTTTGGGCATTAAAGTCATGTTTGCGCAGAAACCTGCACACAGTTTCCACACAGCACTTTTCCCCATTTCATCCTGCATCTGTTGAGTTAGTTTTGAAGCCGATTGCTTGGGATTTCCCCTTATTTTCCTGATGATCCTTTGCTCCTCCTCTTCGGTGAAAATCTTGTTTGGTGCCTTTCTGCTTTTGCCCTCAATCTGATTTGCGTCGACGAAGCGCCAAATGATGTTATATACAGTTGAGTTGCTCAGATTGACCATTTCAGCTATTTGGCGATGTGAATATCCGTTTTTGTGGTGTTCCAGGATGAGCTTCCGTTGTTCAATGGTAGTCTGTTTGTCCATAGTCCTTGTTGGCCTTATTGCCTACGAGATGCAGGATAAAACTAAACTGACTACGAAGGATTGGTATATTTATACCGAAAATACTCAACTTTAGGTAAAAAATCCGGGTTTTATGGCACCCAGGTGTCCACAATGTACCTGCTCCAAATAAAATTTCCCCTCAAAATAGGCTACTTTTTTACATAATCCTACCTAGCAGGTGGGGAAACCTCAGTGTATTAACGCCATATATTAATTTTGGAGGTTAATATATGTACAACGGTTTTTGGTATTTCTGAAAAGTAACGAATGATTAGCTTAAGCAATTACTTTTTTTCTTCGACACTGGTTGACTTGACTGTGAGCCACTGTATATAAAATTAAATTTGGTTTGTAGTTTGTTGGCAATATCCTTCAAAGATCGGGATATGCCACGCCCACCTCAACCGCCCCCAGACCATTAAAATTGTAAACGCCTATATCTTCTGCAGCGTTTTGCAAGCAGAAGTAATAGCCGTAAATCAAATCCATCAGTGCGATGTCGTCAAACTCGATGTCCTTAACAAAAAAGTCTCTACACGAGATGGCAAATCTGAGCTGACGAGCTAGCTAGGATAAAGAATGTATATCTTTAGCTCTTTAGTGGGTTTTCACGCCAATAGGATCGAAGCACCATATAATGATTTTTGCAGAAGCTGCAGAGACGAAGAGGAGGTGGAATCTCCGGAACACTTCTCTTGCTCATGCTCAGCACTGACGATTCGCCTTGTTAGGAAGTGACTTCCTGTCCAGCCTAACACAATTAGAGCACATAGGGCCAACCAGAATTGCAGAATTCATAAACGAAACTGGCTGGTCTACCACATGATTCACGTTCACACGAAAGAAGGACAAATTAAATGAGATCTACGGTATCACAACGGCCTAAGTGTGCCGACCTTGGTCGGCAACCGTTAAACCAAATATTCCGCAGTTTACAAGTTAGAGCCGTCAAATTCGGTAGGTTTATAACTGGTAGCCGCTTTTAAGGACCGATAACATTTTTTTATGGCCACGCCTACACATGCGCCCATAATCGCTAATTCCTATATTTCAGAAAGTTTAAATCGATAAATCCGCATATCTCCTAAAATTTTAAGGATAGTCACCAAACCTAGAAAGTAACTTGGTGGTAACTTTCTGCAAGGGTCGGCATATTCACTTTTAGACGAACACACCCGCTGCCCTACAAGCCGAGCCTCGGCCCTACAAATTTGAAATGCGTATATCTTCTTCAATTTGTAAGATATAGCCTCGAACTTCGACTCCCTAATCCGAGACACCTTATCGCGTAAATATCTCACACAATTTGAAAGCTAGAGTCGCCAAATTTGAAAGGTAACTGCTAGTAACAATTTTGGACCACTCCCGCTCCCAAAAACTATAAAATATATCTCCCGTAATTTAAGAGCTACAGTTACATAATTTGGAAGCTACATTACTAAGATAGTACTCCAAAAAAAAATGTTTGGCCACGCCCCGGCCGTCTGCAAATTTCCTAGAAACCTATACCTCCCGCAATTTAAGAGCTACAGTTACCAAGTTTGACAGGAAGGTTACGACGAAATTCTTCCATAATTTTTTTAGCATAATGTCTAGTTAACAAGTCCTAAACTAGGCATTTGACTCTTTTTAATTGGAAATAATTATTCCAGATATTCCTGAATCTATGTAAGAATACAGTATTCGACTATTTTATTAACCATTTCCATTCTTTGATTGATGTTTCCGCCCACAGCTCTCATATCAGCCCAATTGCACTGACCGCACAACGCCCATCCGCCCCATGGAGAATGGACTGCGGTTCGATGGACCCTTGTACGCGATGACGACACAGAAGCACGACTTTGTGCCAAAGCCGCATGTGCGTCGTGCCCCGATAATGCCATTGACCGCCTTCTGCCGGCCCAGCGGTGCCATGGAGCGATGCACCGTCAACAAGCTGTCGTATATGCCGGTGGATGTCACCTGTTTTCCACGGCCGAAGGCGATTAGGCCGCGCCAGGGCTTCTGTCGCAACGATGGACCGATGGAGAACTGTACCACATACAAGCTGAGCTATTTGCCCAACTGTGTGCAGCCGAAGCAGCCGTTGCCGTGGGCACGTTACACATCCTATTGCCGGCCCAGTGGACCCATCGAGAAGTGCACCATACAAAAGTTGAGCTATGGACCGCCGGGTTCCTTTCAGCGCTGTGGTGGTGTGTGACATATGGGATCAAATAATAAATATATATATATATATATATTTTCTACTTTTTGCTTGCAGGTCCTTGTGGTCCTAGCATCACCGATACTGGCTGCTATCCGAAGGCTGGCATTTGCTGAACTGGGAAAATGTTTTGCCTGCCTTGTCGCCCCGTCCCTCTAAATGTTTTATGTTAATATGTATGTCCGTTTGTACGAACCAGGACGTCAATCTTTACAGATACCCACACACCAACACATACACCCCGCACACAAATATAAGTCTAAAATTGCAAGTGCGCCGCTAAATCTTTTAATGCAATCTATTTTAAATTGATTTTCAAATTAAATGTCCTATATATATAGAATTTAAATATATAATTTTTACACCATTTGAATTTGAATGCGCCGCTTGGCAGCTGCTCGACGCTTCTTCTCACTCTTGCGCCTCGCTATAGTCGCGTCCCGGAATAGTTGGACACCTTGCCGCTGCTCCACCTCCGTTTGGAGCAGGGACAGCGCGTGCAGATTGTAACCCATTAGGTCGCGCAGCTGTTGGACATCGTGCTTGAGCATACCCAACAGCTTGAGCAGCAGCGGCTTCATAGATCTGGCCGCCGTAATGGGTTTCATGTGCACCTTGAACAGGAACACGCTCACGCGGCACAGCAGCTCTACTTCGTCGGGTCTTTGGGTGATTAGGGTGGGCAAACGATCGAGCAGCTCGCACACAAATGAAAAGGGCAGCAGGAGCAGGGCTTCCTCCATGTCGGAGGTGCGTATGCGCACAAGTGTCGTGACCAGAAAATCATTCGGGTTCTTCACATGCAGTGCCAGCATCAGCGGATGCAGCTCAGGCTTCTCATCCGACTCCAGTTCAAATTGTTTCGAGATTTCGAGGCATTCCATGATTGATTCGGCAGCCTGTTCGGCGCCAACAGTTTTGCGAGAGGGCAACTTAAGGCCGGGTAACAGTGGCATACTATTATCCTCACCGGTGGCCAACTTCCCGTTTTCCAACTGCTCGCGCTCCTCCTCCTGGACGTCCTGCAGCACAATGGTCTCTTCGGTGCGCTCGTACATGCGCAGTGTGCGATCCGAGCCGCAGCTGACTAGATACCGGCCATTGGGCGAGACAGAGAGGCAGTGCGCCTCGCCAATGTGCCCCGGCAGCGTGATGATCTTCTCGAATGAGTCGCCATCCCATTGCTTGACCTTGCCATCCTTGCCACAACTGAAAAACATGTGCGTCTTAGGTATAAATTGCAGCGACATCACCGAATCATCATGGGCAAATATTGAACGATGACAATCACCAAAATTGAGACCCCAAATTTTAATGTTGCGATCCGCGGAACCAGTAGCTATCAGCGTCGAGTCATAGGAGATATCCATGCAGAGTACGGGCAACTTGTGCCCATACAGCGACAGATAGAATTTGAACGTGTCCAGAAAGAAGATCTTCACAGTGGCATCGAGCAGACCCACAGTCAGGTATTTCATGTTCGGGCTAATGGCCACACACAGCACCGTTTCCTCCAGCTTGAGCGTGTTCTTGTGTAGTAGTGAGAGCACCTTGGTCTGTCCAGCTCCCTCACCACTATCGATCAGCTCAAAGGCCCAGATTTTCAACGTTGTATCACTGCTGCCCGTGACACAACCCTTCTGATTCGACAGCAGAGCAATGCTCCACAGTTCGCTCTCGTGCGCAGGGATTTGCTCAACAATATCCGCTGCGCTTACATCCACAATGAGCAACTTGCCGCTCTTCATGCCCAGCAGCACATAGCGATCGCCGGGCACAAAACGTGAGCAGAGTATATATTCGGTGGGCACTGTTCTCAAACATTGCATTGCATCCCGATCCCAGAACTTAAAGGAATCTCCAGCGCCAGAGCCAATTGCCAGCGAATCGTTGCTGAAGCACACCGATCGCAACTCCGATTGATGACCGAGTCGCGTTAGGGAGCGCAGCACCTTGACACTGCCATTCGTCTGGGATGAACTGCTCTGGCTGGATTTGAGCGATGCCTCCAGTGAGTAAAGAGACATGCTGTTGTTGGAAAGACAGACAAGCAGGCGCAGCTCATTGTTTTCGCCGAGCAGCACATCGATGGATTTGATTTTTTCCTTCGTTTTAATGCTCTCAAGTCGCTTGATCTCATCGCTGAGCGACAGCTCCTTGGACAGCTGTTCATCGTTCTCCTTGGACCCCGCATGCGCATCTATGGCCTTTTTGCGCGCCTTCTTCAGGCGCTTGGCCAAACGGTGTTTTGCCTCCTCGACTGTGCATATGTAAAAGTTCTCAATCAGATCGTTGGTGCCATGACAGCTGAGCACTCGTTCGTTGGGATCGGCCACCAAATTGACGGTGCGTCCTTTGCCGGCACGTTGGATGGTGCCGCAATTGCTGACGCTTAGCGGACTAATTGTATCCTCATCGTCGATGGCCAAGCCCTCGACGGCTGCCTCGAGTGTTGCATGCGCTGAGGCATCCTCGCGTTTTCGCAGGCGGTAAACATTCATACCACTCTCACCGGCGCCGGCAATCATCAGATCGTTGACAAAGGCCAAGGCCCAGATTTCGGTACGATTGTCCACAATAGTTTTAAAACAGAATTGTGTCTCCAGATTCCAAAACTTGATTTGCGTATCCTTCGAACAACTGATCACAATCTCCTGCTCAACAAGACGTCGCAGGAAATGTGCATCCGTCACGGCAGCATTGTGTCCACTAAGACGCTGTCGCCCAGCCTGCTCCACGACATCGACAACAACCAACTCTGTGTCCAGGCCACCGCTCACCAGGCGCATGCCATATGCATCGTAGCGCAGCACGCTGACTGCATTTTTGTGCAGCGCCAGCGAGCAGATGGCATCGTAATATGTTCGCGAGCTTAGATCAAATATTTGAACAACGCCGTCCGCATAGCCGACGGCAACGTGCAAATGATCAGGTGACACACGCAATGCGGTCACTTCGTGTTTTTCGCGGCGTAGAGTCAGCTTGCGATCACCCATGCTGTAAGTACATAGTTGAAGTTTTATTTCTATAAATATTGTACAAATCGCATGCATACCGTAAATCCCAAATGATAACATTCTCAGCTGCGGGGGCGGCAACAAAACGGCCCTTACTCTGCTCGAGTACGGCGAAATTCAAATTGGCGCGACCCGAGGCTATTATGTTAAAGCTGTCAATGGCACGATATGCCAAATATTGTTTCGTTAGACCCATTATATTATTTAATTTCAACAAAAACAACAGGTAAAGACACGCGCGTGTTGCACGTGTTTACATATGACATTGAAGAGTTAAATTTCGCCGAAAATACCGAATTTAATCGATAAGTATCGCATGCGGGCCACACAAAATGTATTTACCAGCACTAGCATTGAATCGATATTTGTCCGTTATGCACATGCGCCTCTTCCTGGTTTTCTGACACCCCTCATTAATACCTAAATAAAAACATTTCACGTATAACCGAATCACAAGTAGCTTTAAACTATCTATCAACTATGGCCACACAAGGAACAAGTCAGTTCACAAACTCAAACATTTTAATTGCATAAATTAAAGATTTATCGTTGCAGGTACTTCGGATTTGGACACCGAATCAGTGGAAGTCTTGCGAGAACGCTTAAGCACCATGAAACGTTTAATGGCCGAGCGAACATCACAGCAGCAGAATAATCCAGCATCAACCGAAGAGATTTTCTCAACCAAACGCCATCGGTCTGCAAACATCATCGATGGAAATTTTCTGAGTATTGCGTTTGGCGGTGCTTTGCTTGTGATTGTTACGGTTTCAGTCTACGCCTTTTACAATCTATATCATGCCATACTCAAGAAGTTCCCTTCTCATCACGAAGAGTTGTAATAACGCTCAATACGAACGAAATGTGTGTATTAGTATGAATTTGTGTTCATTTAATAAATAACGAAACCCCCGCCCTGGCGGTGGTGAGTAACTACGGTAAATGAAACTCGCTGTTAATTTATTTGCTGTTTTGCATTCGGTTAAATTAACTATTTATTGAATGTGTTATCTTCTTCTTAATTACAAAATTCAATATTTCTCATATATTCTAGTTAATGTTTTATTATTCTGCATTAAGGTAAGTAAGGGCGAAAAGCAAAACATCTAGAAATCTGAATGCATGGACAGCAAAATAGAACAAAGATCGTTAGGCATATAGTTGAATATTCATTATAATAATAAACACAAGAAACCAATAACAGTAAGCATGCACAATATAAAATATGTCTATATATGCATGCATTAAATAAAGCAAGGCGGACTACAGATTCTGGAATTGGCAGGGCAAACATAAGTAAATGGTGAAAAACCTGAGCATACGATTGCTTAAGGAGATTACATTTGATTTTGCTTACTTTCTACTAGCTACAAATTCAAAACGATTCCCCTAATCTTGTTTTGTTGTTGATTTTTTTTATTAGCTTATAACCATTGATTTTTTAAACACCTATATATCAATATATAAATGTAGCTGTTTTATGATTTGCTCCATTTTCGGTTTTAGTTTGGTTAAAAAGTAACTTAACTCGTTTTGTTTTTTTTTAATTGAAATAATAATAATTTGTTTGTGTTTCGCATTGCTGCATTTGTTTCCATTATTTTCTTATTCTTTTTTTTCTTTATATATATATAAAAGTTCTAATAGTTGTTTTACATAATTTCAGAATTTTGCATTGCGGTTAAAAAGCGAACAATTTTAATTTTTGGCAAATGCAAGTTAGAAATTTATTGAAAGTAACACTCGAATTTTTAAAAATTTATTTGTTGATTGAATTACTTGATTTCTGTCACTTCCGTTTAGCTTGCAGCTGTCACTGTGTCGCTCTGGTCATTATTATAATTCGGTTTGGGTATTTTTGGGTGTGGGTGTGTCTGTAGGCGTGTGTGGGTCTATATGGAGTTGAGGGCTCTCGGCTTTTTACAAATTTGTTAAATTCCCTATTCTTGATCTGACTCTGCGGTTTCTGTTGCTGCTGTTGGTTTATTTCTTATTAATCAGATATTGTCAACGGAATCAGCGTCGTCCTCAGAACTAATCTCATCGCCGAACTCAATATCCTCATCGAAGCCATCCTCAACGAATGTGACTGTCTCGTTAATGCGCACCGATTCCGGAAATTCTCCGTATGTCTTCAGATTTCGGGCTTCATCCGGTGTATACTTCAAGATGACATCGGCCTTTGAATCCTGGTAATCACGCAAGCCGACCAATATAATGTCCCCCTGATTGATCCATACCTGTAAGTAAACAAAAACATACCATTGCGTTAGCAATTTATCAACTATAATTGGAACTCGCAGTTTTAAATTTCATTTGTAAATAGTACAACACCATACAAACAAACTATGCATATGGTGTATACATAAATCGCGACTCAAGAGCACACAGCCAACAGGCAAAGCAATTGTGCACTTTATATGATTAATTGTATGTATTTTTTATGTAATAGATAACAGATCTTTAAATAAATTGACGCCACACTTCTGGGTATTTCACCATTTGTTGCAATGTTTGAAAGCGGTGTTTAAATATTCTAATAATATTAATGTAATATATATATATTTATATATATTTTTTTTAAGTTATGTAAAGCATGTCCAGATTTAATTACAAACTATTTAATACGGTTTTTAGTTATTGTAAGTAAGGTACTTATTGTGTGCATGGAATTGTGTTAATAGTAGATTGGCTTTTATACAGAAAGCTGTAACTTAAAAAATAATGGTGAGTTTCGTTTCCATTTTATTTTCTACTCGCTGATTATATAAGTATAAATACAGTATTTCAGTAATTTATTTTTCAAAAATGTATTTTATTATTGACTTTTATGTTTTTTTTAGCGATAACCTACGATAAATATTATGGGAGCAATTAGTCAACCGGTTGTCAACTGACCTGCAACAATTTGGACTTGCTGCGTGATTCCCATTCATAAATGCACTTCCTGTGCGACTTGACTTCCTGGCGTAGTATTTTTATTACTGGTCAGCGTTGGTTCTAATTCCCCTAAGTGCAATAAGTACCAAAGTAATGCTTATATATGACACACGCATAAAATGAGGCATGATGAGAGTGATACTCAAAGCGTACAAAATACGTTTGATAGCGAATTCGGTTTAAAATTTAATTAAGCACAGAACGATTGCAGCGTTACGTTATCGCCATAAATAAACATAGGGCAAAACTGAACTTTGGATCATTAATCATAAGGCTCGAGTTGGGAAAAAGGGGTCGTTTGAGAGTGCATGAGCGATGGCGTCTGGCATTTGCCCAAAACCTACCTAACATTACAAATGTATATACGCTCATTTCTATGTTCCATTATATATGACGCAATAAAAACCAAGTGCCGCCTCCGTGCGACAGGCGTCAGGTACGATAGATAAAAGAATTGTGACTAAATCACTTTAAAATCAACATATTACCCAAGGGCTTGAAACTTGAAAAGTGAGCCGATCGACATGCCTGAACATGCGGCGTCTGGGAAGTACCCCACGACGACAATACAACGATCCGTTAACGAATTGCTGATTGCGTTGCTACGAAAACGTGGCCCCGAATACCAGGAGAGGGGAGGTCTTATTCAGTCATCAGATCGGTATTTGTAGCAGCAGGTATCATTCCTTCAATATGAACAATCTGCTATAAATATATACGTGGGCATGCATCGCCCAAATTTCGATACGACAATTTGTGGGTCTTATCAATGACTGACTAGATACACCAAATTTAGTATGTCTTTGACGTAATCTTTGTTGTTTCTAGCTATAAGAGTACTATATAAAAAACATAATTAATAAAGCAATTTTCGTTAAATCTTTTCTGCTTAAGAAATCAATGTTTGGTTGTTTCTAAGATAACGGCTATAAAAACTCACTCTTACACTGAATCATAATGCGGTATAAGGGGAAGCGCTTATCAGACTGAATCACATGAATGCGGCATGCTTTTGGAGAAAGAACAAACAATCAAAAATTGTTTGAAGTAAGGTTCAATGTACATTTCACTATATTTCATATGTAAATCATGATAGCAACAACCAGTTTACAGAATATAAACATATTATACTTAATTAGATTTACATCACATAATCACATCTCTCTTTATCAGTTTGTAGTGCGCCGTTCTCTAAGCACACGCCGAATTCTTATCAAACGGCATAGAAAATCCGAAACTAGTTACTCTCTTTATCGCGTACTTGCGATAAAAAATTTGATGCAGCAAGGCACACACTCCACGCTCTCTCTCACAAAGCATTATCAATCACTCTCGCAATCTGTGATAAGAGTTTGGCTATAAATACGGCCAGTTTGCGATTGGCAAGTGCAAATTTAAAAACGGCAGCAAGCAGTGAAGAACAAAAAAAGAAAAACGGCAAGCCACAGCTGAAAGAAAAGTGAATTCCATGCAAAATACAAAGGGAATACAAGTGAAGTGTTATCGACACGCCAAAGCCAAATCGAAGGCAAAAAGATAAAAGCAAACAAGAACTTACAAGCCAAAATCAACTTACAATCTACAAGCATAAACCTAAAGCTCATTTCAAGAGCTCGAATTAAAAAGCTCATCAAAATTACGATCAGTACTAATTTAATTACGTGCGGGGCGTGCAGCAATCAGAGCGAGGAAATCATTATGATATTATCCTACAGATACATTTACTCAGTTCTACTGACCACAATTGCCAGCATTATGGTTGTGCTCAGCTCGGTCCCGCACATGCAGCTGCCGGTGCGCAAATGCACTGGACCCGCCGCACACAATATGGCCATGAGTCTGGCGACTTACGGTCTGCTGGAGAACCGCATTAGCACACTGGATGCACCGCTGCAGACGCACTGGACGAAGAAGTTTCTGGCCAAACAGGAGGCGACACCGCATTCGGCACCATTCGTTGTCAGCATACAGATGATGACACCGGATCAGGGCCTTGTGCACTACTGTGCCGGCACTGTGATCAATGAGCATTGGATTTTGACTGCAGCCCATTGTCTCAGCTCACAGCAATTGGTGGAGAATTCGGTGATTGTGACCGGCAGCCACGATATACACAATCGACGCGGAGAGGCGGGAAATGTGCAGGTCCGTAACATCGATTACTATGTGCGTCACGAGCTATATTTGGGCGGCGTGAATCCCTACGATATTGCGCTGATGTACACCAAGAAACCACTCGTCTTCGATGAGTATGTGCAGCCAGCAACGCTACCGGAGCAGGATGCTCATCCGGACGGCTATGGCACGCTATACGGCTGGGGCAACGTTTCAATGACAGCGGTGCCTGACTATCCTCACAAGCTGCAGCTGGCCAACATGCCCATTTTGGATATGACACTCTGCGAGGAGATTCTTGCCCGTTCTGGTTTGGAACTGCATGAGACGAATCTGTGTACAGGCCCACTGACCGGTGGCGTGAGCATCTGCACCGCCGATTCGGGCGGTCCACTTATGCAGGAATGCTGCGAACCGCATTTGGCGCAAAACAACGTTATCATCGGCATTGTCTCCTGGGGCCGATTGCCCTGCGGCCAGAAGAATGCGCCCTCTGTGTTTGTGCGTGTATCTGCGTTTACCGACTGGATCAATCAAATTATCAGCACGGCCACCCAATTCATGTAGCGACAAGGACTAGAGGCACCGATATATAGAATTTCTGGAACGCAGCTCGAATGTAACAAATACCAAAAAAAAAACACAAAAAAAAATATCAAAAGCTCACAAAATATCGATAAAAAAAAAATGACTTAAAACAAACCAAAGCTGAAAAAATATCTTTAAACTAATCTCAATATTTATTAAGCGATAATTATATACTGCCCCCACTAAACTAAGCCAAATAAACTTAAGACGCCAAAATCGCTCCTAATAAAAAACGAATTATTCTTTTATATAATCCTTGAGAGTCTTTAAATTTAACCAACAGAAATGTGGTAATTGTGAAATTAGAGGGGGGTTATACGTTTTCAGTTGTCTGCAGATAAGGTTTGCAAAATTATAGAGGGCATAGTTGCTGTTGCTGAGTCATGCAACATCACAAAATAAGCAAAAAAAAAAAATAATAAAAATAAATTCGAGTCGGGCGCAACCGACTACGAAATACTTTGACACCAAAAGTTATTCCAGCGGGTAGCAAATAGCAAAGAACAGGGTGTAGCCAAGAAATACTGTTCAAGAATGCCTTTCAAATCGCGGTAGATATCAGCTAGTAAACTTCCTTTGAAGTTTGGTAACAGTAGCTGTTTTATGGGAGATACGGAATTTTGGAAATTTTGGGGGTAGGAGTAGGCGTGGCTGAACAAAATTGTGGAGAAGGTTCCTGGTAATCTTGCTTCCAAATTGCGGGAGATATAGGCTTTTACCGTTTTTGTGTTCGGGAGGGGCGCGGTCCAAAATTTCTTTCTCTAGGTTTAAAATTGTATGATATATATGGTGTTAGGTGAATCGGTTCAGGGATTTGGAGTGGGCGTGGCATTCCAATTATTTAGCGATCTCTTAGGGGAATTACCAGTAACATATTTTAAACATTTGGTGACTAGTTTACAAATAATTAATTATAAATTAGTAAATAAGTAATTATAAATGAATATGCCGATCCTTGGAGGTGGTAACCACCAAATTACCTTCCTAGTTTGGAAATTAGATTATATGGAAATTAGTTTTGCTTAAAACTGCGTTTGTTATCTAATCTTATTTAAAGTTATATGGTTGAACAATAATATTTCGTATGCAAGGCTTCTACGGCTTCGATTTGTATAACGGGAGCACTAATCGATCAAATGAAATAAACTTAATACGGGAAGTCATTTTCAAAAATAGGTTTGATGAAAGAGATGGCTATATTTAAACTTTATGTGGTTGGAAATGCTACTGTCGGCGTCTTACGTTCTTTTGATCAACTTGATTATACAATTTTTAAAAATGTTACATAAGTTTTTGGTCTGGGATTATGACTATTAAGAAATCTTTTTAACAGGATTTACGTCGCAATTATTTACTTAAATATATTAATATAAAATCATAAAGCTAGCAAATAACACACCTTCAAATGCTTAGAATGATCCACATTCCTCACTAGAGTGCTAATCAAAAATAACGCACTACAATAAAATACCTTGAGACACTAAAGAAAACTACTTAAAAGATTAGATATAAATGGCACAAGACTTTTACATTAGCTACTAACTGACCGTATCCGCCTCGACTAATTGATAAGTCATTATGAGACAACCCTATTGACCCACTGGTCATTATGAGACAACACTAATGACCCACTGATAAGGATATTAACCACATTATAATTTCTTTACTCTTATATATATATATATTAATAACCATATTGCGACGTACTTTCAAAAATCACATATTTTTTGTTGAAATCTAATCATTGGATTGCGCTTCGAATACTATATTATCATCATATAGATATTTGTCGTCAACTTTGCAGCACGTGATCAGTTGAAAAGCACTTTTGGGAATACAAATTTATTTGATAATTTCCATATATTGCATTTGAAATGCGATTCTTGAGATTCTTCTCAACTCCACAAAACGGAATCTTTACTTCTTTCGCGGTCTGCTTACTAAATAATTGCAATTCTGTTGCTTGTTATCGTCTAATTATAGCCAACATTTTATTGTTGTTTCAGTTATGCATTTCCTTACGTCAAACAATTGTTGATGATGTTGTCTTTATTTCCAGATTGGCATGTAGTTCTAATATTAGCGTACAACGGAAATACAATCTGCGCAGTTAAATAGGTAGAAGTTGAATTGGTGATTATACGGTAATAAGTAATGAGACTCATTCCGTTTATCAGCCGTTCCGGTTAAGTATCTAGAAATTCCATAACAGGAATTTAGAGTTAGAGCCTTAAGATTTGGTAAGTATATTACTGGTAGCTGCTTTTAAAAACCGATAACAAATTTTTATGGTCACACCCACACATGCGCCCATAATCGCTAATTCCGATATTTCAGAAAGTGTAAATCGATAAATCCGCATATCTCCAACACTTTAAAGATAGTCACCAGAACTAGAAGGTAATTTGGTGCTAACCTTCTCCAAGGATGGGCATATACATTTTTGTACCACGCCCACACCCGAAGCCCCCAGGAGCCTCGGCTTTAAAAATTTGAAATAAGCAAATCTTCCACAATTTAAAAGCTAATCACGAAATTTTAAGGGTATATTGCTAGTAATACTCTTCAAAAATCCGGAAGAAACAAATTTTAATCGCACCCACTCCCGCCCCGATAATGATAAAATCCTATATCTCCCGCAGCTTAAAAGCTACAGTTACCAAACTTGGAAGGAACCTTCTCAATCATTTTTTTCAGTCACGCATAGTCCAGTTCCCTAAATTTTCAAAATCCAATATCTCCCACACTTTAAGAGCTACATGCACCAAACAGCGAACTTGGACAGAATTTCTTGGCTACACCCATCCTATTATTTGCTATCTGGCATTAGGTAGAGTATCAAAGAATGTCGGTTACGCCCGACTGCAAAGTTCGCTTTTGTTTATCAATTGGTTTTGTTAAGATTTGAATATATTCGATGCAATATAAGTTTAACCTAGCTTTGCTTAGAACAGGAAATCTGAAGATAAGGAAAAACTCCTTTTTTCACAACATCTGGAGTGATGGAAAGAAGACAAATTTGTTTGGTAACGAACTGTTGGTCATCCAAAAAGCAAAGAATTCCATGTAAATTACGCTCTACTATTATTAGTAAATAAGTTTAAAAAAAAGTTGTCGAATGATTTTTTAAGACTGTACTTTTACAGTGGATGCAGGATGGAATAAAATTAATACATGAAACATTTTATTATTTGAAATAAAAAAACTTAACAATGGATTATTAAACCAATTAAAGTTTTCTGGTGATTTTTCAGATGATATGTTTTCAGTGGTTTCGGAAGTGTTTTAGAGAACTTTCTTCATTCATTGACAACATAGATTGAGTCTTTGTTAGCCAGAAGGTTTATAAGTCCCACCAGTTGGTGTAATAGAGCCCAAATTCTCACAACTTTCGTAACCAAAAAAAAAAATTAAAAAAAATTTAAACAGTACTTAGTTATTTTGGGAATAACAATCTGCAATGAGAACTTTTTCTTTGTTCTAGTTTATAATATAATAGTATATAAAAATATGTAGAAACGTTTGTTATTTCCACTGTCTAAAATCTAATGCAAGATTACTCTTTTAGAATCTGAAATCGAGTTAATGTATGAACATTACATATAGAAATAATAAAATAAATGTATTAAGAAAAAACATCGGACTCTTCTTCAACTATATAACTCCTATACGAACAGTTGTTGTGGCAGTAAGGTAATATGTACAATTTACACAATTGTATTTCTACAATCTACATATGTATATCTGAGAGAGTATTTCCCTTGTTATTAAATTCATACGTACAATGCAATACTACTCGATACACACACACATATACACACTAACCCACACGCAGATGTAAATTGAACGCAATTCGCCTTTGTTTGGATTTTATTGAAGGCCGTTGGACACAAGCAAAATATTTAAATAGTAGGCAAGTTGAACACACAAAATAGCGTGTGTTAATAAAAAATAAATCTGTTATAAAATAACGAAAATGTCGATAATCTTTGAAATCGCACTGCAAAACTGATTTGCACGCGTAGCAGAAGAGATACACGTAAATTGCACGTAAGTACACACACATCCATACATTCGTGCATACGTTTAGCGCACGCAACACACACCTACAACAAAACGAGAGCAGCAGCAGCAACGTCACATATACGCACAAGCACTTGCACGTACTCACCTTACGCACGCAGTACTCACCTTCTTACGAAGTTTCCCCCGAATGTGACACAGACGTTTGACGCCATCAAAGCACATTGCCTCCAAGCGACCGTTGCCCAGCATTTTGGTCACCTGTGCGTACTCCTGTTGATCCTCTTTGAAGATCAGTTCACGCTTCTCGAACTCATTTTCATTCTTTCCACGACGACGATTTTTGCCACCTTTTCCTTTATTCTTGGGCATTTTGCTTCGATGCTGGTCTAGTGTTGCTGTCTGCTGTGTTCTGCTATGCTTTTGACGTTACGATTGATGATTAAGCGATGAATTACTCACTGATTGAGAACTATTAAAACATATTTCAAGATTATTTCCACTTGAAATTAAATGGCAAAACTTACAATTTTGACAACGAAATGTGACAAATTTTGCCTCGCTTAAGTGAAAAGGAGGGAGAGAGTAGAGATGGAGATTTTCGTATCGATATATCGATAGCTCGTACTCATTCATTGAATGAGCAAGTGTGATAAGTGGGATGCAAATGTGTTTGTCAATACGGTCACACTGCTTACGTTTATGTTAGTAGTTGCTGCTAACAATTGAAAACATGCCACCTAAAAGGGAAGCGAAGAGCGCAAAAGATGGCGCTAAGGGTGGCAAAAAACCAGCAGCAGATGACAAAGGTGGCAGCTAGTTATTGTAAACTGTGTAATCAAACATTTGAATTTTACACAGGTGCCGGCAAAGAGAAGAAGGGCGGCAATGCTGTCAAGGTTCGACACATTCTCTGTGAGAAGCAGGGCAAGATTATGGAGGCCATGGATAAGTTGAAGGCGGGCCAAAAGTTTCCCGAGGTGGCGACCGCTTACAGCGAGGACAAGGCACGTCAGGGCGGCGATTTGGGCTGGCAAATACGTGGTGCCATGGTCGGTCCTTTCCAGGACGCAGCCTTTGCTCTACCCATATCCAATGTGAATAATCCCGTTTACACGGATCCACCGATTAAAACGAAATTTGGCTACCATATCATCATGGTTGAGGGCAAGAAATGAATACTGCATTTTATAACACCTATTTATTTTGAGCATATTACAATTTAAAGAAATAAACTTTCAAATTGGTTTTTCTATTTTTTGCCCGAATCCTCTTTCAGTCCCACGGTGCGATTGAAGACAATTCGATTGCCGGTTGTGTCCGGATCTACCGAGAAGAAACCTATGCGCTCGAACTGGAACTTATCGTAGACCTTGACGCCCCTCAGCGACTGATCCGCGTACGCCTTAACAATCGTCATGGAGTTCTCAGCGATGTCGGAGAGGAATCCACCAGGCACCTCATTGGCATCCTCGGGATTCTTGTGCTTGAACAGCTGCTCATAGAGACGCACCTCCAGCTCAATGGGCTGTGAAACCCACTGGACAAATGCCTTTGGCTTCTCAGCCTGTTCAGCTGACTCGCAGCTGCAGATGAGTTCGAGGATCTCATCAGTGGCTGAATCACGTATAACTTGCTGTACGCTTATGATCAGACCGGCATGACGCATTCCAACCGATTGCTTACTGGACAGACGACGATATCCCGTCTCCGGCTGCAGCTTGAAGTCAGTGCGCTCAATGTATATGACACGATCCAGAGTTATCTTGTGCATGCCCAACGCTGGATTCTGTGGAAAGTTGGGCACATCCAGTTCTACTGGCGCCGCATACGGAAAATTGATAATGGTCACCCGGAGGGGCTGCAGCACAATGAGTCGACGTGGTGCGCTCACATTGAGTACATCCCGCACAGCCGCCTCCAACATGGCCGGATCAACGGATATTAGTGCACCGGTCACGCCCATCTTGGCGCAGAAATTATTGATTGCCTCCGCCGGATAGCCGCGACGACGCAGCGCCGTCAGCGTAAATAGCCGAGGATCATCCCAGTCGTGAACGATGCGTTCGCTGATCAGCTTGGCAATCTTGCGCTTAGAGACGAGGGCATAGTTCATGTTGAGACGTCCATATTCCCACTGCACCGGACAATAGATGCCCAGGGCGTTGCAGAGCCAGTAGTAGGAGGAGCGACGCGACTGGAACTCCTTGGTGCACAGCGAGTGCGTGATGTCCTCGATGGAGTCGCACAGACAGTGCGTGTAATCGTACGTAGGATATATGCACCACGAGGCGCCCGTTCGATGATGCGGAATGAACTTAATCCGATATGCGACCGGATCCCGTTTGCCCTCCTCCAGAGTCAGTTTCAAGCGCAGCGTTGCCAGTCCCTCATCGATTTTGCCTCGCTTCATGTCCTCGAACAGATGCAGCGACTCCTCGATGGGTCGTTCGCGCCATGGACTTGGTGGTGGATTAAAGCCCTTAAGTTCGTCGGCCTTCTGGTGGCACACATAGGCCAGATTCTTGCGTATGAAGAGCACGGCCCATTCGTACAGCTGTTGGAAGTTGTCCGAGGAGTGAGTGACCTTGAACGGCTTATAGCCGAGCCACTCGACCATGTCAAGTATGCCTACAAAGAACTTCTCCTCCTCCTTCTCTGGGTTAGTGTCGTCGTAGCGCAGATAGCATACTCCCTTCTGAGCCGCCGCATAGCCAAAATTTATGTTGATCGCCTTCGCATGGCCAATGTGTAGGATGCCATTTGGTTCGGGGGGAAAACGGGTCTGGACACGTCCGCCCGTCCGTTGCAAATGCTCGCGTAGCAGGCGCTCCGTGTGCTCGGTGACCGCATAGCCATCGGTCTTGAAATTCTCCCCGGGCGCATGAAAATTAACCTTTGTCTTCATCAGCTCAGCGATGGTGTTTGCACCATCTTCTGCAGCGGCAGTTGACTCGGTCGTGTTGGATTGTTTCAGTTCCGTTTTGGCCTTGGGCTGCTTGTCCAACTGCTTAGACAGTGGCTTTAAATCGGCCTCTGTCTTGGGACCGAGCAGATCAAAGATCTCCACATCGATCGCCGATTTCAGGGATTTGGCATCTGCCCATTTGAGTTCCGTGCGCACTTCCTGCAGGATTTTGAACGCATTGAAATGATAACGCTGCTCCAGCAGTGTATGCCTGTAGCTGCTCCTAATCTTCTGCTGCACAGCACGCTCGATCTCCTCGGGGCTGACCACAACGCCAACGCCGCATTCCCGCTCCAATTCGGCTACATCGACACCGGCGCCCTTTTTCTGGCCGCACCGCAATAAAAACTCCAAGGCGGCATCCACACGCTGAGTGTTGTCTAGCTTGCGTTGGGCTATGTAGCGCACCAGCAGCGGCAACTGTTCTCCAATTTGTGGCTTCAGTTTGGTGGCCATGTGGTAGATCAGCATGCCAACTCCATCGGCTAGCGGCTGCTGATTGAGTTCGGCTAGTGCCAGCTGCAGATTGCGCGTCACATTGGCGTTCTTCAGCGTCTCTTTAGCCTTTTGCTCGCTCATGCCGAGCTGCTGAAACTTTAGAATCAAATCCTCACCAACCATGTCCTAAAATGATCAAATATACAATTTTCTCTTCTATTTCCCAACACCAAAAGCCACACATGCAGCTGTGGGCACTCTTAAATTGTTTTAACAGCGCTCCCCCGATTGTTGCTGTAACAATGTGTAAATAGTATCGATTATTGCACGGCGCAAGATTGGTACGCCGATTGATAAAAATAGTTGCGCAATTTTTTGATCGAAACTAAATTTTATAAATGCGAAAATCTCAGTTTGACGGCTCTTTTTCGTGGCTCGGTAAGCTCATTTGTCGAAATGATCAATGCTATCGATAAGTATGCTGATCGTTTAAAATAGTTGCTGAGTTTTTAATAAGTCAAATTTAAATATTTATTTATTTATTATTTACCTGAAACCCAAATTCATAAGTGACAGATATTTTTTGTCGAAATTAGATTCAGTATTAAAGTATTCATATACAAAATAAATTACATAATTGCAATTAAAATTATTTGTATATTAAAATTAGATATTTAAAATTGAAATTATATATTTAAAATTCAAATTATATATATAAAATTGGATCCATTTCTTATATTCCAAATTGTGTGTTTGACTGAGTATTTTATTTAATTTTTTTTTCATACACATTAAGATTTATTTCATGTTTATTGAGAATTTCACATGACCCAAGCCGTTATGCTTCATATCGATCTCAATATTTTTGGCCCAAGCCGTGCAGATGAAAGTAACATCCTGATTTTGGGGCAAGCCACGGAGCTGCATGACAATAACACGACTGATGCCATCCAAACCGTTTGTTGTGTCAAAATAAGGTCCAGGAAAATATTTGATTTCGGTCGATTTACCGTTAGTGATATCGCATGTCATCCAAATCCGACCGCTGCCCGAATAATTCTCCAGTATCGTTATCAAATCGCTTGGTGAATCGGACGGCAACTGATCGGCGTTCTCATAGGTTTCCGGCTTGTATCCAATCACTTTATTTATCTTGATAAAAACGCACGGTATTCGGTCCTCGTAGCCCCAGACTTTGTCTCTGTTGCAGTCGTCAAATCGATTTTCAGCATCTGGATCTAATTTGAATAGGAATTCATCTATCTGATCAGCAAGAGGATAAACTTCTTTCTGAAGACTCGCGTGAAAGGAAATAATTTTATGGACACATGCAGGCACAACAGAAACGCCGGGTTGCATTTTAAGGTAAACTGGTGTTTTCGGATCGTAGGTGCCGAAATAGAAAATCGCTACCCAAAGGAACATAATTATTGTAATGAGGAAATATAAAAAAAGATAAAATAAAACAATTCTAGTCCAGCCCCACAATGTACGTCCGAACAACTGATTGCGATCCAAGTCCAATATTTTTTTCGACCAAGGCATGTCCTTTGCCTTTCTAGTTAGTTCCTCATTTCGAAATTGTTTCCGCACATTGTACTCCCCAGCGGCAACCACAAAATCTTGAGGCATTTTAAATTTTCAAAAATCCCTATATTTGTTTTTCTTTTGAATACGTATACGTTTATTAAATACTTACTAATACTTAAATGCCTACTAATCTTTCAAATTTAGCATGCATGAAATTTAATATGATAACTCTATTATTCAATCCTGTAAAACGACCAAAGTGTACATATTCATATATATATTCTCTTAATAGTCGTCATCTGGATCGGGATTCGGAAAAACTTCAAATCCTTTTAAATGGAATACAAGATATATGGAAGCTACACCCATGGGAATATTTTTCGCCCATGCAACGCACCTTACGGTTATATCTCGATTCATGGGAAGATTTCGAAATTGAACGCCAATAACGCGACGATAGGCAGGATTTTCATACGTTTGTCTTGCAGTCATATTTTCCGATAGATAATGTAAATATATATATTCATTTTCAAATAAGCCATCGGAATCATAATAGCGATTCGGTATATATTCAATTCTCGCATCAGTTATATTCTGCATAAAGCTACAGCCAACCCAAATGCGATGGGTTCGCTGCTCCAGAGACAACTGTAGTATAAAATCGTATAGATCGTTGGGCACCTCCTTTGGTAGTGAGAATGTATCGCCATATGTTATCGGAGTAAAGTTTTTGGCGAAATTCAGTTTAAGCAGAACGCATGGCAGGCCAGTATTGTAGCCCCAGTTATTATCTAAATTACATGCTCTTAAGTGGCGAATGCCATCGTTGCCATATTTCTCAACAAATTTGTAGATTTGTTCAACATACGGCGTAATGCTCAGCCTCTGATCTGGAGTATATCGTATCATTTTCGTGCTACCCACAAAATTACCCGGCACCGATGAGAGACTTGAGCATTTCGCTTCATGGGGTTGATTTTCGGGCACCCGAAGATTGAAAACTATTGCAAAATTACAAATCAAAACAATGGCAATGCACACATATAGTACCAAATAATATTCGACCAATTTAAGCAATCGCATCAGCGTATTCTTTGGATTAGGTCCACGCACTAGACCATTCCAATTGTGATCGTGTTCTTTATGGCGCTGCTCCACTCGGCGAAATTTTTTAGTTATTTTGTAGGAGCCTTTGGGTAAAATTAACTCATTTGGCATGTTCTTGAATCGATTTGATTTACTTACATATATATGTATGCTTTGATCTAAAAACTTTACATTTCGATGAATGTGCTGCTCTGTTGTGAATTAATGAATAAAGTCCCATAGATTCAAATCAATTTATTTACTGAATGTTTCAGTTTGATTTAATGTTGCTCAAATGCAATTAATTGTCAATTTATTAAATGCCTTAGGGTGCAGGGTGCGAATTTAGGTAATACATTATTATTATCTGTGATCTATAAGTTTTTACCGCAATTGGACATTTTATAAAACCAGATATGTTATAGTTAAAATTGCCAATACTGTTTTAAGACGATCGCAGGATTGTTTTGAAAATGGAAATTATTCGCCATTCGACACTTATCGATAGGTCGTAGAAGCGATTACAGGACGCTGTGTAGTGCAATGTTAACAAAATGTTGTGCAAATGTTAAAGCATATGGGCGCCAACAGCTGTGCACACAGCAGTCAGTGTTGACAAGAAAGAATAGTCACTGGCCAAGATTTTTTTCCTAACTAAATATTGTGAAATTGAAATATAAAACGATCGACATGAACGCGCCACCTTTGAAAAAAATTCCTGGCACATTACAAGCTAAGCAACAAAATAGCAAAGACCTTAAAAAACTGAGCTACCACGAACTGATCGAAATTAGAGAGAGACAAATTCATCTTTTGGCTTCCAAGTAAGTCTCCAATCCTTGTTTATCTGCGAGCTATGCTTTCATTGAACATGATTATTATTCTTATTGCTCTGTTTTGACGCAGAAATCGATTACAAATGCTACCTGACAAGGGAAAGCGCATACAACAGTCGTACGAGAAATTGCTGGCCGAGATCCAAAGTCGAGACGAAGTACAGGCAGCCGCCAAGCTTCTTGGCGAATTAAACATTGCGTCCAAGGGCAAAATAACGCTAAACAATCTAGAGTGGCATGGTCGCACTCCTGATCTGGACTCGAACGCGGTCGATCTGTTGGACAGCGACGATGAGCAGGAAATGGATCCGTTACGCGTTATCGCTCAGAGCATAATACATCAGCGTCAGGTTAAAATCTTACCTCCGCCCGCTACACTTATCACACCCGAAGATCTGGCGGAGATTGAGTCGTTTAGGACCGATCAGAGCGTATCGAGTAGCTGCAGTGGACAGTCGGATGGCAGCAATGTGGTTGCAGCTGAAATAATCGAGATTGATGTTGCCACATTGGTTGGCAAGCGTGCGCCGGCAACGACGCTGGAACAGCATGCATTGTATCTCATTGAGAAAACCGAATTGCATGCAACGGCAACAGAACGAGAGAAATTCAAACCATTCCGCACAACAGTGTCTAATGTGCATGATCCTGCCAAGGAGCGTATGCGTAAAAAGGGCAAGCAGTGGGAAAACACTGCTGCTACGCCGCCACTCATACAACACAAGCAGATTCAGCTGGTGCCGCTGGGTGAATCCGCTAGCCTGCAGCTCGACTACATGCAGCGAGTGAAGGTAAGCGCTGGTATATGATCAGCTATTTGCCTATCTCTAAACATATATACTCTGTTTGCAGGAGCTACGCATTAAGCAGGCGGAGCAGCGAATAGCCCGGCAAACGGGAAAGGGGGGCATGCTCTTGCCTGAGGACTTCGTACTGGAGAGCAAGGCTTCATTTCACAATTATCGCAATCCACAGGTTTATCTAATTGAGGGCAAGCGAAGTGCCAACGAAGATAGTGAAGTGAAAGATTCGATGATAGCCGAGAAAATCACCACTGGAATTAGCTATTCAGTTTATGAGTGATATTTATTAAATGTTGAAGCCAATCAGCAATTAAACTGCACAAATTTAAATTAGAAATAATGAAATACTAATGTGTAGTCTCAGTTATGGTTTGTGATTTTATTAGTTGCAGTATTTTACTTCTGCATTAAGATTAATATATTTATAATCACTATATAACTTTTGCTTCATATCTATTTGCTTCGTTGTGTTATCAATAATATTTACCAAACTTTATCTAGAGGTATTTACTAATAGAAATATAGGATAAATCGCGCTTAGATTGAGTAGAACTGAGTTGCCGTAGAGGCTTGCAACTCAATTTGGCCCATTTTGAATTGCAAACGTTGCAGCCACTTAAGTAGCGCCTCCGATTTGTGGGTCTGCTGCTCCTCAAAATCTGGCGCGTAATCACGTACATTCTGGAGTCGCACGTGCAACGTATCAGACAGCTGTGTTTGAGAGGAGAGCACCGTGCTCCACATGGGCAACAATTTACCTAGCACTGTTGAGTTTG
Organism: Drosophila nr. medialis 2 BK-2023a; assembly: GCA_035044325.1. Classification (NCBI taxonomy): domain Eukaryota; kingdom Metazoa; phylum Arthropoda; class Insecta; order Diptera; family Drosophilidae; genus Drosophila; species Drosophila nr. medialis 2 BK-2023a. The sequence goes on along the minus strand of JAWNMH010000398.1, from coordinate 877,487 downwards.
TCTCCTTGAGGGCTTCCAGCAGGCTGAGGAAGTGCAAGTTAACCATCTCCGACAGCTTCGAGTTGACACTCTGCGTTTGAAAGTCGACGCTTGGCTGCGCATGTAGCTCCTTGTTGGCCGGCTTACCATGCGACACCAGCTGCAGTATGCATGGTGTTACCTTCGTCCAAAACTCAAAGAGCACCCCGAGCGTGCTGCCTTCGGCATTGCTACTGGTGTTGTGCGCCATCTGCTCCAAGTAGACGGTCCACAGTTGACACAGTGTGAACGCATGAAACAGCGATGACATGTGCAGCACCGAGGACTTCGACTGCTCGGCAAAGCCCGCAAAGATCACCTGTATGTGATCGGCAATGTGACAAGATGCCTCCTGCGGCACAGGCTGCGAGTATGTGACTCCCATATGTTGATAATGCACCGTGGCCACCTGCGGTTGTCCATGCGCAGGTGCAGCATTCGCTCCCGGGGGTGGTGGCAAAGACTGCGTCTCTTGACGTCGCTGCATCAGCGCCATGTGGGTAAGGGAGCCGAGCAGCAGCCACGAGAGCAGGCGCATGTGGCCCACACATTCCGTGAACTCCTTGGGTCTGTAAAAAAAGTCAAAGGGTTATTTTTGCCCAAGGCTATTTCCTGTTTGTTTACTAAATACATAAAAAACCTAGTTAAACTACTTCTGGAAAATAAAAATCAAAGTCAACGGAGACAGAACCCAAGCTATCTATTTCTCTAGCAAAAATTCAGTCATGAAAATAATCTGAAATATTTTGGTGTTATTTTAGACAAAAAAGTCCGCATTGATATAGTAAATAGTCATATCAGAATTCCATATCCCTTTATAAAAAGAAACCTCTGATTATCAATGGAGAATAAATCATATCTCATTAGTGTATTGGATTCTAGCTAATAAATTTCAAATCGGTCCAAATAAAGTAATGACACAGTTCTTAAATCTGCGTTGGAATCACTCAACCAACTGCATAGGACAAATTTTAAAATAGATAGGCTGTAGAGGTTGTTCCTGATATTTTATCACACATATTAATTAATAAGATACATAAATCATAGCCTTAATTCTTAAAATAAGAAATCAGTTGGGTTGTGAAAAAAAATTTGTTCTGAAAATTCTGAAAATTTATATATAATAATTATAACAATAGCCTCAATAAATAATTAAGTTGAAAAGGACGCACAAGTCTGAATATATTTCATTAGAAACAAGAATTACACATTTACATGCAATACAAATTTTAATTAAAGCGAAATATTTTCAGCATGAGTAGATTATTACTTACCCTTGCTGGAGTGAGGAGGGAGCATTGTTTAGCCACGGAAGATAGCGCGAGACTGCCTTGTTATCGCGATTGTTGCCCCGCGACATCTCCAGTGCCAGATACTGGGCCACAGCGCCCTTTAGAACGCCACCCAAGGTGTCCTCGCCTAGGCCTGTGCTTGGCTGACCATTCTTGAAATTCTAAAAAGGTCTTTTTAATCAACGATTATTCTATAAGTGTTCCGCGAACTTACTTTGATCTTACTGAGCGTGTGGAAATCGGCCAGAAAATCGATGACATCGTTAATATACTGCCTCAAACAGTCGGCCGCGTTTGTGGTGAAGATTGGTGCTGCATCAGGCAGAGCACGTAATGTACCGGGAGGCAAGGTGCCGCCCGCATCGAGGAGCACGAATCCAATGATCATTAGCAGATTGTGATCGGGTATATTCGACTTAAACTTGAGCGCCTGCACAAACTCAAAGATCATCTGGCGACAAAGTAAATTCTTGTCGCGGTCCTTGCTAAAAGATCGTGTGTTAAGCGTGCACAAATCGTAGAGAGTCTGGTATTCCAGATTCGTGTGCTGCACACAGTGCGCCATAATCTTTGAGTATGGATCGAGCAGCGTTTTGGGCACACAATTTAAACGCAGTGTGGCCGCTATCAAATCCAGCATATACTCGGCATTACTCAAACTGGGCATAATAACAATGACCTGGCGCAGCAGGGACTCCACCGCCTGCATGGCTTGGGACCAGACGGCAAGACCGACACCAGCCTCCGTGGGCATACACTGCAGATACTCGGCCATGTTCCGGAAAATTATGGGCAGCTGATCGATGGGCAGCGCCTTCTTTGAGGTTAGCGATTCGCAGACCATATAAATGGGACTTGTTGCATTCAGATCCTGGAAATCTTGCAGGGCTTTGGCAATGCTCCGGAAATGATTATGACGAACTTTAACTGTGGACAGAAGAGAAAGAGATATTATTAAATTATTTCATATTTCGTATTGATGACTTGTGGCCAACTTACTTTTCATTTGTGTTTGGAAGACCTGCAGAAATATGCCATTGGGCGCCAGCTGGTGCAGAACACAGCGTATGAATTGCAGGGCAACGGCCTGGGCGCTACTAGCCAAGGGCAAACCATTTTCACCTTGCCACGCATGCGTGCTGCTCAGACAAATTCTGCAAAAAGTATACAGATAATTAGCAATGCTAAAGGATTTGCTTCATATTCGTATGCCACTCACCGCGATGTCATGGTGAGCACCTCGGGCAGAAAAGGTGCTGCAATGGCCGGTTCGCGGTGAATAAAGGTACCCAGGATAACGATGAATATGCCAATCTCTTCATCAGTGTACTCCTCGATGACAGCACCACAATCCGAGCATCGTTCCACAATAGTATAGTCGCCAACACGTCTGGAACTCTATGTTTAAGAAAAGTTATCAATTTTATTTTAAATCATTAGCGTTACTATGCAATTATTGAGCTAATTTACGTTTAAATAGCACTTATAGGTAATGTGGTCAGTATCAGATATAGATAATAACTTAGGTATTAATAATAAGATAAAAAAAACAACAAAAACCCTAATATATATATCATTTTAAAATTTAAGCTAATTTAAAATTACTAGAATTTCTAAGTACATTTTTTTTAAATTAAAATATTACTATGAAAATGCTATAGTCAAGGCAGCTCTCTTTTACAATAGCCGCAGTGTATAAGCCCTCTAAAATAATAAAAATGTGAGCTAAAATAATAAATTAAATAACAAAACAAAACAATATATGTATGTAGGATATATATAATAGTCCACAAGAATTTGTAAACTTAAAAAAGCCAATCAGACCAAAACACGCTAATAGCTCATTCCTTGAATCCAAGTTTTAAAAAAAATATTAGACTTGCAATATAATTTTAAAAAATTAAAAATTTAAGTTGCTAGTTAAATAATAAAAAATTAAAAGTGAATAATAAAGTTAATATTTATAAAAAATATAATAAAATATCAATATTAAAACAAGTTTTGGTTAACCAAATTTATGTTTCTTATCCGATCTTAATGAAATTATATCAATAATGTGTCTTGGTAACAATCTATGAATTGCAGGGCTACGTCTTTACAGTTATTGACAAAACGAAATAAATTTGATTTACAAACGGTACACGAGCGCTTATATACAACGTTCAAGTCTCTAGCTATTATAGCTTTTATATACCTTTATTACACCCTTTTTAGTAATTTTTAATGGGTATAAAAGTGCATTAAGAATAAAGTTCTACATCGCCAAACTCTTCTCGGTAGCTTATAGTTGATAGCTTATTTGTTTGATCTGTGGATTGATCATAACTTAACCCATATTGAAAGCGTACTTACCCCACGTGGCGCATGGGAGTGTGCAGTGTGAATTGTGTGCCCATTTGCGATATCGGGCGAATCTTCTCCATTTTCCTCATGCTCCTCGGTTGGCTGGAATGGTGGCGGCGGCCAGGAACCGGCGAAACGCGACCGGATGTCTGGTATAGCATTGGAGTCAACGTTAAATGGCGCCAGCTTTTGTCTCGGCCGCTTTATGCTATTTGATGCGGTCGATGGACCCGCCACATTCTGCTGGCGCTCACTGGGCAGCTGCTTTAGATCCTGGGTGACATTCTTTAAAATGGATGTGTGCAAGTCTTGTGGAGGTTGCGACTGCGTCTGTGGATGTGGTTCAGCTTGTGCTGCTGTTGTTGTTGTCGTTGTTACAGCAGCGCTTGCGGGTGCATTTGGATTGGGCGGCGATTCGAGGGCCACCTGTTTGATGAGGCGTCGAGGAGAGTTGTTCCGACTGCTGGGCGTTACATCATCTTTGGTGCTCTCGGACACATCCAAGCTGTCCTGCTTCAGGTGACTGATATCCGGCAAATTGAGGCCGTCCCGAACACGCTCCACCAGTGCGGCAACCGTGTCATGTGTACCAATAGGCAGCAGCCGCTCCGGCGTTGGAATCTCCAGCGCTGCAATGTTTTTTGGGGGCGGCAAGAGACTGGAGTCCACTTCATCACACGGATTGGGCATAACGCTCATCTTGGACAGCGGTGAATCGGGCGAACCATATGACTTGTCCGTCCGTCTTAGCGACTTGGTGAGCGACTTCTTCTGACGGGCCTCATCCGCAGAGGAGCTAGAAGTGCCGGCACTGCATTCCACAATATTCTTATGGCGTCCTATTGGCTTGACAACTCCAACCGTTGACGATGCGCTGGGCGCTGGAGCGGCACCGCTGCCGTTTATGGAGCGACTGCCACTGGTGGAGCCTTGCTTGCTGCTTCCTGTCGGCACGTCCTGCAGGGCGCCAAGCGCTTTCAGATGATTGGTGGCAATAGCCGCAAACATTTTCGATGTGGACGCAGCTGCATTTTCCAGCGACTTGTTGCGTACGGTCACCGCACGATGCACATCCACAGGCGGACTGACAATAGCCGTCTCCGTAGTCTCCGAGCCCACCAGCGGCGTGACAATCATGCGCACGCCTTCCTGCAGGCTGTGACGTGTGTGGGTGGTCACCACGGTAGTGCTGACGGATTCACTGGTGTGCTTAATTTTTGTGGAGTATGTGTCACCTGTTTTGGTGGTGATCATTGACTTGTGCGATTTTGTAGATTTCTGCATTTAGTTAAAATTTATAAGTAAAAAGAAAGAATGTTGTAGTCTTAGATGATTGATTAATATTATTAAATTGGGGTATCTGCACTGCGACCTATCTGAACTATAGTGCCCCTTTTGAGCCTACAGCTCATCCATCAACCCCAACTCCTGCATGAATGCTAGAATCTTTGTTGTGTTGAGGGCTTCTATGTCTTTAGATGCAACATCTTTTCCCGCCCAAGGCGACGCATTTATTTTTGATTATAGATTGATTAATTAATTAACAATACAGAAAATGCTTGTGCCTGATATAATTTTCTTATCCGAACTTAATGAAATTTGTTGTTAAAAAATATGTCAATGTGTATTTTAATTAGAAGCTTCTGCCTTTCAGTTTTTAGCTTTTTTTGCTATGAGAAATCGATATTTACCGATATTAGCGAAACGGAGGCAGTCATTGATACAATGAAATATACTTGATCTGCGCGTGATATATGATAACTTCACTCCGAATCTATATATCTATAGATGTCTATAGATCTTATCGTCTCTGATTAAAAACATATGGGGTCAGAGATGCTTCTTGCCTATTACATATGTATATTTGCTCAAAGCCCCGATATCGTTTTCTTCAGGGTATAAGCATATATTTCTGAAGATTTTTAATGGCATTTACCTCTTCGGAGTACTCGATGGAACGGCGGTTGCGCAATGATTCTATTTTTGTTGGCAATACGTCTTCAAAATGTATGGTGTCATCAAAAGAGCCCTAAAAACAAAATACAAAAAATTAATTTTTAGGATAAAACATATACAAGTATTGTCTTTAAGCAATCCATCTAAATTTAATTTAAAAATCTCTCTCTTAAGCAGAGTATTTTTGTCCCTTTTATAATACGTGAAATGTATTTTTATTAAAATATTGTAGAAATAATCCTACCGGTGCGCTGCTGCCGTGTAGTGTGCTGTCAGAGAGATCACTCTCGGGTATCGCCACCAGTTCGGATTCGGTTTCGTCTGCATCCAAGCTAGAGTCGTTGTACTTACGAAAGGCGTGCTGCAGCTTGGGTGTGAAAGCGACATTTTGACATTTGCTCTTGGAGGCGGCGCTGGTTCCCTCGGATGGAAACATGGGGCTGACCGGCGGACTAGCCTCCTTGTCATCGGGATCTGTACCTAACGACGGCTGGCTAACATCACGCGAGCGGGCTACGCCGCCATGAATATCCAGTATTGTGGTGGTAGGAATGCGTCGGCACTGATGGAAATGACCACGGAGGCTGTTCATAATCATGCGAATGGCCGAGATGACATAGCCACTGAGCGGTGGCTGTGTATAGGAGTACTTATAGAGGACGACGAGCAACGTGAAGAGCCAATTGCGACGCGGGTACTGCTCCAGATTCCACAATGAGTAATTAAAGACAATATTCTGATAGGATTCGCCCGAGGTGTTTGTGGGATTGGGTGCATACAGAATGATCTGCATGACAGACGGCAATATGAGACCTCCAATCAGATGATTCTGGTCCAAGACTTGTGGTAAATTGGCCAAAAATGCATTGAAAACGGCTGAAACGCTGTCAAAATATAAAGAGAGTTTTATTATTCCATTTTTATTTTTTTATTTAGGGTCGACTATTGTCGATATTTGTGCATTTAACTTACCGCAATGAATCGGGCGTGGTGTGGAATGTCTTGTCGATTTGATTGTGACCCAATAGTAAGAATAAATGTTTTAATACAATATTTTGTGTCCGGGTGACGGGTTTGTCTTCTGATGGAAAGGCCTGATCTGTGCGGGACATGAACTGCATTAGCATAAAGACAAGCAAATGAATTGTTTCCTTGTCCGATTCCTCCAGCTCCGTAATGCGGCTAAGCAGGCCGATTAGATTATCGTCGTTTAGACCACCCAATGAGTGGATATGTCCATCTAAATGGAATATAATAATGTTTCAAATCAGATCAAACGTATTTTTCAAATTATACAGTTAAGGATGAACACCGATTTCGTAATTTTTGTTGTTGTACAGCCACATGCCAATTGCACAAAGAGATTGAAATTTTCATATATAACATAGTGTATATGTACGATTTTATATGTATATACACAAGTGTTTTGTTAAAAAAAACTCAGTTCGAAAATTGTCTGTTGACTTGTTGTTTTCATTTGAGTTTAGAGTACAGTACATTAAGTTTACAATAGTTCTGGGGGGTATACATACCAGTTCGGAAGGGTACACGTAAGATGATTTTGTTTTGTGTGGAAGCCAAAGTTACATACATATATCTATAAATACTGATATGCTAAAAACATAGTTAACGTCCAACATTTACACACACATTCAAAATATAAAGTTTATTTTTAAATAAACAAACGTAATTTTTTTCTTAACTAGATGGTATATTTTGTTATAAGTGACAAAATGTTAAAGTGTTAATGCTAACTAAGCGCTCAAAGAAATTAAACATTTCAAAATTAAATGTTTGATTTAGAAAATACATAAGAAATAAATAAAATACAATTTAAAAATAAAAAAAATTTAAGTTAATAAAAATGTAAATAAAACTTTAATTTTTAAATGTTAAGAATAATATTTGTATAATAAAATTTTTATGAAATGATTGAATTAATTACTTTTTAAAATTGTGAGATTATGTCTGGCTGGGATCATAACCAATTTTAATACACTAAATAAGACAATATATATTTGATATAAAGTTCAATACTAGTCTAACCGATGTCCGGGATACAGCTTGAAATATGTGTATGCTAAAAAAGTTCAATAATACATTTAGAATATTATTTTGCTTGTGAGGTTTTTCTTTTGGTTGATATGTAAATAATTTGTCTTGCATTTTTTCAATCGTTTCTAAAATTGTATTAAAAAAAATATTTGGGTTAAATCTAAAATTTTAATAGCTACCGGACACTTAATATGTACATATTACAAATTAAAAAAATTTAAGACAAAATTGAAACCATATAGAAAACTATTCATGATTATGAAGCCCCATTCTAAATATTTAATGCCTGAGATGATCTGAATAAAAAAAAAGCAACATTAAAAACGTTGGAAAGCCAACGTTAATCATTATATTATTCACAAAGTGTCTGAAAATATTGAGAAATTGGTATTACTTATAAACGATACCAGTCTTCTATGTGATGATTGTATGTATGATTTCGATGTGAAATCAATAAAGGTACAGAAAGTTTTCGTATTGAAATAAAATATAGTCAGATATAATTTCATTAATTTTGTGAACTATAAAATGTACATAGAACACATAGCTCACATAGCTTGGCGGATAAAACGGGAGGGACAACACAGACAGCAAGTTTGTTTTGTTGGTTTCTTAGTAAATGGACACACATGCTCTACAACCTACCTTGATTGGCCGTGGTGCTGCCCGTGGTGCCAGCAATGTTGGCACCGGAATGCGGTGCGACATCACATGTGCAATGCATGGAAAAGGCCAGTGCTGAGGGACTGGGACTGGGTGCAACCACAGCGGGCTGAGACGGCAGCAAATTTGGCGCCGAGGGATGCTTTTGGAAATGGGAGTGAAACGAGGTGGCAACAGTGTGACCCGCAGTGGTCATAGCCGAGATGGTTGTTCTTGTTGTTGGTATTATTGCTGTTGTTGTTGTTGCTGGTGTTTGGGATCGAGACTGCTCGGCGATCGGTTGGTGCGACGCTGTTGTCGTTGGTGGATGCTGAAACGGCTGCTGGGCAGCCTGGAAGCGCAGCATTGTCTCCGCCTCCTGCAGCGTTGGCATTGGACTATGGTGACTAGGCGGTACACAATGCACTAAATACTGGTGACTTTGACTATGAGCCGAGGCAAACGTCGCTACTTGTGCACTACTACCAGCATAATGTTGGTGTGTGTGTGGATGGTGTTGGTGTTGGTGTGATGGGTGTGCGTGTGTGTGTGCGTATTGCTGGTTTTGTGTGGATTGATGGGGAACTTGTTGGTGTATGGGACAGGGTGTTGTTACTTTCGATTTTGTATGCAATGTAGTACTACTGGTGGCGACACTATGGTTGGCTGAATTTTGGTTGGCACTACTACCGGTGCCAAGGAACTGACCCAATCCAAAACGCGAGGTCTTCCGCTTGAGTATGGGTGCCGACACCTGACGATTATAGATTTTCTCCTTCTCGGGCACTGCAAATTGAAATTTTAAATAAATACTCTTAGGGGATTCAATTGGAAGAGCTTACCGAACTTGGAGTCCTGACGGGGTGCCATGCTGGCTGGAGCGGACATGGTCCTCTTGTAAGGCCACTTGGTACCAAAGGAGGCGCTGAGGGTCTTGGCCATGCTGCCAGTGGTGTCTGATTGGCTGAGTGCCTCTCTGGCCTTTAGTATTTTGGCCGAGAGGGCCTCGCTGCCATTGTCGGAGTTGCGCAGATCTCGGAGATAGGAAATGTCTCCGCACTTTTCCAGATTGATTTGCGCCTCCACGAAGAGAGTGTCGAAGCGATTGAGAAAGAACTCCCAGCCGAGCATTTTGCGATCGGATAGGGAGTTGTGTAGCTGATAGACCGATTGAAGCACCACGGGCCGGTCGACAATAAAAAGATCAAATTGCGACTCCAAGCAGAAGAGCAGTGACCGTATTGCCGTATCATGTATGGTTCCGATATAGAGAGTCGCCCGCTGCGCCACATACACATTGATGTCATCCATGCTGGCGATCAGATGACAGAAGGCGGTGGCTAATGCCGTTTGCAAACCCACCTCGGAGCGCAGCGGTGTCGAATCCATAAAACGTGTAATCACGGTTACTCGTTCAACTGCCGTGAACCGAACACGCCAATCGACATCGTGGAAGGCCTCCTGCACCACCCGCCAGAACACATCTGAGCCCAGTGGCAAAGTGATGCAGTGCAGTAGCAGCGGTACACACACCTGACAGATGTGTGAGTGCTCCGCATTGCACAGCTCCCAAAGACTGTGTAGATATAGAGTGCACACATTAATCGATTTACTCATGCAAAAATCACCAATCACCAACTTTTTGATCAACAAATTCTCCTGGCACCATATAAAAAAGCCTCGTTGTTCCCGAGCTGCTTTGGCTAAAGCATCGCCGTGCAGCGCCATTGTCTTGAGGCATTGCAGCACATAATAGAGTATCTCCGGTTTTTTTATTGTGGGTATTTCCTGCAGAAATATTTGGTTAATAGTATTCTGAAGTACCTCGATTTACGTCTTCTCTTTTCGAGCTACGTTTTTTTTTCAGAGTCTCGTATGTTATTTCGGAACAAATAAAGTGTATTTTTTAACAGCTGCTTGTGTTCAAATATTTTATTTTAATTCTGTTCAAAAAGTAACTAAGAATTTATAAAAAAAAATATCAGACGTTCCATAAGAGACTTTAGAGTCATTTGGGTCCTAAAGATCAAATTTAAGATGAGCTGACTGAAAATCTGACTTCAATTACACTTAAGGTTCGATTTATAATGATTTATGAATATTAATAATTAATATAGGGATAAGGATTGAAATTAAGCTTGAGGATTTCGAGCGTGAAATGCTTCCAGCCAGTGAATTAGAGTGGTATTGTAATTTATCGATCTGTTTGCTTGAAATTAAGTAAATTATGTCCGTCAGCGAAGCCAATCGGAAGATTATTAAGTTTCCCATATTTTGAACAGTAATTTCGACCATAGGAAAAAGTTCAGAACTGATGTTCAGCTAGTTCAACTCTAAAGGAAACTATTTTATGTGATATGGTTTATGCCACCAAACAATCAGTCCGTCAGTCTGCACAAAAAGTTGTGTGCAAATTTACATATATGTACATCTGTTAATATAGATATGTATTTATTTTACTCATACGTACTGTGAGCAACTGGTGTATATACTGCAGCGGCTGGGGCAGCTGATCTAGGGTAAACTTGAACTTGCCCACCGAAGTGTGCCAGAAATCATCGCTATCCTCTTCCTCCTCTTCGTCATCAGATCCACTACCATTCTCGCCGCCACCAGCTGTGCTGCCATTTGCACCATTCTCACCCATAACGGATGCCTTGGTGACACTGACATTGGCACTGCCCACATCCGCATCTGATAGTGTTATGGAGCGTGCTATGGCCCTGTCAGTGGGCAGGATGGAGGCCAGATCCAGTTGCTCTGAAACCGTTTCTACGGTGGCCGTCATGATCTGCATTTAGATAGCAAGGGATTCAATACTGAGGTGAAGCATCTTTCTCATGTTGGACACAGCTTTACAGTAAGTGGTATACATATTTACACTGTATTTTCGATTAAGTGGCTGTACGTTATATTACATTCATCACATAAAGTACACATGTACACAGATAAATGCAACGTTGATTGCTTAAACTTACACATCCATTTTATGTTTTTCTTTCGGTATATTTAAAATAACAATGTATATATAATAGCTTACAAAAATGATTACACAAAAACATGTAAGATTGCATTAAATCGTTAAGTTACAAGTATTTGTGCATTAAGGGTATTTTGTACATTTGTTAACTGTTTGGTGTAGGTATTAAGAAACTGTGACGGTGCTGATACACGGAGCATGCTCTTCAACAATGGCCATTAATCAAAGTAAAAAGTTTTTTAAAGTACTTACGAAAATATAAAAATAAACGTAATATTTACATGTTTAAATTTATGGAAAATTGAGAATTATATAAATTAAATGTACATTTATTAACAAATTTTCGATTAACATTTTTCCTTTTGCTGTATTTTGTAATTTATTTCACACACATACAAGATACTTTGAGACACGGGATTGAAAAGATACTTGAAAAATATAATTAATAAATTTTGTAAATTTGTTTTATTTAAAGTTAGTCACCTAACTAAATTTGTTTTGTAGCCTAAAATAAAAATCTAAAACACATATGTATGTAGCTTATGCTAGCAAAAATTGTATTTGTGATCTTAAAAAATGTTCTATTAAAAATAAGAATTTTGTGTTGTTCTTTTGCTAAGTGCCTAAGAAAAAAAACCAATCTGATCCGAATAAATTAAAAAAAAAAAAAAAATGTTCATTACACAGATGTAAATTTATTTGAGAATTTTAGCTATTTCCGATTGTCTAGGAAAAATTGAACATTGTGTATTTTTAAAGCGCTGTAGATAATCAAGTAAGCCCAGTGCAGTTAAAAATAAAATACTATGAAACTTAACATAAACTGCTAAATTTTTTTTATATTTGAGTGGCTTAAAAAATAAGATTGATGTTTTATGTGTAGAATATTTTCTAAACATCACACTATATGTTTTTCTTTTTTTCTTTTGTTTTTAAATTGATTTATTTGTAAATAATAATAACTGATAATAATGTAGGAAGAATTTTTGTAATCAAAGTAAAGAGGAAAAACACTCTGTACAATTTTATATACACTTAACATGGAGAGTACATTTTTCTGGACATCATAAGAATATATTAAAAATCGAATTATACAAATATCGAATTGTATGGAGGGGTTTTAATAGCCAAATAATACAACTAATATTTAAAATATTGTGTGTTCTGGTTTTGTTAATGAATGCACAAAGTACCTCGTCTGTGGCGTGAACTTTTCTCAATTCAATACTATCAACTGAATGCCCATTTTCGTTATTCTATAAAAAATATATGAAGAAATGAAAAGATTTGAATAATTTTTGAACGGTTTCGGATTTCGAAATGAAAAAATTCGATTCTTAATTTGATTGTCAAAGGAAAATATAATAATGTTTGTGTAAGTAAACGAAATCTTCAGTTTTAATTGGAATTGTACTGTTGCTGTAATAAATTAATTATGAATATTTATAGTATATAGGGTGTTGTTATTAAATACCTACTTAAACGCATAATATTTTCTGTTAATTAGTTAATTTTTTGTATGTTGTGTGTTGTAAGTATATGAAAACTTTCCAGTAATATGTTATTGGCAATAAAGGGTTGTTAACCAAGGAACGTAATAGTATAAAAGTTTTGATAATACTTATGCGATATATTTTCAAATACATACGGAACAAACGTGAGGCATATGGACGAGTACCCCGCCCACAGAGTGCGGCTCGGGTTGGGGCACGGCAACAGGCACAGGACCTTGATAACGAGAATATACACATAGATATTTAAGATTAGTAATCGCTTGGATCTGAGAATGGTCGTCAGTTGCACAACTCTGCTAGAAATGAAATCGAAATCATTTAAGTGGTCAAGAGAACTCATTGCATTCACTAATTCGGGCATGCATCCAAGTACATACACATAAGTATAAATCCTAAACAAATTGTTGTTTTTTAATTTATCATGGAACACACAATAAATTTTTCAAATTCACTGAAAAATAATACATGCAAGTTTAGAATTTTCCAAATTTTCAATTTCCAATTAGGGCCAATGACCATGTATGTCCAGTTTAATTTTAACCATATCCAAAATACATCAATCAATTCAATTATTATTTAATCATAAAATTTAAAAAAAAAAGATTTAGTTTTAAATTGGTAACTTTTTAAAATGGGCACACACAGACACATATTCTACTAAGAAAATTCCTAAAGAATTATAGCTCATCAAAATTAATTCAAAGCACTCGTGGCAACGATGGTGTGCAATTAGTATTTGGTATCGATGTGGACTTTGTATTTAGTAGTAGTAGTAGTGAGAGCCACATTTGTGTGAGGTGTTTGTACCGAACCGAAAGAAAATAGAACCAAATTCAGCAATGCGGCTCTTAAATGTAAACACTACTTAGAAGGTCATCTATATAAAAGCTTGTATGCTAAAGAATATGCTAGGAAGCTAAACAGTGATAATTAGGTATAAAAGTGTTCTTTTTATGGTTTTTGGGTAGGTGGATTGAGTGGCTTGTTTTGTTTACTGTCTGTTCTGAAGTGATATGGTGTTATGTTGTGGATAAAGTCTTCTCTGGTTTTCGTATGGGACTTGTGTATAAAGTATTCAAATTTATTTGAATCGTAACGAAATGTTTCAACTGATTAACAATGTTAATATTGTAATGCAAATATTTGATTAATTTAATTTGTGGTTTGTTTTGATATGTGTTTCGGTTTTTTTCGTAAGAAATTAAAAATTTGCTTGTTGGTGCATCACCTGCCATTATAATAATTTTTCCATCGTCTGAAAAGAATTGATCTAGCTTAAAGATATCTGATAATGATTGATAGAATGTAAATTTTTCGTTTTTAGTATTTGATGAGTAATTGACGTTTGTTTATTGTTTAAGAGAGAGCAAGTTAAAAGTTTATCATATAGACCGATTGTTACGACATAGCGACAATGTGTGACAGAGATAGACAGACAGTTGGTACGCGCGAGAAAGTGCGTGTGTGAGCGAGACAGCGATCGAGCGTTAGTTATTATTGTACAGTAGTCGCGTAGAATGTGTTAGAGATAGAGAGAGAGAAAGATATACATATTTATGTAGAGAAAGATAGCAAGATAGACATATAAAATAAAGCTAAATGAGAAGAATGGAAAATGATATGGTACGAAAAATTATACATATTTGGAATTTAGGCGATTCACATTTTCAACAACGATCTTTTTTTTTTAAATTTGGTACGTTTCTTATGACAAGTGTAGCAAGTTTGGAATTAGTCTTAACCTTGTTTATGTATTGTTAAGTACAATACGTTTATATGTCATTTAAATCGGGTCTGGACTTATGGTATTTCGAATGGTTTACAGAGCATAACAGGTGCAGATTACTAGAAACAAGGGTCTTAAGTGGGCTTTAAACGTGGGTTTTAGACTAAGAAACTTGTTTATAAAGACGCTTTCAAAGACGTTATACCATTAATTTATGCCTGCATATAGTCCAGGCAATCATGTACAGTCTACGTTTTGACTACATTTTGGTGACTTTGACTGCATTACTTTAACAGTGGCTAGTTAAGAGAATTTTAAAGGGTTGGTTCTGTAGTCTCTCCGAAAATATTGATCGAATTAACTAAAATACGTTCGGGCACACCCTTGCTTACCTGCAAAACCTCCGAGTGGACCCAGTGGAATGGGCAGTGGAGCCATGGAGAGCGAAACATCGCGTTCCCTGGATTTCTCCTTGTCAGATTCCGGTGGCGATTTGCGGGAAGACTTCTCCTCTTCAATTATGTCCTCAATGGGCACCTAAGGTGTTAAGTGTTGATTATTAAGCTTTTAATCATTTTTGGGTACCTACATCGGGTGGTCTAACGGGATTCAGCGGTGCCATAAACTCGACCAACTTGGTTGACAGCTGATGCCACATAGTGGATGCCTCGCAGTAAGCACACTCTGCCACCTGTATAGTTAATTAGTGAATATTTTAAATAATGATCGAGTGTTAAACATTAACCCACCTTTAATGCACACACGTGACTACTTAGACCCACCCGGGCTGCAGTCACCATGCATTTAATCAAACGTGAGACGTTCTCACATACGCTGGTGTGTATGCCCATGTGCTGCTCCACATCTTGCAGCTCCATCTGCTTCAGCAGTATGTCCAGCATAAGAATGCAACAGGTGAGGTTGTGTTCGGCATCCGTCGAGAACTCCGTGTGTCGATTGGTGGGCGCTTCATCGTCCGATATGGCCGACGTATTGCCAGAGTCATCCTCCACAACAGGTGCTAAAAGCATATAATTTTATTTAAAAAAAAAATCAGGAGAGAAGAATAGTTAAATAAAAATGTTCGAGTCTTTTTAGAATATCAACAGGACTAGTTTTCATAAATATAAATATAAGAAGCGTATTTGATGAGCACCTCAGGTTGTCTATACTCGTAAGAAATTACATTATATAAGCGATCACCATAAATTAGTAGGTAGTAGTAGGTAGTTTTCATATCTTTTAAAGAATTAAAAAAAAAAAGTGATAGATGAATTGGCCAAGGATCACTCTATTTATAGGTAAAAGTTCTCATGCCAGCTATGTGTCTCATTTTTCAAATCTAGGGAGGCTTATTATTAAGGATTTCTTAAATTACAAAACAAAAGTTCTAATGTCAGTTGTGTATTCCAATTTTAAATTCTAATTATAACCGAAAGGTCTAAAGTCAGCTATGAGTCTCAACTTTCATCAAGATAGCTACAGCTGAGAGACTGGTTTTAAACAGACAAATAAGGATATGCAACTGCTTTTAGCAAAATATATACGTACAAATGGAACTGCGTCTGGGTGGATTGGCCATTTCGGCCTTGCTCTCCTTGCACGGTGTCTTCGGTGCCTTGGCCTGCTGCTGCTGCTGGGTCTGTGGCTCCTTCTCCTTTTCGCGCATTAGCTCGTGCTGTATGCCATACTTCATGATGCGCACTCCATCGCCGAACATGGCAAAGAGCTGGACGAGTGGGATAAGTATTTCTAACTTGGTGAGTATCTGGAGCCAGTGTAGAGCCTGCTGTTGGACCTTGGCCGTTGTTTTCTCAAACCGGATGGCCACAAAATTGTACATGGTCTTTGCATCAAAGCCGAGCGGAGACATTTCTGGATCGAGTATTTTGCTCAGTACAATTTTCAGTTCGTTGAGCTCCTTTTCGGCGACATCGTTTGTAATGGCCTCCATCCAGTGCGGCATCACATAGTCCCAGATCTCCGAAGTGATCACTTCATACGGCACCAGGCAAATCAATCGCTGGAGACCCTCCTTCAGGTGGCTGGTGCGTGAAGCTAGCGTCTCCCAGTGGCCACCGACACGCGCGTACTCTGGTGGATGGGGAAGTAAACAAGAGATGAACACATTGTAGTGTATGCGACAAATCTCTTTTAGCCAGTTGCACACGTGATCCACCTTCAGCTTTTCTATGGTGCTCTCAATCTGACCGGCAGCTGGTGGAAAGGACCACAAAATCATCAATAATTATGTCAAAAACAATTATTTGGTGTTTGTCGTTACCATCGTATGAATAGGCTGTGACATGGAACCAGTGAAAGAGCATGCTTAGAATGCGACCCAGGACCTCGACGGGTGTATCGGGAGTGGGTGTGCACCGACCCACCAGCAACCAAATGCCATAGCGACCCAGCATTTGGCGCTCCTCGAGCGAAATGTTGTCGGGCGTAATGACCAAGCCGTTCTTCTTTGCCTCCGATGAGGAGAACTCCTTGCCGGGCTCAAAGTTCAGAGGCTTGGCTTCGCGCAACAAACTAACCACCGACTCGACCATGTGCATTTGCATCTCTGGGTCCATTTGCCAAGCAGGCTGCAGGCTTCGATGAACAACATGATCACCGCCACGTCGAGAATTATGACGATTGCTGTGGCATTGGGCACAGTAGCGAATGGGATGGTTGCCGTTAAAGCTGGCGCATTCGGTTGAGAAGCAAATAGAGAAGGCAGACTTCTCGTTGGAGCGACAGTTTTTGTTCTCGCACACCATCGACACCTGTTGCATGGGATGCAGAATGTCTCCAAACTCCAGATTTGCATGCTCCCGGTGTATCTCGTTGGCGCACTCGATGCACAGATACAATGGTGGGGGGCAGTCCTGGGCATAGGTGATACTGATGCTATGATCATAGCACACCTTGGCCGCCTCAGCGTTCCCGGCATTGGGGCAATGTTCACGCTGACAGGTGAATGGAACTAGGTCATCTGTTCAGTAGAATAACCCAAATTTACTAATTTCTATTATATATGCACTATTTGTATACTTACTGGTTAATTTGGAGAGTAAAACCTTGCGATCAAATAGATTGGCATCGAAGGCGGGCCAGTAGTAGAAGAGCAGCTTGGCAGCGGAGGATCGGGAAACAGCAGTGCCATAAGCTACCACACACAGTATATCCTTAACCACATTATGCTTGAGAGTCATCAGACATTCGAGTAGTTGACAGTGATGTGCTGAAAGAGTGGATGAATTTAATGAATGGGGTTTGTGAGCTACCACATATCTGAACTTTGCATAGAGACCCTGGCTACGCTTTATATAATTAAGTAAAACCTCCTCTTGACAACCGTGTGTGAAAAACGACGGTGGAAGAAAAATAAAAACGATTTTTAAATGTCCTTCAGCCCGAATCGTTTGTTATGTTTTAAGTACATACATATAACTATGATGATTTCAGCTTTCTTAATTGCTAAATAGTCACCACAAAACCAGTTTATGTGAAAAATACTTAATCACTGTTTACCTGGATTTTTTGAATACTGCAAAACCATTATGATGACAGATGACACAGATTGACAGGCTTGGCACTCTTGCTCATCGGCGCTGCGACGTGCTGGGATACATTTTAAAATCAGGTCAGTCTAAAAGCTGTAAATTACTGAAAGTTTAACATACTTATAGTAAATGGTAAGATATAATAGCACAGTGCATTGACAATATCCTGATGTAAGGCCGGCGGTAGTACAGATATAGTAGAGCTAACTAGATAGGGTAGGTTATCAATAAGGTCCTTATCGAGAAACGGTAATATGCAGCTTAGACACTGTAGCAAAGCCTTGCCGAAAACTGCAAACATACATGATTTATTAAAAATGGTTGCAATAATATAAATAAAAATTACTCACCGATTTGTCCATACTGTATGCAAGGGGCCACATCAATGAGCATAGTTAAAGCATTATAGAGATTGCCATATTCAAGATTTGGGTAGGCAGACATGCGTGTGGGATCTTCGAGGGGATCGCGTATAAGTTCATGCGGAGAAGTGCGCACATCTTTAAGGACAGCTTTAACAAATTATTTAAATATATTAATCAATCTCATCAATGGACTAAGTTAATACTTACTTAATAGAGTTTGAGAAAAGTATTTGATATTGTTAGCAATATCGACGCCAGAGGGCGCAGGTAAGACATTGTGCAATAGGCGTACATGGTATTCATGGAGGGCTCTCAGTTTTGCCTGAACTGCAAAATGACGCATAGCAAAATAAAATCCAAGCTTGTCACTTGAGGCTTTTTGGGGCATACTTACAGGCGGCAGCGCGAGTGCCCATGTTGATGAGTTGCACCCTAAAGCTACCAGTCATTATATCAGACAAATCCTTTGCATTGCCGAAACTGCTGCCCAGCGACTTCGCATTCTATAATTCACAATTAAGTATTGAAAAATGTATATCTAATTATATTATGCGAGAGCATTACGTAATCTGTGTCAGCATAAAGCTGATACTGCAAAATGTTGCAAATTATACGAAATTTCATAGAAAAAGTAGAAACTTTATATGCATAGCAGAGTCAGTAGCAATGAGTTTGTGCATTTGAAAAGCTTACCTCGAAATTTGTTAGTTTTTTCAATAAATTTGCAATTTTTTACGGGTTGCACTGCGCACCTTGACCACAAAGAAAAATCTCTATAACTAAAGTAAGTTCTGTATGTGTTCTCTGATTGTGGGGTGTGTATCTGTGGAAGAATTTGTTGTATCTTTGTTGAAGGTGTTTCAATTTGATGGCATTTATGCTACATGACTTTTAAATTGTTTTCACTTGTTCAGTAGAACTTTCCGATTTTACGATTTTTCTTATAATGATTTTAGTACATTTTCTTATTGAAATGCAATATAATTTACAGCCGGAAAATTGTGTGAGGTATGTGCTGACCCACTTTTCTTACTACTGATTACCACTCACCCCGAAAGCGGACTAAAAAACCAGCTGCAACTGGGACATGCGCATTTCGAATGTTTACTTCGCATTTTCGCAGTACCCGCGATTTTTCGCTTTTGCAACTCAACAGTCGGAGGAGAACAACAAGTGTTTGTTTTGGTCGTCTCGCATGTAAATATTTACCACATTCGAGTAGAGTTTGCGCAGTTGCTGAGCACTGTTTGTAAATATTTATCATCTGTTCTCAGCAAAAGGAACAAGTTACTTTTTGGAGACTTTTCAAGTATTTGTGTAGACTTTTGAAAATATACCGTTAGTCTGCTGAATGTTGACATTCAATATTAAGAATTTAAAGAATTTAAAATATTTAAAAAGACATCAGTTATTTCAAACAAGTAGAGCTTTACCAAAGTGCCGGAAAGCAATCGCTCTTACAGACATTGTAGTTACATATTTAGATAGTGTTTTTAATTGTGATTTTATCTTTCTAACATATACTATATCGCTTACGTTGATCCCGTCTCCAGCGCATAGTATCTTGAAATCCAAATTGCCTGTCTATTTTTTTTGCTCTTTGTATGTTTTTAAAGGGAATAATTATATTTGCATGTGAGCAGATGGACTATGTTATCTGTACAGTGGCACAAAGCTTATTCTGATCAGGGTCAAAGAAAAAAAGTAATTGCCTTCCAAAGCCCGATGGTAGGTACATATATTAACCACTAAAATTAATATATGACCCCAATACACTGGGGTTTCCCCACCTGCTAGGTAGAATTATAAATAAATGTTGCCTACTTCCAGGCGTAGTTTTCATTTGGAACACGTACATTGTGGACACCTGGGTGCCATAAAACCCGGATTTTTGACCTAAAGTTCAGTATTTTTGGTATAAGTAGACCAATCCTTCGTGGTCAGTTTAGTTTTATCCTGCATCTCGGGTGCAATAAGCCAAAAAGGACTATGGACAAACAGACTACCATTGCACAACGGAAACTCATCCTGGAACTTTTCCAAAAAGGATATTCATGTCGCCAAATAGCTGAAATGGTCAGTCTGAGCAACTCAACTGTGTATAACATCATCGGCGCTTCGTCGATTCAAATCGGATTGAGCAATTACTTTTTCTTTGACCCTGATCAGACTAAGCTTTGTGCCACTGTATATGAAAATTTGTTCCATTCGGACTTAATAATTGATTTTGTATACTTAGAGAACAAAAGTATTATTAACTGGAATCAGATATCCAAATTACTTCTAACTTTATCTTTATTTAAATACTGCTTATTATTTTTATTCAGTTGAGTCTGAACGGTGTCTTATTTTAGGGCTTCCATGGAAAGTGAAAAATATTTGTGCAAAGGGGTTGTTCCGGACTTTTGTCTGGCTTAAGCGGCACCTTTTAACCTGCTCCAAAAAAGGGGAGAAATCAAAACCAGGATTAAACTGAACTATGTGAACTGACTGTCAGAAAAGTTGGAATCAGTTTACAAGCTGAAAATGTGGCGTGTAGTCGCAAATTTAAATTAACATTAATATCATATTCAGTTTTTGTAATGCTACATTTAATTATTACAATTTGAAGCTGAACTGCAGACGAACTAGTTTTACCTATAGGTGTGTACGTATGTGTATGTGGGGCAGACTGGCTGGCAGTCCATTACAAATTGGGTAACAATAAATTTAAGTAGTTTGGAGCCTTGACCTAGGCTTCCTTTTTGTCCACTATCTCATCAGAAATTGCGAGCATTTGAACCTCCTCTTCTAACGACTTTTCTGTCCCAATCATTTTTATGCTCTCACGTGATGTAATTGGTGTTTCTGGTAGACCTATTTCGGAGATAGCCGTTTGCTGTACTTGGTTCAGCTCGATTGCCTCCTGTTCCGTTTCTGGGAAATCTTGCTGATTCTGGGAGCCCTGCATGTTGACCGCCTTCTGGCGATGGAAAAGATGCTTCCAATAGGTTGATATCGACGACTTCAATGTTGGTTTTGGATTTGGCGTCGGCTTGGCAGAAGTCCCCTCAATGTCCGGGTTGGTGCTGGTTGAGGTGTCGATGGACTCTGAAAAGTTACATTTCGTTGAGTTGCTTGAGTCAATACAATTTACCATTGTTGTCACCTGATTTTGAAGTGTTCTTCAATCGTGTCAATAGGCGATTAATGGTGCCCGGCTTAGCGGTGTCTTTGTTGACCTCGGCTGCAAGTTCGTTCCCATCCTCCGCAAAATTTTGGATGGTGTTGGCTTTTTTGGCAAGCTTAAAGAAGCGCTTCAGCGAATTGCTTTTCGGGCTGCTTGTGTCATTTTCAGTTCTACTGTCATCAGTGGTTGGTACAATGTTCTCTGGCTCGGTAAGTGGTACATCTTGAAGGTTTGACATTGTGCAACAACTTTAATTTTTCAAATTTTCGTATTTGTATTCAGCACGTTGACTTACGAAATAAAAATGAATGTGACTAAACAGATTACACAAACTGCTTTAACTTTAAATCCAAAGCATACTGAAAATCATTCCATAGCCATAAAATCCTGTTGTTTACATTTGAAAATTTATATGTCTGCCAATTGGTAGTAGATTTTGGACCCGGCCAACATGTGTTAACGGCAACGACATCGAATCTGGTTTCGATTGATACGATATTAATTTTTTATTTTTCTCGCAACGATTGTTGGTGAATACCAATACTAATGCCAACAGGCGCCGACATCAATTCACTCAATATGTACCATACAATACAAAGGAGTATTTTTTATTTAAACTGATTGCCCTTTTACGGTATGTTGCGCATGTATTTTATCAACGCTTTATATTCTTCAATGAATCTTTCTTAGCACATATTACGATAACTTAGCTTAATAACGAAAATAGCAGTTTAAAAGGCAAACTTGATACATCTTGGCAGGGGTGCTTCATTTTAAAGCAATGATAATTTTGGCACAGAAAGAATTTAATTGTAAATTGATCATCTTGATCAAAATCGGAAATTACTAAGATATAGCGAATTTTTAATTCTAAAAAAAAATTATTTGCGAATGGCACTCGATCAGTGCTGGTCAATTTTTGTTCGATTGATATAAAGAAATACCACACCCAACTACGCCCAACTGGAAAATTCTCAATCATTTTTTCAAAAAAGTTGGGAAAATAGCAAACTATTTACCGGAATTGTTATACTTTACGTACCAGAATCGGATCCCTAATTGGTTTTAGTATGTCAAAACACACTGCATTCGAGATTAAAGCATTCATTTTATAAAAGTACTTATTTATGTCTGTACAATACCAAATTTAGGTAAAATTGTGAAATTTAAAACTCGTATTTAATTAAATGTTGGAGTTAAGCTTATCGAAGCATAGCAATAAATCATTAGTATAAAAAATAAAAATGGAAATACGGGAATTAACCTCGCAAGGGAGCATCTGCTAGTGAGCCAACGAGTTTTTCTCCCACTCCAAGGAAAGTGTGAAAGTGTCAGTGACAATGAGTTGAAGTTGCATTTGCGAAGATACATATAACTGCCATGGAGGAGTTGAGTTTGTGGGATTGGGAAGGGGGTGCAATATGATGCCAAAAGGAAATGTTGCCTGTAGCATGGCAGCAAATTCATTGCCAACACATTCATAAATACCAAATGCCCCATAACAAGCAGCAGCAACAGCAGCAACCAGGAATACAACAATAATATCAACACCCCCTGGCCTACGCATCAACAAGAGAGCAGCAGTGAAGCAAGTGAAAACAATGGCAGCAGAAGCTGCAGCAGACCGCAAAATGTGTTGCATGCCCCCTGGCGCTGGTGTGGAGATGAAGTTGCTTGCTGCTGCTAGAGTTGGAGTTGGAGCTGCCTCATCTGGCAAAGGCACAGTAGACAATCCTCACAGACAAAAGGCAGAAGTGCATTCATTCAGTGGCAATAACAATCAAACTGCTTCTGGCACTGGGCTGCTGTTGCCATTAAAGTAGCAGGAGAAACCTTTCCAACCTTCACATCTTTCTCTCTCTCTCTCTTTCTCTCTTTCTCTCTATCCCACTCACTCATCGAATTTCTTGTTGCGCTTTTGCAATGCCATTCAACTTGTTTGTGCTGCCGACACAAGCAACGACAACAACTTCTAAACATAACCATTAAATGTTGTTGACTTTAATATTTCGTTGGGTCCGTTTTGTCTAATTTCAATAGATGTAATAATATACTCGTTCTCTGTGGCTTTCCTCATGTGGGAAAAGTAAACTTCCAACCAGTCAGACTTTGATAAAGGTCATAAATTCATTAGAAGATAGTTCAGTTTGGCACTACTTCAAATCCGTTTTATAGAATTATAGTATTTGATTAGTGCGACTCTGTTTACATGAAACCCCTTGCGATAAAGAGTTCAATCGCTTAATTTATTGGCCCCTCAGCAGCAAGAAGAAGAACACCTAGTTAAAATAAATATTTTATGGGTAACGATATCTGTATTTGTATTGGCGCATTGATAATGCTCAATGACTCAATAGCGAAAGTGAGAGTAGAGATAAGCATGATAATGGGCATTGGTAAATTCCGTTGACCTTATAAGCGGACTTTGGTGACAAGAAAAATGCTTAGCATAATGGAAACAATATAGCCAATTGTAAGATGTGTTTAATTCTCAGAATAGAGCGATACGTTTTTTTATGATTTTCCGTCTAAGAACCTTCTAAGCTATATTATATAATTTATTATATTTATTTTAAAATAATTAATTTGGGAACTTGATTAATTTACTAAATATATATATTTATTTATGTGTTGATAATATTAATTTAAAGGTAATTGCTTTTAGCAACCAGAGAGCTAAAATGCTAACTCAAATGCTAAATTTACACTATCATGTCATAATTATTTTATAGCGGATATTGCATAGTAAATATAGTCTTCGACTATTAGTTAACTCTAAATTAAACATAAATAAATGATTGCATACATTTTACCCCATTTGCATTTGTGATCAAATGTCTAAAATATAATTGCGAAAATATTTATTTAGTGTAACAGGGGCCAGGTACATACACTGTAATGTATAGTTAGATGGCTTATATCTAATTTATAATTACAGCTCAACATTATTAAATCAAATTGAAAACATTATTGGCTACTTTAACTATACCTGGGACTCGAACCCGGAACGCCATTCTTCGCTAGTGGTTCGATTACGTAGCCAATCCATTTGTATCTAAGTATATTGATTTGAATCTCTGTAACTCAGATGCTTATATATGTTTTTCTTGCATGTTTACATTTACTTTACTTATTACCCGTTCACTGTTTGTGACACTAATGCTTAAGAGTAGAACCGTTAAAATCAAGTCGCGGCTTGCCATCAATTTAATCAATTACTACCAGCCGTAATAAATTTAACCGTTGCAGGCGCCAACGAAGCTGTTGAGTTCGATATCAGGAGAAGGAATCAAAAGAAACACAGCGCCACAGTGAACAGAATGCCAACAGTTTAATAAATAAAATCAGTCAGCATCACAACAGATCCACATCCAGCTCCAAATTCAGAGCCCCAAACTCAGACTTCAGCAGTGGGGACTGGCAACAGGCGCGCGATCGCAATTAAAAAAGCCACAAGCACGAAACGCGATTGCAAGTGCGCGAGATCAAACTCCGGTTCAGATTTAGAGTCAGAGTCAGACTAAAAGTCAGAGTTGGGGACAGTGCAGGGTGTTCCAAGGTTGCTGCCATCATATGTGGGCATACTGAAAGAATCTTTGACGTCGCGTCGTGTGCGACAGGAGCAGATTGCCGCTGATGATCAAAATCAACGCTGAAGTTTTATTTTTATAATTTTTTTGATAGTTGAGTCTGCTTGAAAAATATGATCGATTTATTATGCGATAGCCAAGCGCTGACGTCTGACGGCAGCAACAAGCCCAACGACAACATGCCAAGGGACAGCTTCGAACTTCTTTTGTGGCCCACAGAATATGCGCGACATTGAGTTTCGAAAAGTAATGAGGCAACTCATTAATCATTTTTTTAGTTGTGTGTGTGTGTGCAAAAATGCTTCGTCTGGGGGTTTATTTTGCTAGCGTCGCAGCAGCATCAGCAGCAACAGTCGACCGCACTGACGGAATATTGGCAACATGTTGCGCTTGCTGCCAGCTGCAGCGGCAGAGTTTTCGAAGAACCTCACGCTGCACAGTTGCCCCTCGCGTACCCCTCTGCCCACCGTTGTGGTTCTCACTGTGTTCAGCGTGTTTTTTTCGCGCACACTGCTTGATTTTGTTAACCTTTTGACCATTTGAAGTTATTTTTGTATGCTTTACTGCCAATTTGGTGGTCATTGGCCATTCACTTGACTTGCGCCTGTTGCTTGTCGGTTGTCGGCTGTCCATGTCCGATGTCTGCCGCTTGCTGCTTGCCAGTTGCCAATTGTCTGTTGTCTGCGGTTGCTCTTTTGGCACACAAAGCACAATGTTTGACAGTTTGGCCGATTGCCTGGCCTTTACCTATATATACATCTCTCTCGCTCTCTCTCCGTCGCTGACTATGTTGTGGTTTGCTGTCGCGGTCGCGGTCAATTCCTGGCTTGTGGCACACACATGCGTCACTTTGCACCGGCTTTGTAGAGTTTTCGGTGCACTACAATTATTTTGGCGTTCTTGACATTCAATTGGGGCTAATGTTTACCTTATGAAAAGTTATTCATTTATTTGATGTCTAGCATTTGGAATCCTCTTAAATAAAGTGATTTTCGTAGAACAAAATTAAAAAGCACTGATATCTTTTTTTGGATATAAAATTGAAAAATTTTGAATTCATACAATCGCTAACATATTCTACACTTTCATTTTTAAATTGTAAATTAAGTTAAAATAAAATTTTGATTTAAAAATTTATTCTATACATTTTTAATTTCTAATTTTAAAATATGGGTAGCAGAAAAATTAGAAATTTAAATTTTAAAATAACATGAATCTTAAATTCTTAAATCTTTAAATTTTTAAATCTTGGATCGGGTCAATTGCCTCTTCTGGTCGTTGGATTATATGCCGTTGTTTTCTGATTTACCTGTGAATTTTTGCGATGGATGTGATTGGTGTACATAGGGCCACCAGACCCAGTTGATGGTGATGGAGTTACCTGCACTTGTCTCGCGCATTTGACCATCTTGTATGCTGTTGTTGTTGTTGCGGTGTGTTGGGGCCATTAGCCTTCACTGGTAGACACTCACAAGGCACTCGCAGACATAAATACATTTTTGAAAAATTGCAATTCTAAAAAAATTTCTTTATTTGCTGCTGAACTTGTAGCTTGCTTGCAGTTGTTGGTAATTATTTATAGTTTCTGATATATTCAATTTATTATGCAGATGTAGAAGGCTGCTAAATACTTGATGTATGACTTTACACACAGAAAATAATAATTGTTGCCTAGTTTTTCAAGCAACTTGTCGGAAACTTATTTACCTCAGCAAATTTCGAATTTAGTTTGTAAATTAAGCACTCATAATTGAAAATTAGATATGAACGTGTTTTTGCTGCTGCTTGTGAATCTGTACATTTAATGAATACAGTTGGTTATATTCACTTATTTAAAGGAGGCATTTGTTACTCAAAATTTACACATCCACTTCCTACATTCAAAATGATATCGATTGTTTATTTATAGTTTTTACATATCATTGCATTAAGGAGTATTAAACATACATATTTTTATTATTAATATGAAATATATGATTGATATACGAAAATGTAAATAAATGTCAATTAAAAATGGGTTGGAATAAAATTGTGAATTTGAATTTGAATATTAAAACATGAAAGCTGCGTTATGGGATTCGTTTTCATTAGTAAAACCGGAAAAAATCAAACTAAATTCACATAATCATAATTCTAAATTAATGTTTATGATTATTCAAGCATTCAAGCATTGAATTCTTATATCTACTCAAGAGAGTAAAATGAATTTTATGAATTACAGTGAATTTGGATTCCTCGTCTTACAAATTTCCCACGATTATCAAATTCTTCGGCTAACTCTTGATTTATGCACAATTTGTCTGCTTAAATTCCAATTGTATGCAGGTAATTACTATCAATAACCGCTTAAAGTTCATCACACTTTGATTGGTAATTAATTACGGCCACTGCAAAAAAAAAACAAAGTGGCTAACGAAGCTGCAAGTAATTAAAACTAACCGAGACAACTTAATTTTGAAGGTTGCTGTGGCCAATCCACCGATCAACATGCAATTTTCCATGTATTAAAGTTTAAAGGCCAGCAGCCGAGGGGAAAATTACAGCAAAAAGTTTTTCTTATTTATTAAAATGTTTAAAATGGGTTGGTGGCCAAAAAAAGGT
Organism: Drosophila nr. medialis 2 BK-2023a; assembly: GCA_035044325.1. Taxonomy (NCBI): domain Eukaryota; kingdom Metazoa; phylum Arthropoda; class Insecta; order Diptera; family Drosophilidae; genus Drosophila; species Drosophila nr. medialis 2 BK-2023a. The sequence continues at coordinate 849,682 of JAWNMH010000398.1, read as the reverse complement.
AGGCTGAAATATATTAAGCAAACAAGCGACGCTGACAGGCAACATAGATCGCCAGGCGAGCTGGGCCATTAGAAAGCGATTAGATAGCGATACAGATACAGATACCAGATACAGATATGTAGATACACATACTAGTACCACAAATACAAGGCTTTGGTGCATGTGTAACCCACGAGCTAAGACCAAGCCAAACAATGTCTGAACAGGCCAAACAATGGCAGCTAAACATGGCAAGTTAACAGTTTAATTTTGCAGCGCCACAGACAAAAAATGCCGCTACATACGAAAAGCGGATGATTGCTCTGCATCTGAGAGGTACGTAACTAAAGCATCGCTAATAAGCCCGCTTAATCTCAGGACGAAACAAAAGCACAGCGCGCTTTGTTTGCAACAACCGAGCAGCAGCAAAAACCCAACTGCAGATATTGCTCATTATGGATCTTGATCAATGAGCTGCTGTGTGAGGAACGCTATGAGCAATCCACAAAAAAAAACCGCAAGCCACGCACAGGAGTCGAGCACAAAACAAAAGAGCTGGCTTGTCTCGGCGGAACAACAAGTGTTGCCGTAACAAAAAAGCCAAAGGCAATGGCTGTAGCAGTGGCAACAACAATGAAGCCAATGCGCTCCAGTTTCCACCTCGCATCCTTTTCGGGTAATTTTGCATGGCACAGAATTTGCCAACATAAATATTAATAAGCTGAGACGCACTTTTCTGAGCGCTACCATGAATCATTTACATCCTGCACTGACAAGATGTATTATCTTCTGAATTTAGATATTTACAGCTGATGTTGCCTTTTTAAATTATTATTTATACGTACAATCGAATTATTTTTAAGTTGGATACCTAAATAAATAATAATACATAAATAAATACATCGGAGTATCGTTTTTAATGAGGACGATATATAATTTATTGCGTTATTTATAACTATTAATAATAATTGAAAATTACGACGTATGCAACTGCTTGATGTGACATAAGCAAAGTAGCAATGTAGCAAGTAGCCAATGATTATTACTAACTTTAGCCTTAGTATATCCTTATCCTTATCCTTTATCCTTATTATAAAATAATTCTTATGCCAATTAGCTAGTTAATAAAGAAAAATTATCGGCTATATTTATTTTGTTACGAAAATTTTACCTTTACCTCAAACAAAACATTTTTAATTTATATAAAATTGAAATTAGTTTGAATCTTTATTTATTAACATTTATTTGTATTTCTGTAGCGCCAAAATAATATTAGGAAATGGTTTGTATATATTGTTATTGAAATTAAGAAAATAGTTTTAATTCATCTAAACTGAAAATTTGATTGATTTTTTATTTAATTATATTTATTTGAATTTCTGTAGCGCATCCGGCGGCACACATTTCCCCACACTTTTACACATTTCATTAAAATAACAAAACATTTAATTAACGCACCATTTATGGCAAGCTTCAAATCGATCTCTCGTTTTTGGTGCGTGCAACATGGCAAAGATACAAAAACCGACACAGCTGCGGCTTGGGCGGCATTATAACAAGATCTAAAAAGCCGTAACCGCAAAAGTTGTTTTGCACCTTATAAATTTTTTTTGCTGAAATTGTTCGATTTGAACGTCACTTTCAGTGACAGCTTCACTCTGGCTTTGTTTTAACAAAAATGACATTGAAAAGCATTTTATATTTTTTTTAAGGGCTGGACGAGATTGTTGTGGCTCAGTAGGCATACAGGTCGACATCTTAAAAATACTTGTCATTGAAAATGTGAGCAAAGTAAGTTAATTCATATTTTTAGTCATAGACTAAAAATTATAGTGAATCTATGTAGTATGATTGCTAATGGGCAATCAATGATGCGGCCTCCAAAGGAACCACCTAAGCTACATGCCGCTTATGCAAAGTAGTTTTCTATGTCAAATGCGAAAAAATTTGTAACCGATTTGGTTGCATTATGTGCCATATCCATGCATATACATATGCATACGCACAACTTCTGAGCTGTCAAACGGAACAATAATAATTTCCAAACACAAAACAGGCAAGCGAATTGGCCAAAATTCCAAAATAAGAAAGAAAACTTTTCGATTTACCGTTAACGGCGTATAACCCATCAATTATATTGTAATGATGTCTGACTTGCTACTTCTTCTCCTGTCGCATCTTCAGAAATCATGGCTACAACAACAACGACAGCAATCAGCAACAGCAGCAGCTGCAGCGAGGAGGCAACATGCTCATTATCAACGTCATCATCATTGGCGTGGCTGTGGCTAAAGTCGCATTAGAATGCCAGCCCATTCAACAAATGGACAGCAGTCTAAAAGGAACACTACTTATAGCACTGATGTGCATCGCCTGCCGTTTAACACAGTTTCTCTCTTTGGCACTCGTTTTGCAACAACAACTGCAACTGCCACTGTGACTGGTCATCCTCCAGCATTTAAGTTTTCATTCGTATTTGCATTCGAGTGTCCACTAAATGTCAATTAAGTGGGTTTTGCCACGGTTTGATTTGCCGGTTGCCAAGTGCACAGCACACAGCAGCCAGCACGCAGTTTACTGATCAGCTCCACCACCAGTACGCAGCTATTCTACCTATACCTCCCACTCTTACTCTTACCCTCAGACAAAAATTTGCATGTGAACTTGATCATTTTAATAAGATCAAAGTTAATATACGTAAATATATTTGTTAAAACTGTATACAAATTGATGTCAAACTTGTGACAAATACTCATTGGATTTGACGTTATTGCAAGTTCATTAAATATGTTATTTATTTATATTACTTGGAAAATTTATTTATTTTTTTTTTAATATTTTTGATATTTTCTACCTACAATTCAGAAAAAATTACAAATGTTTGCTGCTTTAATATAATTTTATCTACAGTTAAATAATAAATATCTAATTTAATTTTAAATAGTTGGTTTTTTGAATTGAAAATAATTGCTCCTTAAATAGCTTCTTATCGACATTTAAATAAAAACCTAATTTATATTTTTTCGAAAAAGTCTTAAAAAACAATATGTTTAACAAAAATGTATGAGAAATCTAACTAATCTAACTTTTGATTCACACAAGTTGCTTAGATTGACAAACGCATTAAAAATATATATTCAAAAGTAAGTAAATTTCTTGAATTCAAGGATATATTATTTTTAACTGAGTGCACTTGAGAATCGCTCCAACTGCGATTTTCATTTGGCTTATACAAGTACATAACGTAATAGCAATAACTATAATGTGTACACAATCCGCCGTCTGAAATGGACAGCCTGGCCAGGCCTGGTCCGATCTGGCATGGCCTGGACTGGTCTGTCTGGTCTGCTCTCATCCCTGAAACATGGTCATCATCAACTACGGCAGCACATGTGTGAGCCTCTCCCAATAACTTGGATACGAGCATTGGCGGCTGTTTTTGTCTTTTGGCGTGACGCATGCGTAACGTTCGATTTGATTCAATTCATGAATGCGAATTGCCATCTATATAGTGTACAAATAGCCGATATCAAGGAACCAGCTGTTCGCTCAAGTTTGACAAGAGCTGACGGATGCAGATGGAGTTAAATGCAAACGTTTGCCATTATCATTGTTGTTGCTTATCAAAAAATAGAGAGAATTCAAGACATGAATTTTTTTTACTACTCTTCTACATACTTTTAAACATTGTTCTTTATGACATTCTCATCTATATACCAATTATTCGCCTGCTGATAGCATTTCACATTGATATCTTGCGCAATAACTTTCTAAAGTATAGCCTCAATCCCCATAAAAGTACGCACAAAAGTGCTAACCCGTTTTCCTGATATCGACTGCTGAGCATTTACTTATTTGAGTGCTTGCCAGCACTTGAATAACTCCGAGTCATAAAGAGACCGTCGACGCAAATACCATCAACCTCATCGATGTCAGTTGTGTTAAACGCAATTACTTTCAAATAAATTAAATACTAACGAGTCAAGTCGTTAGCCGATTCAATTGACATTGCAGCATTGACGCATAAGTTTCGATGAGACGTTGGACTATTCAAAATCAATTAAAACTTTCATAATTAATAGTGCCTAATGAGAGTGTTGCCGGCAATCGAGTATGCAAATCGGTAACATCAGGTAATATCAATGTCAATGATTTCCATGATGGAGCTTGGGTTTCATCCGATCGAAGTCATTTTAATTGCAAAACCGATTGAAGAGCACTTGAAACGAAAAGCATCACACACATAAATTAAAATCAAAATCCCAATCATTTAGGACCATTTTATGCACATGAACTATTGCAAGCACATTATTTTACTATCATCAGCAGCATCATCAACTGAGATTTGAGAGAAGCACATGCATCATGCACAACAAGGCTAAAATTGTTAATTGCTGGCAGAGTCGACTGCAATTGGTATTATTATGCACTACTGACAACAACAACAATAAAAAAAACTACTTGCAGCTGTTGTCGCCAATTATTGTTGTAGAGAGACTTAACTTGTTGCTGGCATCATCTAAACAGCTTGGCAAAAGTTATAAATAATTGCGCACTTGAAAAATAAAGCTAAAACGCAAATCTAACATGACAGATATTGTGAAGCGAAAATGCGGGCGTTTAGTTTTAAATATTATGATTATGAGTCGTTGATTTTCCACTTCGTGATCATTGGTGATATAACAAATACATATACATAACTACTTGTACAAAGTGCAAAGTCTATGAATGCAATTTACATACAATAGATTTAAGTGCGAAGCTCAATTCTAATCAACTAATTAAAATATACTTATACTCGTATAGTATACAGTATAAATTTTCAGCAATTTCACATTTTTTTCAGTATTTAAAAAACTAATTAACTCACTTGATTAAAATTAGTTTTAAAAGACAAAAAAAATATATTATGTATGTATATTTCATATTTACACAATTTTGGTTTTGTATAAAGCGAACATATAATCTATAATGTATATTAAAGATAAATAGAACCGAAGACCTTCAACTCATTGAGTTTTCACTTTAATAAACAAATTTACAATGTTAACGTATTTACAAGTTGATATTTTGTATTTTATTTGATAAGGTTTTTTTTCCTTTCTAAAGAAATGTTAGAAAAGATTTAGTCTGCAAGGAAGTGCAATTGATTGGAGTTGGAGAATGAGGAAGATCCATGATGTGAGAGAGTTAGACAATATTTTATAATATGTTTAATATTAATGCTTAGGCTATTACTGAGACATAATTTTAAGAAAGCAGATTCTGTTAATAATTATTTGTTGTCTCCTATGAAGATTATTATTATAGTACTATTTTTTATAATTTGGATTTGCTTAAGTTGTCAGCTTGTCTTTTTTCAAATGTGCCACATCTTAGCGGCATTTTGGTCAACTCATCTTCTCAGGTCATTTCATTCTATTGCCCAGACCTCCCCAAGGCAAAAGACTTACTTCGAAGTACTTTGCAAAAATATTTCACATTTCGCTAGATAGCTCGACAGCTCAATTGTTGCTAAACAACAACAAACCGCTGCAACAATTGCACATGCCACAAGGGAGGGCAACACTCAACAAGGGGCACATGTGCAACTACAGTGGCGTGACTTTGTTGCTCGATCGTCTAGGAACGCAAGAAAATACTGGAAAAGTGAAGGTTACCCGGCAGCCAAGATGGGAAAAGCTGAAAAGCCGACTGCGATGACAACGATGACAACCGACAACATCGTTGGCGGGGACTACAATTAATGCTCTAATAAAGCCGAAGAAAACATGCAGCAGTTGAATGCCGAGATTGTGGCAGATGAAGCCCCAACACCGATTGCAGCTTGTAGCAATCTGCAGACAGTCGCTAAGCGAAGTTCCGTTAATAATGTTGTCGAAACGCTATGCGTTGATAAGTGCTCTCGTTTTGACGCTTTATTATGTGGGCGTGGTCGCGACTGATCAAACAGACTTTGTGACACTGGGCGAGAGAAAGAGTAGGCGTGGCAGCAATGACGCCATAAGGACCACAAAACGTTTGGGTGGCTTGGCCATCGAAGGAGTCGGCTTTCATTATACGTTGCGCTATCAGCCGGGTATACGACCTCAGAAATTTGCACAGCAGCCAGAAGAGGGGGAGCCACTAGAGCCAGAGCCGGCACAATCTGATGGACCTGAGCCGACCATTCCAATGCGTCCGACTATCATGGAACCGTCGACTGATGTGCCTGGAACAGCACCCTCTTCGAATATGATGCCCACGCTGAGTAGCACCGAAATTATGCCAAGTCCAGGTCTAACGCAAAGACCCTCAATGGTGCCGCCAGTGATGCCAACTCCTTCCAGCACACGCACCTCCATAATGCGGCCACAGACGTTCTCTGGTAAATTGGCGCAAAAGCTGAATCAGCTCATCCATGGCTCTGCGATTGAAGCGAATCTCATACTTAAGCAGCCGAGCGCACCCAAATCCAAGGGTAAAGGTTTCCTCAGTCTCTTCGAGGTGATCAAGTTCCCCAACACCAAGTGCATCGTCTCCATGGGCGACATACGCACCATGGAGGGTGTCTGCTATCATGAGTTCGAGTGCAAGAGTTTGGGTGGCATACCCACTGAAAGCTGTGCCGAGGGTGTTGGTGCCTGTTGTATCTGTAAGTATGCATTGCATGAGTGCTCATCCGCACCATCAATAAAGAGTGATCAAGTGCTCAAATGATCAAGTGATCAAGTGATCATGTGCTTCATTGTGGTTTATCAAGTGCTCTGGCTTAACGGCTTTCGCTTTCAGTTGTTAATGGCTGCGGTGATATTACCAGCCAGCAGACCGTGTACTTCGAGAGTCCCAACTATCCGCAGCCAGTGCGCGAAATGATGATCTGCGTACTGATCGTGAATGTCAAAAAAGGTGTGCAGCAGCTGCGCCTAGATTTTCAAATGTTCGAGGTATGTACATAAACATATGGCCATACAAATGTACATATATAACAGATATATTAACAGTCGCTTCGATTATCGTGCGTCTCTTTCACAGAAAAATCTTGTGCCTGATGATAGTAATGAGATTAATTTGACAAAACGACTATAAAATGACAATACCACTATAAATTTGTTCTTTGTTCAACAGTAAAAATGTATAGTCGCTTTGTTATTACTCTGATACCACAAACTCATACCATTATTAACAGGTGCTAAGAACATGGCGGGTGTAGCCAAGGAATACCGATCTTTGAAGAAGGTTCCTAGCCTTTCAAATTGCGGTAGATATAAGCGTTATTGAGTGTTGGGGGCTGGAGTGGGCGTGGCTGAAAAAATATTATAGAAGGTTCCTAGTAATCTTAACTTCAATTTTAGTAACTGCAGATGTTAAAGTGTGGAAGATATAAACTTATATCGTTTTTGGGGACGGGAGCGGGCGTAGTCCAAAATTTCTTTTCCTGAATTTTTGTAGGGTGATACTATTTATATATCTTTTATACTTGGCGGCTCATGCTTTCAAATTGTGTGAGATATATAGTTTTATCAATTTACATAAACAAGTGTAACGCTTAGAAAGATATGGTCTGAAAATGAGGTTAACAGGAAGTTACACTCAAAGTTTTGGTAAATTTATCTTTAAAATTGTGGCAGATATGCATTTTTATCGATTAACACTTTCCGAAATATTGGCTTTTGGCGACTATGTGCGCAGGTGTGGGCGTGGCAAACAAATATTATCTCATCTTAAAGGCGGCTACCAGTAAAATATCTTCCAAAGTTGAGGGTTCTAACTCAAAAACTGCAGAAGACTGGATGAGGCGGAGGTAGGCTTGGCATATGTCGATCTTTGAAGGACATCGCCAACAATCTACCAACCAATTTTGGTTACTGTAACCTGAAAACTCTGGGTGATATGTGGCTTCATCGATTGGCAAATATCAATTTTATCGATTTCATAAACTACTCCAACTTTAACATTTTGCAAGTTTCAAGTTTCGAAAAAAGTTGATTCATACAGGCGGACAAATGGGAAGACAGTATGACCAATATTCCACAACACCAATGTTTGCGTTATCAGCTTTTTGATAGCCTTATTTTCCAATTAATAGCACGCAGTTATTTTCAACAAGTTATAAAGTTATAAAGTTTATTCCAATAGATGATGAGGCCAACGCTAAGCCTTTTATTCAACCTAAAAGTAACTAACACGATGGCTGAGCCAAATGAAAAGTTGTAGCTACCGCTAAACATTCTCAATAACGAGAGTGAATAGTTGAGCTAAAACACTGATTTGCTGCAGCAGCCGGTATATAAGCGAACACCCTTTATCTAGAGAGAGAGAGAGCTGCTGTACTATGAGAGAGCTGCTAACGCCGGCTGTTGCAGCTCAAATTGCACTTAACATAGTGTGGATATCTAATTAAGATTAACAATAAGCTATTTACAGATATTAACCCACACAGGGCTCCAAATTCAAGTAGAAAATCAATTCATTATCAATATAATACCTTCGGTATCAGAGTTTAAATAGACCCAGATAAGCAATCTGTTCCTGTCGCACAAGCTTTTCACTTTCAATCACTTTCAATAACATCTATAGCTCAACTCTAAATAGACGTAACCTGATTTACATTAAAATATATTGAACTATTAAAATTCGGCCGCCCTTTACGAAAAGGCAATGAAAAGCTATGCCGATTGTCTTTTCATTAATAAAATGTCTTAAGCAACTCCCCCATTCTGAGCTTCATTATTTATTTATTAATTTATTAAATGTGGTCTAAAATGGTATACAATTTTAAAACAAGTTTTATGCAACAAAAATTTTTAATTAAAATTCAATTCACAAATTATATGATTCAAAATTAAAAGTCAATAATTTTAATTTGAAATTTAATGTAAAGAACAATAAAATAAGGGATAAATTGTATTATAATATAAAATGGTCCCAACATTTATTTCAAGCATTGAGGAAAACCAGAAACAAACCCCAACCTCACCGGTATTTTTTAAATGTTAGTAGCTTTGTAATAAGGAAAGTAAAAAATAAAGAAAGGCAGGAGCTAAAGAGATATAAAATATAAGAAAATCTTTTGAACCTGTGGAATAAAACAAGTTTACAGTCATTTCTTTGTTAAAACCGATTGAAAATTATATTATGTATAACAACTAAGTACATAATTATAGTTCGATGATATACATATGTATGTACATATGTGTGATAATTTTGTTTCTGGATTGTTACTTTAATTTGCAAACTCTTAATTTTACATATGCAAGCGATATTAATTTTCCAGCTTAGTCGTCCCACAAATGGCGATTGCCTTGATGATCAGTTCATCATATCTGGATACAACGCCAATTTTAAAATACCTGTACTCTGTGGTATTAACACAGGTCAACACAGTAAGTACATAAGTCACCGATCAGCTGATTTTATACTGATGCTTTAATTTTTAGTTTATGTGCATGTTGGTGACTCCAGTGAGAGCAAGATATACCTATCGGTGTTTGTCAAGGTCTCTAGTGGCCAGCGATCGTTTAACATCAAGATCAGTCAACTGGAAGATGATCTTGCGCCTATGAATTGTCTGCAATATTTCAGCGGTGGTGATGGCATAATCAAATCCTTCAACTACGATGTGGATGGCAGTATTGTGGAAAGTCGCGAGGCAACTTACATGGTTAGTAGTTCCCAACAAGCATAAGCATACATAGTATTTATGTGTCTGCCATTTGCAGAACAATATGAACTACGCAGTATGCTTGGCACGCTCCAAGAATGTGTGCAGCATTAGCTACAGTATCGAGCAACGTGGTGGAGATCAGCCCGACTTTCAGCTCGTCAACAAGGATGAGGGTAAGCTCAATTTGTTGTATAGTTGAATTTAAGATTTTAGTAGTCGAACTGTTCTCAGCTGAAAATGATCTGGTGAGCGATGGCCAGGCTGGCGCTGGCATCTTCAATTGCCCGGACGACTTCATAGCCATCAATTCGGTGCGGCTGTGCGGGGAGAGACTGAACGATGGCACCGAGAACGAGGATTTTACCATGCATGCCATAGTGAGGGACATTGCCTCCGGTCCCATTGTGCTGCCCTTTCGCACCGATGCCGAATATGTGGGTCGCGGATTTCGTCTGTTCTACAAGCAGGAGTTGTGTGTCTGACATGGATGCTACGGTTGTGCTACGGTTGTGCTACAGTTATGGTTACCTTTACTGTTACTGTTCCCATATGCCGTTGTTTGCATTAAAGTTTTTGGAATATGTTACGCTTTACTGCGAATCTCGATTCGACTGCAGGGCGAATGGACTGGGTTGCTATGGGAAAACTTAACATGCATGCGACTATTTCCGTTCCCAGTGCTGTGTTAATGTGTTTTATGTATTTTAGCGTTTTGGTGGCTTAGTTTTGGCACCGCCCACCCACTGTTGACTGGGCGGTCTGCAGTCGGCAAGTTCGTAGTTCACAGTGCTGTGCGCGTTGGTGTCGGTTGACAGGTTTATTTCCAGATTTTCATATCTCGCCTTGCCGAAACTATGACGAAATCTATAACTTGCCGCATCGTAGTCGTTGAAGTTGCATTTGGAGCTAAAGTCCAAGAGTCGCAGTCGTCGCCAGGGCCGTCGTCGTGTTGGTTTCTATGCTTAAATTTGTAATAAATTTGATTTTTTCCTTTCGATTGCGAATTTTCATTGTTCCTTTTGGTCGTCGTTTGATAAAGTCACAATTAACCCACGCCTTTTTCGTAGCGGTACTCTTACATATATTTGCATATCATTTTGATTGTTTGGATCGCTGTCTGCGCCGCTGACATGATGACTAAAAGTGTGCAGCGCTACCATCACCACTGGCAAACACCACAACAACAAAAACAACCAGCAATCATAAAACACACAACAACAAATATTGCATGCAAACGCTTTGAAGTTTGTCATCAAATGGCGTCTAAAGCCATGCGGCACAGTGGAGCAATTTAAAGTTTTAGGTATTATTATTATTCGAAGGGCTACCATTCAGAATTTGCTAAACTTTAATTTCTCTTAAATTATATATACATATATATATCTATTATGTTTTTTATTTTTAAATTATTTTTTTTTATTAAAAACTCATAAGTTATGCTTTTTTAATTAGTTTGAACTCAAGCACAGTATTCAAACATGTGGCTAGATTTCTTGCATTGCATTTTACAGTGCTTAGAGCGCTGCGACTCTAGCACAAATAAATAAAACCGTAATGTCGAAAAGTATAAAATAAAAAGCCCTTCGGGGCGTAACGTGCACTACATTAGAAATTGAAAATCCACAGACAACGACGACATCGGCCAAAAAAGGAAAACATGAGAATTTTTTGCCATGCAATGCAAAGTCGCAAAGTGGCCACAAAGCCAAAAAGCGCCGCTTGCTGGATATTAGAAATACAAAAAAAAAGGAGAGGAAAAATCAAACCATCGGCTCTTTAGTTAATTTTGAGGAGGGTTATAAATATTTTTGTTTTCTTTTTGTGAAGGTTTGAGGGGAGTTCAACTGCCACAGAGCGTGCTTGGCAACGCCTTTTGTCACAGTTGCGACCGACTCGTCGCTGTTGTCTGGCGGATTTAACAGCGCTGTTGGGGGTGTGCGATAGTGAGATCTGTTGCAACATTTGTGCATTTGCATAAGTTAATCAATTCGCAATGAAGCAAAAGGTGAAAACTATGCGATTGTCGGGCTTATCAGATCTTAATCGCACTGTTAACTGTCAGCAATCAAGCCAAATTAATGTTGAAAATGTCAGTTGAACGGTAATCGCTTCATGTCTTTTAATTGTAAGCACTCCCCCCCCCCCCCAACTCCATTAACAACAACAATAGAGGCTGACAGCGGGCACAACATACCCAATACTATCGCCGCTGGCGGTCAGTTAAAGACATTCGAGGCGGCATACCGTAAATCACAATCTCAATCGCAATAACAACAAGCAAACAAGAAACGCTAATGAATTAAAATGCTAATAAAATTTTGACAATTCATTATACCAATGCTAACTTCATTAAATCGCATTCCGGCGTTGCGGGATTTTAATTGCCTGGTTATTGATTTAAAATGCATTCAAAGCTGCTACCAAATTGATTTCGTCTTAAAACAGCGATCAGTTAGGTGATCACTTTTCTGTGAAGATGGAGGAGTGCGAAACCTTTTTTCAACACGACAAGAGCAGATGGAAAACACCCTCTAAATGATAAATTAAAAATCATTTCGCCTCTGTTTGGCTATTACTATTACTTATGCGCCAAAACAACTACACCCTTTAGCAAAGACCTGAATACCCAGATACTCAATGTTGCTTACCTAACTCATTAACCAATGACCGAATCCTGCTAATTCGCTGATAAAGATGTTATACAGAGTATGTTTCGCTTGTCCGATGTTCTTCATGCTGCCTGTGCGTCTGTAAGATCACAACTTTATTCGACATTCGACGAGATAGCCTTTTAACTTGGAACCTATACTGCTCTGTGCCAGGGACAGACAAAGTGAAAAATTGAAGTCGAAAATCGATAATATCAAATCGATAGCAAAATCTGCCACAATTTGTAAGCTAGAGCCACTAAATTTTGAAAGTGTTTTACTGGTAGCGCCCTTGAAAGATCGATAATATAATGGAATGACCACACCTAGCAAAACCGATACATCTGTTGGTGTAAGTCGATAAAGTCATATATCTCATAGAGTTTGAAAGCTGGAGTATCCAAATTTGATATTAACACCCTTCAACAATTCTTGGACCACGCATACTCCTCAAAAATTCTCAAAAACCTATAAATCACGCAATTTTATAGCTGCAGTTACCAAACATGGAAGGAAGATTATTAGGAACCTCCTCCATAATTTTTTCAGCCACGCCCACTCCCGCCCTAACATTTTTCACATCCTATTTCTAACATCATTTAAGAGCAACAGTTTCCAAACTTGGAAGGAAGGTTACCAGCAATTTGAAAGACAAACTTGGACAGTATTTCTTGGCTACTCCCTGTTCTTTGTTACCTGTTATCCGCTGGCATTACGTATGTTATCAAAGTATTTCGTTATCGGTTACGCCTGACTGCAATGTTCTCTCTTGTTTTTACTTGGTGTATTGTGCTCTGAAGTATGGAAGTAGAACCAAAATAAATATTACCATCGGTGTCTGTATGTATTTAAATTAAATACTATAAAGATGAGTCTTGCTGATGCTCTCCAATTTAAAGTTCTTCACACATCGTCTTAAATCGTACGTGAAAAGTGAGAATAGAAAATACGACTCAAGACCTACCCTAGCTGTGCTTAATCACCAATACTAAATTTATTGTCGATGCTTATTTTTCGGTTATATAAAGAAGCAATTTTCATACCTGCTGCATTCTTGGGCTGCTTGTCTGCAATTAATTTATTTGACTGCTTTGCCTTGTGAGGGGTCTTTAAGCCTCATGGGGTCTTCGCTCTAAAGTCTCCTATTTGCATCGACTGCAATTTTCTATCACTATAAAATATTGGCACCCCGTCGTAATTCAATATAATTGGTCATTGTAAACTAATGAAATGTCTTGCGCGGTATTTATGGGCTTGTCAATTGATTTGGCGAATTGATGGAACCACTAAGTAGACAATATATATAGGCGTTAAATCAACAAAACGGTGCAAAAAGTGCTAGTAGCATGTATACAGAAATATTAAAAAAATTAAGAAAATTCATGTAGTTTTATTATTATTATTATATACTATTTGGATGAAATTTTTCTAGGCGACTAGGAGATTCTATATCTATCGAAAATACAATCAGAAAAATAAATCGTTTTGATTTTTTTGACACCAAAGAAAATATATTTCTAAAATAGAAAGGAGTGTTGTTTTCTTACTAAAAACCGGAGTTTTTCTTTTTTTAATTGCACGACACATTTTTACACACCTATAAAATCACATTATTCATAAAATTTAGCTTAAATAAATTAACAGTTTTTGAAGCCTTAACAATGGGTTCGATGCTAAATTCTCTATAATAAGGATTTGCCTTACTACTTTTAGAAATATTTATATTGTTATGAGTCAAGCTGGTCGCTGTATACTGGAGCGAGGTTCCGCTTAGGGATCGGGTACGCATATGGATTCTGGCTGCACTGAAGGAGTCGGATCAGGTGTTAGCTATGTTGCAGATATGCAACTCAGCCCTCTCCACAAATTATTGAATAAGGATTGAAACAGTCAAGGGTGACTTAATCTTTGCCCTTAGTCCGTAAAGATGAACGAGTCGAATGCAGCTGTAGGTGGAGATTCTGTCTACAAACCTCTCTGGAGATCGAAACACCCAAGGACAAGCTGACGCGTTGATGCTGACTCCTAGAGGCCATGAGTTGCGAGATAGACGAGGGCGGCTTTTCACTGTCCGATGAGGAGGACAGAAACCAGACGCTGGTGGGGGTAAAATCCAAAAATGTCGCCACGACTTCTACAGGTAACCTCCACCACTGTAGTGCAGCATCCGCCGCTCTGATGCTCCGTATGGCTAGTGGCGGAGTGGATATAGTACTAGTCTAAGAGTCTTGGGTAATTGGAGACAAGGATAGTAGCGACAAACACAAACTCACACCAGCTCTAACCGAAGGTAAAATTAGAACCAGCATTCTTGCGAAGAAACACCTTAGTATTTTTCTACTTCATAATTTTAGCCACGGCGATAATACAGCAGTAAGGCTGGATTTCCAGTCAGCTCCGATACGGATACTCTATACGTACATATGTATATGCTGGACCAGACGAGATAACAATATCTCTGACCCTTGAGTGCGAGAAGAACAAGATAGGCCTCATCCTAGGCTGTGATGCCAATGCTCACCATTCCCAGTGTGGTAGCACAGATACAAACGAGAAGGGTGAGTCGCTCTGAACCTACATTCTTAATACTAACCTTTTAGTCTGCAATACGGGACGCGATCCCACTTTTATTATTAAAAACAAGAAAGAGGTCATAGACTCGACCTTTATCTCACACTCTATGAGTGATCAGTTAACAGGTTGGAGAGTGTCTGAAGATCACTTCTATTCTGATCACAGGTTCGTAGAATTTGAGCTTTCATAAGGCCACCCAATACCATTTCACTTCTTAAATCAGAACAAGGCGAACAGGCAAACCTTCAAAAGAAAGCTAGATAGAACACATTCGGAACACTTTCCGAAAGGCCTTGATAATTTCGAATCTCTGTAATTCACAATAGCATGAAATAAGGCCTTCAAGGCAGATTGTTCCATTAGCAGGCCGACGCCCAAGAATAAGCTTCCATGGTGGACACATCAACTAAATGTTAAAGTTGTAGGTCTCTTTTCAGTTCTGCAAAATTGCAAAACAATTATCATCACTGGTCTCAATACACGTCCAGTCTGGAGGAATACAAAAAAGCCACCAGACGGACTAAAAGGAAATCATGGAGAGATTTCTGCACAGATTCATTTAGTGAAGCCGCGGGGCTTAGAAAAGATCTATCGAAAACCACCACCACACTAGATTATCTGCAGAAAAATTATAATTAATTTTGGGTCTACAGTGAAGAGTCATTGAACATCCTCGTTAAGACACACATCCCAGGCTGCTCTGAGGCGCCTTCGATGTACTCTCTACAGATATGTCTGTACAGGTACGCCCCAAGGGGATGTCCTGTCACCTCTTCTATGGAACCGATAAATGGATTGCGGCGTGACATGGAGGAGAACGGCTGCCAAACTGTTGCATATGCGGATGACGTTGTGTTAATCTTCAGAGGAAAGTACTTCCAAACTCTGTGACATAATGACTGGTAAACTAAAAATACTGTAATTTTGGGCACATAAGTGTGGATTAGGCATGAACCCCCTTAAAACGGAAATGGTTCTTTTCATAAGAGAAGTTCAAAGGCCATCCTCTTGTCCCTCCTAAACTAAGTAACGTAGCTGTCTCCTTTAGTGACAGTGCTAACTTCCTAGGGTTGATACTGGATAGGAAACCTGACTGGAAGCTTAATACCCAAATACCGGTGAGAAAGGTAACAGTCGCTTTATACACGTGTAGGAAATCCGTTGGGCTCAAATGGGGTATATCCCAAAATATTATTCAATGGTTGCATACATCTATTGTTAGACCAATACTTTTGTACGGGGCATAGTATGGTGGGCTTGCTTAACAAAGTAAGAAAGTAAGTACAAATATTTCTTTAAAAAAGACTTCTGCGTGACAGTAGTACAACTAACACCTTTCAGTACATACTTCCCCCAAGAGAGGAATGGACCCATGCTACTCCCGCACGAATGGCAGCCGTGACCGTCTTCACAGATTGCTCAAATCTAGACAACCGCGTAGGCGGAGGTGTCTATTCTGAGCAACACAATATACAGCTATACAGCTCAAAGTCAGCCCAGGCAATGTCACCATATATGTACATACATATATAGATAGTCAAGGCAATCAGATCTGTTGGCGCAATATCGTCCAATTGGATATGGGGAACAAGCTGTCGCAAAGTGGCAGGTCACCAGCACATTGAAAGGCTGATGAGCTAGGTAGAGAGGAACCTCCTCACGGATAAGGAAGGTGTTAGAATGCCTCTTGCTACCTGAAGTTCATTATCAAGGAAGAAAGTATACCCAAGTCGAATGATAAGTGGCGAAATGCAAATTGCGGTCGCATAGTACACCAAACATTGCCCAATATTAACACAAAACACAGTACATATGTAGCTGTGTAAAACAGGACACTGATTAGTCTGTATTCATGCCAATAGACTCCAGGTGCCGTATAATGAATTATGCAGATGGTGTAAAGAAGAGGAAGAAACTGGATCTAAGGATTTACATGAGATTAGGAGAAATTCGAGCTAGATCGTATACGGTATCACCACGAATCTAACGTGGCCTTTGTGTGTCAACCTTCAGATTGACATTGGTTTAACCTAACCTAACCTAAGAAATATATATACATATGTATTTTTGAAAAAATAAAAATTATAATTTTTATAAAC
This sequence comes from Drosophila nr. medialis 2 BK-2023a, assembly GCA_035044325.1. Taxonomy (NCBI): domain Eukaryota; kingdom Metazoa; phylum Arthropoda; class Insecta; order Diptera; family Drosophilidae; genus Drosophila; species Drosophila nr. medialis 2 BK-2023a. Next base: position 832,736 of record JAWNMH010000398.1, on the reverse strand, counting down.
ATTATTATTGTTATACTTAGAAATTTAAAAACAAAACCAATATTTTTATGTTTTTCAGGACGATTTTCAATATAAGGAGATAAACTTAAGCTGATTTTTTTCAAAGCGTACTAGTATGAACAATTACTTGTTGATACTTTGCTGTCAAATTTTATATTTTCTCTTCGCATATATTGTAGATCTCATGTTCACTTTCTGCAAACCTTTAGCTCTACCACATAAATAGAATGGCAAAGTGGCCGAGCTTCATACAGATACATATGTATATAGGTATAAGAAGGAAACAACTGACACTGGCAGCATCAAGCAGCGATATTATGACTCACGCTTGCGGTAAAACCTCGGCTAAATACAAAACGACGGAGTAAGTGCAACTTCACGCCGTAATTAAATGGTCTTTGGTTGTGTCGACGTTAAAGCAGTAACCCGTCCAAAATTTAAACAGTGCCATTTAAAGTTTCGTTTAGTTTACATATTAGCCCAATATATGTACGTGCACTCTGCTACCTTACACATCGGAAATGTATGTGTGTACCTATGTTTACGTGTACATATGTATGTATATATGTATTTATGTATGTACACACTTTTGTCGATTTTCACACTATTTTCTAAAAATTTTACGATTCTGTTCGACACAGCGCCATGTCGTGATTTTTATTAGCGCATTTTTAGCTTTTTCTTGCGGAGTCCGCGCTGTTGGTCTTAATGCTTACCTATTAATGTGCATTTGCACAATACGAATGATATACAACAATCGAGATTTGTCCATTATAAAATAATCTTGAGTATGAAATTAAATATAAGATGATACATGAATATTGCATATATATTTATATACATTATATATTGTATATATACATATATATGAATATATATATGATAACCGAGCACTGTTGATGTTTATTGTATTCTTATTATCTATAGAATTTATGAAGTAAATGTTCATAATACCCAAATAAACATCAATGCGTACAGGGTATAAATTCAAAGTGTTCGCCACTGCTCAACTTACAATGGGAATTAGCACATGAGAGACTTATTTCCTCTTACCTCAACGAGGCCAGAGCATTGTTTAATGCTTGACTTATTTGAAAAATTTAAAATATGTTGAGCTCGGAGCAATTTAGAAGCGGCTACTTGTATATTATTTAACAAATATAACTAGTTAAATGCGAGAATTTTAAAAAATATCTTACCTTATTCTAAAAAATCCAATTACGTAGATCACTTGAAATATAGAATATTATGCTTGATTCCGGCACATATCCACACACATGGAAACAGCAACCATAATCTTAGCCACAAATCCCAACAAGCCCTCCCACAAATTTCATCGCGTTGGAATACACAGAAGGAAGCACCTCTGATCGCATAAAGTATGTATATATTCTTCACCTGGATCAACTGCCGAGTCGATATAGCCATGTCCGCGCATCTCAAAGGATATAAAAGCTAGAGACTTCAAATTAGGTTTTCGTATATCCAGCGCAGATCAAGTTTATTTGATCGATAACTGCCTCCGTTTCTCGAATATCCATACATTTCGATTTCCGAAAGCAACAAATGCTCCAATCTAAATCTTTTTATTAATACATAATAAAGTAAGCCATTGCCTCTAAATGACAATATGAACTAAATGAGATGCTATTTTTTATATTACACGAACGAGCGTTATCAAGTTCATTCCTTGACATTGTGTAAGTACTTTATTCCACTCCATGCAAGACTGTGCAAATTCCATGAGTAAATAAAGAAATACCGAATGAGAGGAGGAACCATATTGTTTCATAATAGGTACACAACACCGAAGCTACATCTTGTTGAAATTACATTATCTCAAAATTAATTTATTTTGTTACTTGATACCTGATCAATATAACTAATTTGTTCAACCAACTAAGTTGGTTTATGATTTCGAATCAAATCTAAACGGCAGCGGCTTTCAATCGCTTCGTGTGGAGAGTTCCTAAGACTCAAACGAAAATTCGGACTACAGCAGCAATCGTTGAAAAATACATTTTAAAACCATATTTATGCAATCTGTGAACTACAACAAGTAAAATATCAAAAATCACAAAATATATTTGCGTTCAAGCGACGCGCTCAAAAAAAAAAAATACAATTGCAAAACGATATTGTATTTTATATTTATTTGTGTTCAAAAATAAAGCAAAACCTTCAAAAAGGTCGCAGCAAACATCAAAGTGATTATAGGCGAGAATGCACAGGAAAAATTCAACCAGGTCTACGTGAAAAAGCTGACAGTGCCTTCAAACAAGGAAACCACAAAACGCGCCGTGCTCGGCAACCTGCAGAATCGGGCATTAGCTCGTGAAATAACCACAATAAATGTGGCCCACAAAGAACTGAAGATGTGACCAAGCTGCGCGCCGCTTTGACCATCTTCAGTTGCAGTCAAGAAAGAGGTGTTGTTGCCTCGTGCACAGCTCAAGAAGGAGACTAACGCTCCCGTTCAGCTGAGAAAGGAAACTATTGACTTGGCTAGGTAACAGCAGCTGAAGCAAAAACTGCACCAACAACAACAGTAGCCCTGTCCAGTCGACGTCTGGATGAAGTGGAGTATAATGATGCGGATGATGGGTAGAATCTGATTTTGGTCACTGAATACGTAAACGACATTTACGACTATCTTAACGGGGTGGAGGAGCAGCAACCCATCTACCCGGATCACTTGCAACATCAGCCGGAGGTATCATATAAAATGCGTGCCATTCTCATCGATTGGATTTGCATTTGCAGTTCTATTTGACAGCGGAGACCTTCCACTTGGCCGTCGCATTTATCGATCGCTATCTGCTTGTGGTGAAGGACACCAAATACAAGAATCAACAGCTGGTCGGCGTCGCTGTTCATAGTCACCAAATGCGAGGAGCTCTTTCCGCCGGCCATGTGTGACTTTGTCTACATTACGGATGACACGTATTCGGCCCACGAGATCCAAAAAATGGAGCTGCTGATACCCAAGGAGGTCGATAACAATCTGTCGCATCCAGTGCCCATCCATTTCCTGAGGCGCTACTCAAAGGGAGCCGGCGCTGATGATCATTATCATGCCATGGCCAAGAACTTCTCAGCCAGCCTCAACTACTATCTGGCCAGCCATAAGCCCTCTGAGATTGCGGCTGCTTCGCTGTTTCTGTCGCTGCACTTGCTCAATGGCAATGCTCGTGCTCCGATGGACTTCAATGACAGGCACTGGACACCGACGCTGGTGCACTACTCGAGATACACTGCTGCCCATTTGCGCCCGATTACGCAGTTTTCAACAACTATCCGTCAAACAAGTTCCACATGATCGCACTGAGCACGGAGCTGCGTGGTCCGCTTATGGACTCGATTATAGGCAAGAAGTAGAATACCCCACCCACATGAATTTAGACGCACGCAGTTCTCAGTTCTGGGCTGCAATTTTAGGTTCAGTTCAATTCGTTTTCTATTTAAATTTGTATAGTTTTCTTTCTCGCTTAATTTCTTTGGTTAAGTGTGAACAATAAACATCATTTATTATGTATGCGTATAATTTTGTCCTATGTATGCGCCTGCATTTTTTCCTTGGGGATGATCATCCCCGTCCTAAACGCTTGCTCGACAATTTAATGCGAGTTTGTAGTTTTTGGCTCAGAGAGAAATATTTTATTTACTGCAACTATATATGTCCATGTTCATATGTACGCTGTATGTAATTTTATGAAATTATGATGAGATGAGATGTGGTTGTGTGGACACAGAGAGCACAAAGGAGCTAAACATTGAGCAACGAGCGCATTTGCTGGCTGAACATATCGGCGTTGCCTTTAAGTAAATTACTACTAATTTCCCCAATTTAATAAAAAAAAAACCACAAAAATGACATAGCTTATGCATAATATTATTATTGTAATAAGTTTTATAAAATGTGCTCGATATTGGAAACTTACTCTTGCTCATTGGTGTTTTGACTTGACAAACTATTCTAGATTCAGAAGTTCCGCAACCAAATAAGTAATACAAGTTGTTTCAATAATCTTAAGACTTCACTTGTTGAAATTCATATGAAGCTTACATGAGTATATCAGAGACGATCCGTTTTGTTACTCCAATTTGCAGATGCAATCTTCAGGAAATAAAAATAATTTCTTCCATGTGCTCTCGAAGATTGACGGGTCAAGCAAAAAAAGATCTAATATCTGGTGATTTATCATCTCGCTTAGAATAAAGGCAAAGCTGCAAACATACCTAATATTCCATCCTGAGAGTAATGGGTATTTTTCTGCATTTAACCTGCTTTTCCCGCTCTGTAACCATTTCGTCAAAGACCGTTGGCAGTTCATTATCAATGCCAAAGTCAGATATTTATAAAATTCCGTAACTTTTGTTTACAATCATAGGTATGGCGTTATGCAGCCAAGAAAAATTAATTTTTTTCTAACTAATAAACTGTGTTGCATTTAACCTTCCCCATTTGAAATTTCCTGCTATCAGGTTTAAGCTTAGCTACTTTTTAAACATTCTGCGGAATAGTTACATATTTCATTTATTTTTGTTGAATGTTTGATTGATGGTCCACTTACAACACTAAATTCCACTTAGAAAAAAAAACCTGCTCTTTCACTAACAACTTACTCGACTAGTTCCGAAATTTTATAAAGTCTTATGCTTTTGTAGGTATGGCCACCATACTATAACCCCATATAAAAGGATTGATCTGATGATTGATGTGTAGCTAGTGTAAGATATTTGGAGACATATCCAACTTGAGTCTAACCGACTTCCACAAGAGGTTAAATTTTTTATCTCCTTGTAAAAGAATAAGTTATATTTTAGTGGAATTTAATCTGAACATAGTTGCCCAGGATGACAGTATTTATTCTTTGATACCGAAGGCTTTGTGCAATGTGCGTCATGCTATCTGTCCGTCTGTCTGTCTGTCCGTCTGTATGAACACAACTTTTCGACACCCTTAGAGATAGAGACTTGAATCTTGGAACATATATTGGTCTGTGCCCGCGTCGGACAAAGTGTAAAAATTGGAGTGCTACGTCCACTAGGTGGCTAGGAAATCGATAAAATCGATATCCGCTTATCGATAAAGCCACATATCTCCCACATTTTGACAGTCGACAGGCGACAGTCCCCAAATTTGGTAGGTAGGTTGTTGGCCATCCTTCAAAAGTCAGGATATACCACGCCCGGCCACACCGCCCGTAGGCAACCGAACCTAAAAATTTTAAATGATAATATATTCCGCAGTTTTGAGTCAGAGCCATCAAATTCGGTAGGTTTATTACTGGTATCCGTCTTTAACGACCGATAACAAATTTGTGTGGCCACGGCGCGTAACCTTCTCCTCGGATCAGTACTTACTCCCGTAATTTAAGAGTTGCAGTTACCAAACTTCGAAGAAAGGTTACTAGCTTATATCTACCGCAATTTGAAACTTGGATAGTATTTCTTGGCTACACCCTGTTCTATGTTACCCGTTATCCGCTGGCATTATGTATGGTATCAAAGTATTTCGCTGTCGGTTATGCCCGACAGCAACGTTCTCTCTTGCTTTAATTTGCTGAAGATAACCGCAACATCATCCGCATTAGCGACAGTGGGGTAGCCGCCCCCTCCAGTCCCGCACCATTCTACTAACTGCTATATTCCATAGGTTAGGTGACAGGACGCCCCTCTGCTGACGTACCCGGAGAGTATACCGTATGCCATATATTTTAATAATATTGGTAAGTAAATCCAAATCGACTTCTTTAAAGTCAGTCTCTTGTAATGGGATTTCCACTACCTCTTTATTACGCCACAATGCTTTATAGGCCTCGCAAGAGCCGTATTGAATTAACTGAAATTTATTATTCTGTTTTCTTGTATCTGAAATGTTTTCACGTTATTAACATGTGTATACATCAATTAATTCTTAATCTTCAGTCATTCTTGGTAATTTGTGATATATGTATAGTACCTTTAGCTACATATATATAAATTGTTCGACCGCAAAAAGCGAAAGTATTGAACAAACTAAGATTTCTGCTCTTAAATGTGGCTTCGGTACAGAATGAAAAATTAGTTGAAAGAAATTCATTTGATAATTAAATTGTACAGCATTCACATGAAATAATAACCCGCATTATTAATCATTCATATAATTTATACATGCAATTTTCGACCGCACACAGCGAAACCAAAAATGCGATGAACAAATATTCAGCAGTAATAGTCGCCGTTTACTAAAATATACATAGGCATAGACATAGACATAGTCAAGAAGGAAGTCTCATATTGATCTTATTGCTATCAACACACGGAAGAATTTTCTGTGTACATAAAAAACGAGTGTAAATATGTTTGTGTATGTTCTGCAGCGCCTTGATATTTGATCATGTGTGTAATTTTCGTTTTAATGTTCATAGTGATAAATTGGAGCATTTATGCTAGCACCAAAAAATTCTGTGGCCAACTGTAGTAGTATAGTAGTGGAAGGTTGTTCAGTTGGAAGGATGGAACATAGTAAATTCTCCACTCGCCGAAAATATTCAGCTGTTCGGGACCCGTTAACGAACTAGCTCTGTTCGGGAATGTGGGCGGGGTTTTTGCTGACCTATCTCGGCCTACTAAACGAATTTTAATTGATAAGAGTCCCTAAAGGCCCTGTTGGGAAATCCTTAAATGAATTGACCATTCCGGTCAATCAGAATTCAACAATTCAACACAACAAAACTAAACTCAAAAGAAGCAAAAAAAACTAAAATGGGATAAAGGAAGACGGAAAGGGGGAGGGAACCAAGGATACGTACCGACGTATCCGTCACTACGGCGGTGTGGTCTCGGTGTCATTCGACACACACCTTCTGCACCCAACCCGACCATGACCTGCAAGGGTAAATGTGATTGCAGGTCCCCTTTGCAAGACAACTCAACTCATTTTCTACTATCCCATGACTAGGAAGAGGAAGAAATAATTTATGTTTTCATGATGTCACTTCATAACGTTATAATATTTATTGAAAAAAACTTAAAATCTCCAAACCAAAATTAAACCTAACGTTTGAGAAAATTAACCTAACTGGTTTACATGTTTACTTAAACTAAATATCCCAAACGGATTGTTGTTATGAATTTATAACATTTCGCTTTATGTATTCTTCATGTGCAAATCAAAAAAAATTGTGGATTAAAAATTATAATTAAATTTTTTTTTTATATATTTTTTTCCTTGTATCTTTCTTCAGTGTAGTTGATAAAAAAAAATATTGGTTTTTAAAATTTTTAAGCTTATTGTTTTATAATCATTATTATATATATTTTTTTTTCCAGTGTAATAAATAAAATTAGTGGATTAACATTATTAATCTTGGGATATTAGTTTCTTTTCATGAATTAGATATATACATTTTTTTTCCAGTGTAAAAAAAATTAGTTGATTAATATTATTAACCTTATGGTATTATTATTATTATATTTTCTTCATTTTATTTTAATTTTTTTTTCTCAGTGTGGTTGGCGGAAACTAAATTTTAATTTTACATTTTAATTTTAGCCTATTTATTTAGAGTTAATATTTCGCGCTTTCTTTGTCTAATACATATTTTCTTTTCAAACCAATTCAGTTCACTGCTGTGGACAAAAGTTTATTCATATGGATTATGTAATAGACATATATATATATGTAAAAATAATTACTACATTAAGTGTACTTTAAATGAATTATAAATTTTTTTGTTTACATTACGTTAAAGGTTTGTCAGAACAAACCAAAAAAACAAAAACAAAAGCTCTGAGCACAGAGAGAAACAAAAACAACTGTTAAACGGACCACACAATCTCAGTATTAACAAGAGAGTGCGAGAGCTTTCGAGCTGAAATGATCAACGCTGGCGCGGCTCGCTCTCACTTTTATTCTCTCACTCTCTCCGTTATTTCCTTTTTGTTGCTCGTCCACGTGCAAAAGCCTGCGCTGGCCTTTGCCGTGGGACCAACAACACAAAACTCACCCCAATTAATCCACGACGAAGGCCTCCCCGTAGACTGCGTTTTGTTGTTTTGATGGTTATGTTTTTTTTTTCTTCTTTTATTTTATTTTTTTGTTGGTGAAATTATTTAACACTGGGATTATAGGCACCGTTATTTTATTTAAGGCTAATTGCCAGGGACTTGTCTGATGCTGTAGTGTAGACCACTTATAGTTGTCTATTATTTCCAGTTTTTCCACTCACGCACAGCTACTGAATTGGTTTGACAAAAAAAATTACAAGTTTTCCCTTAGGATTCAACCACGGTATTCGACTTGAATGTTGTGACAATTCTGCGATTACCGCGAGAGCTTTATATCAGTTATAGGTTTTTTTGTTGTTTGTTTTTTTTTTTTTTTTTCCACCACACTGTATTATTTGTCTTTAGGTTTCTTGGTCATTTGTATAACTATTTCTTATGTTTGTTTATATAGATTCATAGATCTATATTTTTTTTCCTTTCTTTTGATGTGTTTTAATTTTACATATATATATATTAATTATTTATTTATTTTGATGATTTTGCTGTGTTTTGTGTTTCCATGAACACCCACACAAAATGTTGCACTGGCAGGGGAACAGTCCGACTACCCGAGTGTAGCATCGGCTTCCACAGCCTTGGTGCTTTCCAATCCTGTGGTTGGGGTCTTCAATCTTAGAAAAAAGAACAAAACCATGTGCGGGCAAAAATTTAGTTTAATGAAAAATCTACATTTTCCACAGAATTAATACCTTGCCGGTACAGGTTTCGCTGGTGTTGATCACGAAGCTCACTTTAATCCACTTTCAGCCGTGAATGGCTTCACCGAAAGTGGAGATGATTTTTAATTTTTCCTTGGGCCACAAGAGTTTAATTTTCGCAATTTCGCGGGCGGGAATTTGACGCGTCTATTTGCTTTGGAGCTTCGCACAGAAAAGGCGGAAACTAGAGCTAAGAAGCAGAACCGGTGTTAACAGCTGATAACAATCGATCAATGTTGCATTCTTGTTAATCACAGCTGACCTTGGCGCGCTTGTCCGAACATTTTCATGCAATTTTAATTTTGGCATTAAATGGACTATGGGGCCATTACACATTCGGATTTTGTTGTTCTGATAATAATAAAAAAAATGAATTAAATTAATAATTCGAAATAAAAGCTTCCTTGTAGCGTGCACACATATGCCGTGTGGGAACTTTTCAATACTTCGCATCTCCAACAAAATCCCATAATTCAGCACATCATTTACTTTTAATTTCACGAAACTCATTTGAGTGCTATATTTTTATAATTGTATTAAGGTTTATCAGTGTTTCACCGTACGAACACATAATCATAAGAATAATCTCCGCTCTCACTTCCCTTTACGCTTCTTGCTTAATAATGTATCTAGTTTGAATAGCCCTCGTACAATCATTAACGATCAATATACACGGAAGATATTTAAAACAAATGTAACAAGCAAACACAAAAAAAATAAACACACACACGCAGATGCGCACATGCGTTAATCAGAGACTTCCATGGGCATTCATCAGAATATCAACTCTCACAGCCAAAAAAGAAGCCTTTCGAAAGTTTGTTTGTTGATTGAGAGCCAGAATTCATTGCATGTTAGAGATGTTAGCCAAGTGCCAAGCAAACGACACCTGAAACGAGACGAGAATGGAGCGATAACAGTCGACTTGCATGGGCAAGGAACAACTGGATGGAAATGGAGAGGAAGTGTGGCTGAGACTGTGGCACAAAAAGGTGCATAAGTCGCGTGAAAAATGTGAAGGAAAATTGCATTTTGACACTAAAGCAAAATGTGTCTGTTAACTGGCAGTGCGTTAAAGCACGTTGACTAGATGATGATTATGAATATGAAAAATTAATGATAGTCACAGCATGGTAACAGTTGCACGCACAAACGATGCGAATGCGTAGATTAAGTATACGCTACGTTGCCCACTTGGACAACCTGGCCAACTATGCTTGTCAGCGTCAATTTCGCATCGCTTATCCGTTAGTTATACAAACACAAACACGCACAAACTGAAAGAGAAAGATATATAGATTAATAGAGAGTGAGAGAAACAGAGAAGAGAAGTGGCTTTCCACTCTTGGCACTCTTGGTTTTTTAATTTTTATTACTCACAACATTTGGCTGAAATTTGGCATTCAGTTATTGCTGTTGTTTTGCATTTCTCTCTTTCGGTCGGTCGGTAGGTCTTTTAGTTGCTTGGCGTCTCGTTAAGTTGCTGCGTGCATTTTTCATTGGCTCAGTAGCCGGGTCACTAGCAAAACTTTCTATCTTTCTGTCTTCGGGCTCCTGCAGCCTATCAAGTTGAAACTTGACTTTCAGCCTAATCGCCCATCTGCCGTTTGCGGTTATTCGCTTAAAGATGCGCCAAGAGTCACAATCCCAGTCTCACTCCCAGTCCTTGTCCCAGTCCCAGATCCGGTCGCAGTCATAGTCCAACTCTTCCTGCCTGCGCTCAATGTGCGTGTGCTGTCTTTGAGTCTGGCTCTCTACCTGCCTGAGATTACCAGAAATCACTGGTGAGTTGCATTTATGTGCTGCACATTAATTTAATTTGGATTACGTTTATTTATTGCATTTACTTTTACCACTTGATGCTTCTTTTGCTAAAGTTAAATTGCCGACTATTGCCTTGACTTTGACTCTGGCATGGCTTTAAGTAATCGCTTTCCAGTTGCAGTTTATTTACCTCCGTTGCTAATTATCTAGTAATTAAAACTTGACCATTAACAGAAAGAGCTTACTTAAATGTGCTTGTAAAGAAAAGTTGTGATTAGCCTGTACAATTGGTTTGATATTAGAAGTTAATTTAACGGGTAATTTGGGAACAGTAATGTTTTCAGTAGCCGGCTTGATGGTCGTAAGCTTTGAGTGAGCAAAAACTCATTCATATTGCTTATGCGAAAAATCAAGACGCGGGTTCGAATTCCGCTGCAGGCATGGCTGTTTGGTAGCTAAGTCTTCTTCTTCTTATTCTTCTCCTATCTCTCTGTCTCTCTGTCTTTTCCCTCCTTCTTTGATATGTACGGTATCACAACGGGCCAAAACTGGCCTAAGTGTACCGAACTTGGTTGGCATCCGTTAAAACCTAACCGAACCTAATGTATTCAGTGATTCTCAATTTGTTATGAATCGAAATTGGACCCAAGAGTGCACTACACTACAGATATCTGTAAATGAATCACAATAGAACGGATATGTTTTAAATTACACACATACTTAAATTTCAATATTTGAAATCAAGTAAAGATGATGAAATATTTATAAAAATGTTACCATTGTAAAGACTGCAAAGAAACCATTGATGAAAATCTAGATTTTACACTAAAGTTTTCTAAAAAACTTCGGACGGGATTATTACAATCTGCCCTCCACATTTGATAAGTATACATATAAAATTGTGGAAAATAATTAATAATAATTTATTTTTTGTATTGTGAAACCGAAGGTATCATATTATATTGGTTTTGTGCAATGTCCTTCATGCTGTCTGTCTGCCTGTCCGTCTGTCCGTCTGTATGAACGCAACTTTTCGACACCCTTAGAGATAGAGACTTGAGACTTGGAACATATACTGGTCTGTGCCCAGACAAAGTGTAAGAATTGGAGTGCTACGTCCACTAGGTGGCTAGGAGATCGATAAAATATTCGCAAATCGATAAAGCCACAGATGGCTCAAATCTAGACAACCGCGTAGGCGGTGGTGTCTACTCTGTGCAACACAATAACAGCTATCCTTCAGTCTTCCGACACACTGCAGTGTTTATCAGACTGAAGAAAAAAATAAGCTCAAAGTCAGCCCAGGCAATGACATATATATTTATAGCCAAGGCAATCAGATATATTGGCGAGCCCAATTCGATATCGGTAACAAGCTATCGCAAATCCCTGTATGAGATGGCTAAGCAGCATGTTAACAGCCTGATATGAGTGGCAGATCGCCAGCACATTGAAGGCAAGTGAAAGGCTGATGAGCTAGGTAGGAAAGGAACCTCCTCACGCATATGGGAGGTGTTAGAATGCATCTAGCTATCATATTAAGGAAGAAAATATACGCTGGTAGAATGAATGGCGAAATGCACAATAAGGGTAGCATAGTACACCAAACATGACCCAATATAAATACAAAATAGAGTAGAGAGCTATGTAATCTCAGTCTTACAAACTCATCTGCAGTAATCCATGCTATAACAAGACACTGGTTAGTCAGTATTCATTCCAATAGACCCCAGGGACCATATGATGGCTTTCTTTAGAAGCTGTAAAGCAGAGGAAGAAACATCATCTGATGACTTTTTTTCACAAATGGATATAAACGCTGTACGTATACACAAGTTTAATTAAATATAAACCTACATCACATTACAAATGATTGGTTGATTGAAGAAATTTGAGTTTAAATTTTATTATTTGTTTAGCAAACTCAGTAAGTGATCAGATCGCTTTTGATTTAATGCAATTTTAGAAAATGCTTTATTCTGGTTGATTAGCAGGCCAGAGATTATTTCCAGCTGCATTCATTGCGAAGGCATTTCTTTGCCCCAGTCAGTAAGGATTTTTTGGATGCAAGGCTGACAAAGTCGATTCGTTAGTCAGCAACTAAGCACCGACTTTTAAGAAGTTGGCGATGCTTAAAAACAGCTTCATCTTCAGCAGCGGCTGCGCCCCAGGGTTATTTGTGCAATTTTTTTTTCTTTAGCTGTTTTTGAAGTCATCATCGTGGTTAGCGATGCTCGTAAAACATGTTTTTTCAATTAAAAATCCAAGAAATGCAATTGTCCGCTAACACACCAAAAGTACCACCAACAATAACATATACTAACTCCCAGTTTGCTTATTGTTCACTGTAAGTAAAATGAAGAGTCTGAGATAGAGCCAAAGTCGGTGCTAGTGTCAGTGCTGGAGGCGAAGACTCAGTTGAGGCAGTTAGTCAACTGGGTTATGTTAGTCACTGGTGGCCGTGGGGCCTGTGTGCTTTGCCATCATCATCAACATGAGGATGATGATCATCATGATCAACTCTTGATAGGTATGGCGAGCGTGTGATTTTATGTGGCAACTGTTAATATGACAAATTAATTTGTTACCCGGATTTGCCATTGCACCCCGAGAGAGATCGGTGAATCGATATGGTGTATTTGCGACAGGTTGATTATGGAAAGGAATCAAGAAGATAATTGGCTGAGTTTAAGAGAGAAGCGACATGATGCTGATGCATTTATTAGCTGGAATTATTTGTATAATAATATTTATATGGTAAACTAAACTGAAGGTGCGTCATTTACTAAAAATAAAATTACATGATTCTTATCCATTTACCAATTTTTAAATAGTAAAGGTAAATGAAATTATTTATATCGACGCAAAATTCAACAATATTGTAAAAATAAACTTAATCTATTTAAAACACAAACAGACAAGTAATTAGAAAATTTTCGAAATTCACTGAAATGCCTTGACAATAAAAAAAAAACATTTTAAAACTGTAATTTTAATAATACAAAAATAATTTTAATATAATATATTTTGAAATTAATAACAATTATTTATGCATTTAAAATTTTAAATTGTGTTTCATTTATGATCGATTAATCCAGAGATATAATCAAAAAAGCGAAACTATCTTCAGAATCTCATATTTTATTACACTTACTCTAATATATGACGATTGATTATTTTAAGACTTAAGCCTCGAGTCCGTTATTGTAATACAATCTTTGGGAGTATAGATAGCATATTTCTAGACATGCTTTCTTCAAATGGAACAATCGACATGCTATTCAAAATACCATAAATTTAACAAGACAATTATGAGTTGCTTGCATAAGAGACTAATACGTGGCAGCAATAAACAAATGACAATTGTTGCTGCACTGCATCAAAATTTTCCGTTAGGCGCGCCAAGAGAAGAAAGATAAGCGTTTCGGCAAAGTACTAGCTGCCAGGCAATAAATTCTCCTTATGAGCCCAAGCCGCATGTGGCAATAATTTTCGCACACTGTGCTACCGAAAAGGCACAACAGAACACAATGCACTGGCTGCAAAAACACAACAAAAACAAAAAAGAGCAGAAAAAATTGTGTATGAGATGAAAACTGAGGACGGAGGATTGCGGGTAAGACCGAAACGAATCTGCCGCCATCCGCGCCCATCAGAAACGCAAGACCAAGTGACGGTGCCACCAATTGCTTTCAATCAAACACAAACTCTGTCATCGATCATTCAGCCGGTTACCCCGACTGCATGACTGCATGACTAGCTGACTATCGTCAATGTCGGATTGGACTCGGCTCCTTTGGGACCAATAAAGCGGGCCGCTGGACCCTGCTGCACACAGCCAGCCAGTTGGAGGATGGTAGCGTGATGACAATTTGATTTGCATGCAATGCAAGTGCAATTATTATGGCAAAGGTGACCAGGAAAGGCAACATGGCTCGCCCCGGCTCACAACAAGAGCACAAACTCTGTTCATCCATCCGTCCCTCCGTCCGTTCGTCCGTCTCTCAGTCTGTCAGTTCAAAACTTACTGAAAGTACGGCTGCTTGGACGGCTATTTTGCATAAATGTCATTATTGTTCCCGCTGGCTCTCCAAACCGCCGCTATCTCAAACTGATTGACAGTTGAATTGAAAAGCTTGGCGACATTTTTCCTTATTTGATTTGTTGCTGTTGCATTTGTGGTTGTAGTTTCAGTTGCCGCTGTTGCTGGTGACTTGTTGCACATATGCAGAAATTGGTGAAAATGTTTCTGGCACTATGCAGGAGCTCTGCTTTTATATATAGTTCATAACTTTTCTTCTTTCCAACTTACCCCTGAGTGTTTTAAGCTGTTGCCCGTCATGTTGCCAAATGTATTTTGTTTAATTAATGTTTGCGCTTGTCGCCAAGTGTAACAACCCGTGTTGCGCTTCGTATAGTACATGAACTCTGCGGGACCGGGTGAATGAAGTGAGTACTTGATAGGATATATGTCTGGTACTCAGTCGCTAAGTCACCAAATCCCATTCAGTGATCACAAAATAAATAAATAAACTTTGAAACATTAACAAATGCATTTATTTTTAATTTAGTGGCTCGAAAGGTACGAATACAAATATGTATAAGGATATTTCGAAATTTCAAGGTAAAATATCTTTATAATACAGTAATGTATCTCTAAAGTCATTCATTGTACCCAAGTTTTCTAATCTAAAAATAAATTAAACTTTCCCCACGACAAATTTCCCGATATTGTCGGACTGATTTTGAACTTTTCCACACATAATCGCTGGCCAGAGTTTTCGAAATCGCATAAGAACAAGAGCTTCAAGAATTAGTGAGAATACAACTTGCGGACTTATTAGAGGAACTGTCAATTTATGCAGCCCTGGCAGTCTAAATATAACGATTTTGGCATACACTCATCTTTGATACCAAAATGTGCACATTTTATATGCATATAAACGAATATTTCGAAATCGCAGGGGTCTTTAAACTAATGGTGCCAGTGTGCGATAAGGCACAAAACAAGTATGTTTCTAGGTAAAGAAGTTAACTGATATTAACAGTTTTCTGATCACTTTTATAGAAGTAATCAAATGCGTCCCACTTCAGCATATGGTCATCCGTGAATTACCAGTATGGATCCAAGATATGCTAAGCAGCTAGAGTAACAGCAGTACCCAAAGTGCAACTCAACATTTTTACCAATATGACAACAAATAGTGTCCCACATGCAAGCCGGCTTGGCTTCGAGCCAGGTCAACAACAACTAACCAACCACCCAAAAAGCCAAATGGCAGCAATAGGAAAAGGAACCAATTGCTAGTCGGCCATTCCGCAAAGACTTCTCGACTGTAAATGAAATAAGCTGACATGTATTGACTGCGGCTTTCAGGCGAGTAAGTAGAAGAAGAGGGCAAGTGTTTAGGTGGCAGTGGCTGGAAAAGCAATGAGCGACCAAAATGCATTTTCACATAATTACCAAATGAGCTGGAACGCAAATTACCAAACTGAAATTTGAATAGCCAGTCAGACTGTGACTCGCAGTCTGCATTTCTTTGAAAGGCAGCTGCCTGGATAGCTGGCAGGCAGTCAGGCTTGGCAGGCAGCCAATATGAATGGCATTTCATCGATGTGGCCGTTGTCCAAATTAATTGCCTACGCAGTTGTAGTCGCTGCGACGGTGGCGGTAGCCACAACGACCATTGCCACTACCAGTGGCAACCAACAGCACCAACAGCAGCAACAGTAACAGCTAACAACGCGTTTAGTCAGGCTCTTGGCAGTGTGCGGCATAATCATAAAATCCTCGACTTTAATAAACATTTCCACAGAATCTTTAGCATCTCGACAGGGTTGACGTTGTTGGTTAACTCGTTTCTTTATTTCATGCCGTTTAACTCCGTGGCTTATGAGCTGCCGCCAATGCACTGGTGAGAACCGCATATCCAACTTGGTTTTGGTCTCTTGGTTTTGGTTTTGGAATTTGGTCTGCTCAGCAGCGCAATGAAATTTGCGAGGCTCTGTCCAGTCATTGGCTCATTTATGACCACTACCGCTCCGACTACCTCATTTGCACATTTGTGGACTTGATTGTTTTGGCAATAAAATAGAAAAATTAAATTTAATGTTAACTGAAAACAAAACCACTCCCACCAGTCGCAGCAATTAAAATTTTTTGTTTTGACTGCTAATGAAAATGTCTTCAAGTATTTTTCATTCTCCCAAGCACATTTGGCTACAAGTTTGCAATAGATCAAGTCAGACAATGTTTGTCAAAAGAGGATGGATTTTGTTAAAGCATAAATAGAATAGGTATGCCTGTAGCAATATAAAATTTAGGTCAGACTTTGAATGGAAGTTCGTAAGTATGCAGAGTCCTAGAAAGAAATATTGTAGGCTCAGACAAATTAAAATTAAAAACCATTACAAGAATTGTTAACATACTACTGTCACAGATCTGAAATAAATTTAAATATCAGTAGGTGCTTCTTTTAAATTGTAATATAGTGAGATGTGACCTTCAAATTTCAATATTTTTTTAATCCAAATCTAATATTTTGTATAACATTTTTATCACAATAAAAATTATAGAAAACTGTTGGTTTTTAGTCAAAAGATATTCTACTGTTTAAACAATTTTATTTTCATTTACTTTAAGAAACTATGGTTGTAAAAAAATGATAAGATTTTTGTGGTTGTTGCAATAAATATTAGCTCAATTTGCTTGATTGAATATGTTTTGGAATTTAAAATCAATTTAAAATTCATAATACAGTAGAGTGTATTCGATATTGAATTAATTATCAGCTCTTACTTTTGTATTGAGAGATGAAATACATAAATTATGTGACTCTCAGAGAAGTCGTTTAACTTACAAACAAATACATGAAGTGTAAATGCAAATTTGTCTTGCCGAAAGCACTTGTCACCGAACTAATAGCCTGGCCTGCCAAACCAGATCAAAGCTGTACCCACAGCTCCTTGACATTTGGCGCCAAGTATCCCGAGCCATACACAGAAAAAATAGTCTGTAGATTCCCTGCCCCGCTAACAATCACTGCCCATTCAACACTTGAGCAGACAATGGGCGAGTGCACAAAGCCCGCAAAAGTTCAGAAGCATGCTCGATACATACATAAGTACAATGCACAACATAATGAATAGCGAAGTGACCCCCGTAAATGTCAACTGCGCGGCTAATGACGTCACATGCAAATACGAACGAGTATGTCAAGTTGAAAAGCGAGTGCAATTAATAAAAGTAGCTGCGACGAAAAGTACTTACTCTGTTACTGTGTGTATCTATCAGATACTTCTGTGGGACAATGCAGCCGGCACATGTACTACGAGTATGTGTGTATTTAAAAATAACAGCAATGCATCATCGAGTGTAGCAAGTTCACCCGCTGGCAACTTAAGCATGATGACACTACAATGAGAATTTCGCCCCACCTCGAAGGGGTACCTCTCTCTCTGCTACCCAAGTGAATACCAATAATGTATTGATGTTGCTGCACTTGACATTTCGCCGCTACATTTTATAGCCCTTTTCCCTTTTTTGCATGATAAAGCAGTCTTTCCTTTGGTTTTCCGTTTTGCTTGCTCAGGCCATAAAAGATATATATATAACAAAAAGAATAATATTAATAACAATCAGCTGCAGCAGAAGACAGAGGACAGAAGCCCCAAGCAACAATTTTACTTCAGTCATTAAAATCAAGCTGCAAATTTTCCTCAACGCGCAATGCAAAAACCGAGATGGAAAACAGAAGATAGAAGATACTCAAAACATACACAGATACATACATAAATATAAGCACAATGACCGCACTGTCGGAAGCTGTAAAACCTGATGTATTGTGATGACTCAAAAGTGCAATTACGTCAGCGGTGTCTGTCTTTATAATGTTGTTTACAAACTGTACATTAACGTATCTAATTGTAGAGAATTTTCTAAGCAAAAAGCGACAACAAAATAAAAAATCAAATGAAAGAACTAACTACTTTACAACTGCTTGGGCAAAATTCAAGAAAGTTTTGTTAAGATAATTTAATCATACCACCCTCATGCCTCAATACTAGTTGCAGGCTAAGAAATAAATTCGATCAAGCTGCAGTAACTAACCATATCCGCAAGTCCTTGATAAACGAAAACGAAAACGCAATTACGGCAATCAATAAACAAATAACTTTTTAGCTGCCACCAATTCCAAATGCAATCGGAACCCACCTTTTGAAGGTGAGCCAGGAAACTGGCGAAAAAGACGCAGTCGTAATACTGCATCATTGTTTATTGTGTGGGGGTTGCGGGGTTGAAAGTGTTCCCTCTGTTGCCTGTCGCTTATAACAATGACGTGACAAAACAATGGCAACGGCAAAGTTTTGGCGTGCTGATTTACAAGGATACAACAGCCATGCCTGGTGCAGACCTGTGGGTCTGCCATTTACTATATGAACCAATATTCTATATGGTGTACCGGCCAGGGTGCAGGGGTGGCTGCAACTCCGTATCGAGTGCATGGGCTGGGGCCACTTTGTTTTGTGCCGACACTACCGTTTGGCTTGACTTGGAAATTTGTGCCATGACACGAATTCGATGGCGCTAAGCAGTCAGCTTTATTGAGATTGAGACATTATGGACTTGGAGGCTACTCATTGAGACTAGTGGGTGGCTGACAGACTGGCTGGTTGGCTGACTGGCAATTGGTGTCAAGCTGCGCATGTTGGGTTCAAGTGACTGTTGGCTTAAGTAGAGCAGGTTAACGATGGCCCACAACAATCAATAGTTGCAACATTTTAGCAAAGCAGATAGTAGTAAAGTTAAAGCCAAGTTTGTTTGGCTTTTAATTGAATTGAATCTGTGCAGGGCCAAAGGACATGCCACAAGATTATGATGCACTAACTTCTGATGAACTTGCAAACTTCTTAATGCCATGCTTTGGTCTTTCAATTTCAAAGACATTTTATTGATATTGCAACAGCGTATAGTTGTTTGGTTGATGTCACCCAAAATATGAAATCGAAAAATTCTAAGATAATTAAAATGTTCAACAAAGGCATCCGCAGGCGTCCATAAAGTGTGCATAAGCACTAGATAGATTCATGGTCTTCCACTACAAATTTAAATGCTTTCTATATCGTAGGTAGCAATTAGTATAATTGCCTAGAAACCTAGAAACCAAAAATGTTTTTCGAATTTTACGTGATGTAAAGTCTATATAAAATAATTAAAGATTACTCATTACAATAGGATAATTTAAGACTGATGCAATCAAATCATATTTTATGATTAGACACACTTTTTGTTTAATACTTTTAAAAGCATTTTTTCGTTATTCGATTGACCGTTAATTCGCCCCACTAAAATATTGAAAAAAAGATGCTAACAAAACAAATCAAAACCAATGGAGCAGCAACAACCAAAAGCACTCAGCAGAACAATTAACAATTATTAAAATTAGAAACCGGCCTGAGCCAATGGACACCGCCTACAATCAAACATATGTATAAAAAGAGACAACTCTTAACAGCCTCGGGGGAGTGGGGTACGCTGATGTCAGTGTTTGTTAGGCTGAATGGTTGGCTTGGTAAAGAACCTGTAACAAGTATTGTTCGTTGGGGTCTTGTCCATCTTATTACCACTTGGCATGGGCATTGGCAAACACAATTAATAAACCGCACATGGAATTTCGTTTCGTTTTCTGTCTGTGAAATTTCAACAGGGCCCGAAAAGGTGTTAATGAACAGCCCGAAGGCATTTTGTTTTAGTCTGACATCGTGTTGACACAAGTAACATTTTTAAGTGGCTAGCACAGACAAATAAACAATTGTTAGGCCTTCAAACTCTTTGAATTGGAATGTTAAGTCTAGTTGGAATCTTCCACCGCATTCTTTGGCTGAAAAGGTCACCACTGATGAAGGTTAGCATACTAATATGATCGGCATGCAATAGGTTCGTTCTGGAACCCCACCTGAAATCATGAATCTAATTAAAATGCAATTCATTGTAGCCCAGCAGCGTGATGCGCTTCAACTGGAATGCAAATCGAATATTACCCAATAGGAAGTGCATTGGAAAAATAATAAAATCATCAGCAACAATAACAACAGCAGCAGCAGATACGCGCCGCTGGCAAAACAAACCCATAGCCATGCCATGAACACCAAAACACAAACCTAAATCGAAAAGACTTGCAGCCATCAAACAGCAGCATCAGCGTCAGCAGCACAACCGCCAACACCACCAACAACCACAACAACCACAGTAACAGTTGCCATCTCATGCAGGCAGTGGTGATGTCGATCCAACGAAGGCGTTGAAAATTGTCAAAAGAACGCGCCGCAACAGAGGCACAGTGGAACCAGGCTTCGATTATCTGAATGCTATTAATATTTTATATCCTTCCTAAAGGACTAAAAATGTAGGCTAATAATTTTCAAATTGGCAATGATTTTTTCGAAAGAGCATAGCTTAAATGAAAATCTGACTGTTCAAATTGGAAACGATTTCATTAATTTTACAAATAATGAGAAATTAAAATTAAATAAGGCTTGTTTATTTCAATGATATTTCCAAAGGAGAATAAATGGGAAGGTGCTTAATTAACAAATAGTTTTTAATTTTTTTTTTCAAAAACTTTGATGTTTTTAGTAGAACGTAGATATTTTATTTTCAAAATATGTACAGATTTTTAGCACCAGAAAATTATTTTAATAATTTCAAAATTACCTTCCAATCACAGTGCAATAGACGCCGTTGATATTCGATTGTTGGCAGTCATGATTCAAAGCATTTGAAAACATCGACGTGGACGTTGCCCGTCTGTTGCATGCAACCTCATCTTTCATCGCACAGCAACAAATAAATGCGACTGCAACAGCAGCGGCAGCAAACGTAAACGGTAAACTAACAGGCGTTGCATTTTGAAAATCAGGAGGACCAACCTCAAAAGTGCGCACCTTAAAAATAATCTTTAGACGTGTTGGCTGGCCCACTCCGGCTGGCTGTGACTTCAGCTCAAATCGCAAACAGTCGTAACACAAAAATTGTTGCCAATCGATTTTGTATACAAGTACGAGTGCAACAAAAACGAAATAAAATAGGCGGCATCAATACCATCGTCATCGAGCAACTTGTTGACATTTGCAGCATTTGGATTTTAGTCGGTGCCGGCTCAATAAACTATATGTATAAAAAGTCTAGAGCGACTACACTTTGTGGGGCATCAGCTCGAGGAACATGCAACAAGTGCAGCCAATTCTAAGATACTTGCACCGCTGACAATCAGTTGTCGTCGACCGACTGCTGTCCGAGATGGCAACGCCAACGGGTTTGGCTAAGTGTGGGGCCGTCTATGTTCCCTCAAAGTAGGTTAGACTTTGGATTACTCATAAGCGCATTAAATGGGAGAGCAGGCAATGAGACACTGCACGCAAGAGCTAAATCAGTGCGGATTTTCTAGCGTACTAATGGGAAATATTTTTTAAATGTAGGAATTCCAATCTATTTTATTTCTAGTAATGCATGAAAAGCTGTAAGTGCTTGATTTATAGCTCAATATAGAGAAACATCTTAATATGTTTATTTTATTTCTATGCTGCAGCTTTAATATGTTATTAAGACATGAATTCCATAAGATTAAGAGTTGAGCTACTAATATGCATATATGTAAGAAACATGAAAATGGTAAACAAAATGAAATTATAAAACATATGGAAACGAGAATTCAAAAGTGATATCAATATATCAAAATGCTGCCATACAAGCAGCATATAAGCAGTTCTCATGTGTAGCTCAGGTAGCTAAAAATAAGCACATATAGCCGGTATTAATTACAAGTTCCAACTATCAATTACATGCTTATGGACATTCAGTGCTCAAAACAATAAATCAAGTATGTGCAAACAAAAGGCAACAACAAGCTAGACTCATTGTCGGATGGGCTTTTTGACCAGATCCAATAGGCATTGTTTGGGCCAGCTGACCAAGCTGTCTGCCAATTGGTTGAACGTAAAACAATTGGCCAATTTATTGCATGATTAGATTTTTTTTTTAGATTTCCAACATTGGACGCCAAAAATCAATAAAATGAATTTTTGCTACCCAAATAATTGAGTAAGCAAAACAAACTGAAAAGTCAGACGCTCACTCAAATGGTCATCATGATTTTGATGCTGATGATGATGGCGACGATGATGATGATTATGGCGAAGGCGATGACCAAGTCACTAGTTGGCGTACACGACGCGATATTTGTTTTATGAGCCCCTGTCGTGGCTAACTGCACAATGTGTTGATCTTGAGATTAACAGACGGCAGCTCGCACAGATTCAAATGAGCACACAACACCCGACGACGACGACCACGATGACGATGTTGAGGACGAGTTTAATCATGGGGTATTCAAACGGTCAGTCGTCTGGCAATGGCGATGGCGACGGCGTTGGCGTTTTGTGAGAACAACGCCAAACTGCTTATTAGACGCAATTAACAAGACACACAGACGAGGGCCGGGTGTCGGAATCAGAATCACTCGGAGTCGGAGGCGTAAAGCTCCAAACTAAAGATTGGCAGCGGCATTTCGTTGCCAGTTGATCTGTTCGTTTTCGTCATCTTTGTCGGCATTTGGCATTAGCTGGGTGTTAATTTTGTTGGAGCCGCAGCTCAGTCAGCCATGGGCCATATTGTTGATTAATAGGATTTTGATTTTCGAATTCAATGTAAACTCTCTGCGCCTGCTTGGCATCTCCTCGTCGTGTGATTTATGTCCCTAAGCCTATCCCTAACTCTATCCCTGTCTCATTTTCGCTCTTACTTTATCTGTTAATTCGGGTCTTTGACATAAGAACAAAGCTAATTTTCATTCAATATTACTGTATAATTAAGGGCTTAGCATCTAATGCAATAATTTTGCAGGCTTACGGTATTTAATTGCTCACGTTTAAATTGGATCGAGCTCTAAGCCTGGGTGGTCGTCGTGGGTGTGGGTAATAATTAGAGTTTTAATTTTAGCTCTTAGGTCAATAGACGTGTGAAGCATTTGAATATTCAAGGTTATTATAGTGTAATAACAGTGTTATAAACTATACCAACTATTGCTACAAGTGGGCAACGATAATTGTTAATAGGTAATAAACAATGTTCGCAGATCGTTGATTACAGTCAATTAGCGATACTTATGCCAATATTAAATAAAAAGACAGAGTTATGCCACTAAATAATTTAAAAACGTAATTTTTTAGAGGTGTAATGAAAAAATATCATTATCAAAAGATGGCTATAAACTTAAATCAATTTAACTATGTATATACATATGCATACAATAAATATGTAAACGTGTGATGACATGATATATATTAATTTATGTGGTTAATATATGTACCTACCGTCGGTCTTTGCAATTTTTGAAAAATAATAAATAATTAGCTTATGGCAGGCAATTACTTTTTTTCTTTGACACTGATCCAAATAAGCACTGAGCCACTGTATATACTTTATGGGGTCGGAGATACTTCCATCTGCCTGTTGCATACATTTGCTTAAACGCTAAATAACTTACGGTGTCACAGGGAAAAAAAAAATGTATACTTCATACGGTAGATTCTGCGTTCACATCGTTAATTATATGATTGATGATAATTTTCAATTAGTAAAAATCATATACTGTTAAATGAATAAGCTTTTGTTGCAACACCTCTTGTTTTGAACGAAAGTCATCGGTCAGAATGCATTGCAGTTTATTTCAAGGTTAGGGTGTCTACTGGACTAGGCCCATTCTTGTGGGCTTGCAACTGGGTTAGTTGTATAGCATTGCCTTTCTTTGCCAGCTATTTCTGGTTTAGCAGGGGTAGAGGGGCAGAGAATCCTCATTATGAGCAACGACAAGCCACAAAGAAAACCAGCCGGAAAAACTCAAACACAATTGATGGCACTCCTAGGCACGATAAATAGGAAAACTTAGTCGGTGCACAAGCCAAAAGTAGACACAAATATTTTATCAAAAAACGAAAAGAAAAAAATGTTTGCAAAAAAAAAATGTAAATCACGCCTTTCTTGCAAAAAACAAACACTACAAAGCGACGAGTGGAGCGCAGAGTCGAGACACACTCCAAAGATGACAAAAACCAAGCAAACAGGCTGAAGATGATGACGCCGATGATTTCAATGAAAATCAAGTGCCACGAGCAGCATAGCGAAATAGGGTAGGGCAAAAAGCGCCCACAGATGTGGTGGACTCTGAAGAGAGGTCCGAGGGGGTTTAGTTGGGATGGTTTCGCTGTGCAGCGATGCGCGCGATATGTCAGGAAGCGGTAGAGCAAATAAAATAAAAATAATAAACCAATTATGCACTTTGCCGCAACATTGCCTGCAACAGCAGGGGATTGGAGAGCTTTGGTCTTGGGTTGGTCAGCTGCTTGATGGAAGTGTTGCCAGCCTTTGCAACATGAAAATTAAATCAACAAAATGTGTAACTCACAGATGCATCATCCAGATAGTCAAGGCAAGGAAGGCTAAGGTAAGTAGCTGGCCGGGATAATTCAACTAACGGCCCCGCCAGACCTGCCAGCTTCGCCTGCTAAGTGGGACCAGATCTCGGATCAGGGGTCTCTGGGCCTGGCTAGATGAGCGGCAGATTGGGGGATCGAGCTCTTATCTGACGACTGCATGTTGTACTTACTTATGTTGCCATATATACACAGTTCGAGGAGCTGGGCGGGCGTTATAATCTGGGGTCAGACCGCGGAGGTCAACTGAATTCGCAGTCGCGGTTTCACTCTTTAAAAGGTTTCACTCGACTTGAACGTCTCTTCTTGCTAATGAAGCTCCGGCTAAAGCGTCGATATTGTTATTGTTGATGAGACCATGTTGATAGCTCTGACTGCCTGACAGTCAGGCAGACTGCCTGCTTGCCAGCCTCTGACGACAACATCTTTAGACCTAGCAGAGCTGCAGTCTTTGTTTATCGTGCATAAAGTGTTTTGTATTTAGTTGGTTGTTTCTTTGTTTTTTTATGCCTTACAAATTATCTAGCAACTATGTGCGGCCCATTGCCATTTTAGAGGCTGGTCCCCGCTATGTAAATATGTGCTTAAAAATTTGTTTCGAGTACCCCAGGTGTAATTAGTACCCCCGGAAACAACAGGTTGATGTCTCTCGTTGATCGTTTGTGCAGCTCGTCGCTGCTCGGTTTGTACTCAAAATACGACATTTTCTGTAATTTTGTTTAATGCTCTCTCAAAAACAATGTGTATAAGTATTGCCAAATGATTATTACATATTTGCCAAAGGTGAAAGTTTGTAGGTTCATTTTGTCTTCTGTCATAAGTCGTTGTATACAATTTGTCTACCTCATACCTCGTCAATCTAACGTCGAAACTGAAAGTTTGTGCAAATAGTTTCGGAGAACTATCAATTAGCGATGCATTTGCCAAAATGCTGGGCGGGACAACAATTCACCAAATGGATTGTACCTCTTCCGAACGCTAGGCAATTTTCGAAAAAAGGCATAGGCAATACATTAAGTACATGTACAGTTAAAAATGTTTAGTTGTAGTGTACTGAAGATTATATATATAAATTTACACATGCACATGTACAATATTATATATATATGTAGGTGTGGCCTTTCCTACATACGTAACATGTATTTAAGAATCGGCATTACAAATTTTGCAAATTGCTTGGACATACTAATTTTAATGTTGTAATTACTTGTCTGTAAATCAAATATCAGTTCTCTTTACTGTATGTACTAATTTGAAAGACAATATATTATCATTGATATTCACCTTCATATTTTAGTAATTAATCGAAAGAAAAAAATAATCTTAATAAAAAAAATTTACATTATGCAGTAAGTGAAGCTGACTTTGATATCATTCATGCCAATTTTATTTAATATGAACTTCGAAGCTCTGCCACTGAACTGCTTTATTTGTTGCTGTAAATGTAATTGATATTAGTAAATTTAAATATATTTCACTAATGTTCAAAAGCCTGGATATTATTTATATAATTTACTTACTTATATTTTGTAGTTTTCGCGTAACTATCTCCACACACTCTGCGAAATTCGATAAAAGGTCCATGATTTTTTCCTTATAAAATATAAAATATTTAAAATTGTATTTCATTCTACAAAGTTATTTATTTTAAATAGACTTTAAATAAAATTGAATTAAATTTTTCAAATTTGCATATAATTTTATTTTTTAATTTTTTTGTTTTTAAATTGATTTTAAGGTGCTAAATTTGATTAAAGGCAGTGCTAATAAAACTAGTATAACATATATTACTAATATATATAAAAAAAAAAAATTCGATTGGACGTCGATTCAACTATTTTTTAGAACTCAGATAGTGGTATTTTGGACCATTCCGTAACGACAGCCTTCGTAGCTGCTCAACTGTTTCAAACCCTCGGGTACCAACTTAAACTCGAAGGAACAGGTGTCTCCACATGTTCTCTATAAGATTCAAGTCTGGTGATCTTGCTGGCCACTCTAATAGCTTCCTTCAAATTCTTATCCCGAATCCACCCACGACAGGCCCGCGACACATGTTTTGGACCACCATCCTCTTGGAATAAGGCATTTGGGTCTGGTTGATGATCCCTAAAGTTCGTTAAAACTGCGTCCAACAGGTTTATATAACCCTCCGAGGTCATACGGCCTGAAATTTTACAAATCGGGATCCTGTTGTGAAGACAGAATGCAGCCCAGATCATTAGTGAAGCACCGCCACAGGTTCGAGTAAGAATATATCTCTCAGACTTCTTTAAATTATGCCAGAAAAAATTTAAACCGTTTGGATCATCATTAGAATTGACATTTGCCTGTTGCTCCCATTCAAAATTTTTGTATAAAACTAATCTATTTCTACCTATAAAACATTAAATAAATATGTATTCTATATTATCCCATTCAAGGAAATTACATATATCGCCTAACCCACATTTCCGAAGGCTTCAAAGTGACTGCCTTTAACCGAACTTCGTACCTTAACCTAATTTTAAAAACAAAATTATTAAACAAGTAAGAGTGCTGTAGTCGAATGAGCTCGATATCGATATTCCTGAAACGATGGCAGTTATCGCAAACTTGATCTGCGCCTGGTATTCGAGAACGTGTATTCCAAATTTGAAGTATCTAGCTCTTATAGTCTCTGAGATCCGCGTGTTCATACAGACGGACGGACAGACGGACATGGCTACATCGGCTCGGCTGTTGATCCTGATAAAAAAATATATGTATATACTGTATGGGGCTGGAGATGCTTCCTTCTGCCTGTTACATACATTTGCACAAAACTATTATACCCTTTTTACCCATTTTTAATGGGTTCATGGAATTAAAATGTTAAGTTAATTTTAGAAATTTAATTCCTTTTATATTTGACGTGTAACTTTTGTAGAACAAACCAAATTTTTAAAAATTTTAAATCTTATAAAGAAAAAATCAAGTGTCTTTAATCGAATTTCGCAGAGTGTATGTTATTATACGTGCTGCTTACTCAGCGCTTTGATAATTTTTCTTGGCATAAACAGAAACAATAACCAATCGGTTTCCATGTGACTAATACTTTACATTTAATCCCTTCCTGAGTCACAACATAATTAGTTCAAAATTCTCATTGGCGGCGGTGCCTTTTTGAAGTCACCTAAGATAATTAAATAAATAAACTGTCATGATTAATTTGACTAAAGCATCAGAAAGACTCTCCAGTAACAAAACAGTAATCCGAGCAGAAAAAACCAGTTAAGCCAAATAATATGAAAACCAGCAAAGAGCCAATGCCAACCCAAATACTAACCGTAAATGATTCCCAGACATAGGAGCCCAGTTTCATTTGCCAGTCAAGACAAAGAAATTTTCACTATTTAAATAAATAAAATCCAAAATAGCCACATAAAATGCATGAAAAATGCTAAAACAACACAACAACAATTTTCAAAAAAATTTCGTTTCAGTATTCTAAAAAAAATAAGACCAAGTAAATAAAAACAACACAAAAAAAGGTACTACGTGACAGGCACAGCAGATTAAATACTCTATCGTATACACTTAACTAAAGTAAGCATTTTGAGTTATTTTCTTCTGTTCTTCGTTGTAATAAGTAAATAGATTTTTCAACCAAAATTTCTACGGTACACCATTCAAATAGTTCTTACTAAAAAGAATTCTCAAGAGTTCGTGCATACCATAATCTGTAATTTATATATAATTAATTTCAAATTAATTATTATGAAGTTAAGTTAAATTGAGATGCTATATAACACATTAACCTGATAATTAACCAAAACTCCAATTACTAGGGAAATTGCTCAAATTAACATAAACTTGACTCGGCCAAATATTTTTAGCCACAGTTTTTATTATGGAGATTGCACTGCTATTGCAACTGCTGCACACTTTAACAGAGCCAACCCCAAATGATTTTGTTGAGAGCACAAAAATATCAATGGTGTGTCTGTAGTTGTAGCAATAACAGAAAGAACGCGAGCAAACTGCACAGCTACAGCAATCGCATATTAGATTTGCTTTTTTGTTCCTAAGTACTGAGTGTACATCAGTGTTACATATTCCACTGTCAAGTCATAATACCAATAAAAGTATAAAAAATATTTAAAAAGTAGAAAATAGGATATAATAACACACAAAATATTTATCGCTTCCGGATTTTCAAATGTCGCTTATGCCGCCGCGATCTGTTGAATATCATATGCATAAATGTTCACTTCATCGATTTCGGATCGTTTATTTGTCTGCCGCTGCTTACGGTTGTCAACGGCTTTGAGTAGAAGTTTGATTTTCATTATTTGTTTTTCTGGTTTTTGCTTTTCTATGGATTTGATTGATATTCGTATCGATTGCGTTTGCGTTTGACAAGTTTTGCAATGCAACTGCGACAGGCACGAAACAAGGCAGTAACCTGTTGCAGGCTTGTTGGTGGCTCGCTTGTTGGTTTAGGCCAACTCGAATTAAATATATATATTTAATGCATTTACAAAATATCAATGACGTGCGCGATTGCCTTTCGTTTTGAAATTTGCTTAGCTCTTTGGTGGGAAGCGTAGCCACAGAGCACCTGACTCCGGCTCCAAGTCGCAGATTGCAATGGAGCCTGTGTCTGAGCTTCGAACTGGATGTCGAGCTCGGCTTTGGCTTGTCTTCGGCGCATTTTCTACGCCTGTATGACATATCACCATAGATTTACATTGAATTTCAATAACTGCAAGTTGTCGGCTTGCAGTTTGTTTGTGTATAAGATGAAGATGAAATGCAGGCATTAAGTTGATTTCAAATAACTTTGTCTCAAAGCTTTCACTTTTGAGTTTTGCCTTTAAAACGTTTTGCGGTTATGGTGACTTATAGACCAGGTAGGGTATTACTTAAAGCTGCGCTTCAGTCAATCTTCCAAGAGTAACCAATTTTGAGAAAATGTATTTCGTCTTCGATGCGTAATTTAAATTAATTTTTCTCTGATATTTGTAATTAAGCTGTGTCATTCCTACGTTGATTTTGATTTAATGTAATCAAATAATGGTTTTACTAAGCAGTTAGTTCTTAATACTATTATAATACTATTGTGAAACAAAATTTTGTTTTCAAAATTATGTATTCGATTTTATAAGGAAGAAAACATGTGCATCTCACTAAATTTCGCAGGGAGTATATGTATGATATTGCTCGTCTAATTGTATGCAATTTAATGTATTCAAGATATGTATTGAAACCCTTGACCATTTCAGAGCAAATGGACAGATGATTCCGACAATACTCGGAATCAAATATAGGTATAAAGAAAATCCACCTTATATAAGCGTATAATAATAATTGTTTTACAGTAGATAAAAAATTAATTAAAGAAAGAAACAACAACAGACGCCTCGGACACATAATTGAGTTAAATTTTCAGAAGTCCTTATAAAAATAATTCCTCTCATCTCAACGTAGAGGCGACAGAAACAAAAATAAAAATAAAGCAAAGTTGAAACCACAAAAAAAAGGTATGCCGACGATAATTATGACGAGGCTTCTTGCAGATCCATGCAAACCGTGGAGTCGGGACGGCGGACAGCCGACTGCGGACTCCTTCTCGATATAAAAACTCTCGATGCGGTCGCTGACTTTTTCAGCTCCGTTCGTTGATGATAGTGAGCACGATAACCAATAAGCTATTGATTAATTTTGACTCTGCACCGGAAATGTAAAAGAAAAGTCGCAAAAACGTCGCTAAATGATAATGCAGGTCGGGTATTGAATCTATGGATCGCAGCAGTAGAAATCACGCAAAAACAAGAAAGAAAAAAATACAAAAATCACACACGCCACCGAAGCAGTTTGCGCATGCGTCAAACAGAAAAAATATTGTAGGTATTCAGTTTTTGTTATGTTTTTTTTTTTTGCAATTGTGCATGTGGTTTTTTTTGCGCTGGCGAAATTTATGCCAATTTTGAATACTCATTCAAAAGGCTGTTGAACAATTAAGCCACCTTTTTAAATGCCTTATGCTATTTGTGTATAAAGCTTTTGAACATTTTGCATAAGGAATTAAAGAGTTTGCAACTTACGATCTTGAATTTTGCAAAAGATTCTGTAGCACTATCAGCTAGTAAGGTGTAAGATTAATGAGCAACGAAGTTTTTCCTTTTTGGGGCCGACAGGCGCTCCACCAAACTGTTTGGAGATATGCTCCAGTTGCATCTGGCTGCGCAATACGTTTTTCAGCTAATTAGGCTACAAGATGTCCAAGCTGGGTTGGGTGGGGGAAGAGAGGAGATGGGGTGAAAGAGCAAGAGATAAAGCGACAGGCAGCCAAAGTTCAGACGCCTTTTTGGTTTTGGGGCATTCGTTTTAAGCACATTGACCAAAAGCAAACTCTGGGTCAGGCACTGGACCAAATTGTGACTTGTGTTTCTTAACCCCGTCCCTCTGACTTCATGAAGATTGCGGTGCAAAGCTCATGAAGCTGCCTTCAAAAGCTGTCAAGTTAACAATCCAGACAACACTGTCCCAGCGAGTTTCGTTTCCAGTCGCAGTCCCGGTCTCAGTCTCGGCCTCAGTCACAGTTCAAGTCCAATTCCCAGTTCCAGTTGAAAACGTCTCTTATTTCGTGTCCCTGATGTTGTCGTCTTCTTCTTCTGTCGGTTAATGTCATTATCAAGATCGTTTGCATTTAATCTGCATAAACAAATCAAATAAGTAAAACCGAGACGCAGCCCCGCAAAAGTGGCGCAGAAGTCACTCGAGCACCGCCACCACCACCACCGTCACGACTCCCTCGTCGTCCTTCGTCTCCTACTGAGTCAGTCAGTCAACGACGCGTCGGTAATGCGGTAATTGTTGTTGCTTTTCCATGGCAGGTACTGGTCAGCAGATGATGCCCAATGCTGCAGGTGAGATTGGACTGAGGGCGAAGGTGTCTCTCCTCTCACTACCTCTGTCCCCCTGCCAGCGTTGCCGGAGGCTTGGCGCTGCACCCTCAGTCTCAGCCAAATCGGCAACGCACGCTGCTGCAAATTAAGTAGAACAGCAGTTGAATATGCGGTTGGTCGCGGCTGCAGTTGCTGCTTCTGCTGAAATTTTTGCCAACAAACACAACGAATCTTGTCTGCGTGTGTACGTATATATGTGAATGATTTACACTACCAAAAGGTGAGCAGTAATATTTTTTTTAGAGATGTGCTTACTCAATGCTTAAATTATTAAATCTATTATTATCAGTAAATATACCCGATTAATATCTATTTTTTAAAGAAACAGGGTATTTAATAAGATTTATATACAAATCATTTTACTATCAATAAAATAGGTAAGAGCACTAGCAACCTTCAGCTCATAGGATAAATAACATTGATTAAAGGAAACGGTCTTTTATAAAGATAAACATTTCTTTTTGATGGACATCTTACCTAAGATTTGAGTGTAAAAGCTGTATTACATGTCTTAAAATATATAAGCCAAGCCTAGTGTAAACGTAAGGTTGTACATAATTATCGAGAAAAAGGCTGTATGATTGCAGCGTTCCATCATGCATCATAGTATGCAGCTCATTTAAAGCCCATAGGACCTGAAGTCGTGATAATGACCACCTATAGCGCACAAGCACACACCGCATACCAAAGGAGACAGTGTAAGCAGCATTTGAGCCAAAAAGAAACTGTGCACATACACACATATACTCTGCAACACTGTGGTTCTATGGTGCTCTGTAGCCCTTAAAAATCTCCAATAAACGGAGTGGCCGGGACTCGACTTTTGGAAAACGACTGCACATGCTGAGCGTTGCACTTGGGTTATGGTTGCTTTGTTGGCATCTCTGGGATGCTGAGATGCTGGGATGCTGGGATGCTGGCACTGACTGCGTCGCAGATCGTCGCAGCCTGATTGGAAACTGGCTGCATTTGAGCCTTTGAATAAGCAAGCATACGCAACAGCGAGAGGCACTTTTCATAATCTTAGAAGTGGGCAGACGAATGACTCTGCCGGCCTGCCAGGTTGTTTGGCTGGCTGGCCAAAAATTACAGCAGAGCTGTATTTAACAGGGCCCAAGACCCATGCTGAGCCTCACGTTGGCTAATAACTTCTCATACGCTTTGCCCAGTTGGCTGTTTTTTTTTTGGATTTGCTCTGCTGCAGCAGGTTAATGAAATGCGTTTTAACAAAGTCTTCAATGCTGTCCGTCTCTCGCTCTCTGTATTCTTTGGTACTCTTACTGCATCCTCGTGCTAATGTTTCAATATAAGTTAGCAAAGTTTCCGGATGATCAATGATTGTTGGCGGACAGTCAGGTAATCAGTTGGATGAGAGGAACAATGTGATGGTCATGCATAGGTTTCAAATCGTTGTACCTACACAGATGGTTTCCAGAAAAACGCACAAATATCTTCATCAGGTGCTCCGATTAAGAAACCAATGGAATATAATAAATTGAACTTTTCTTTGAGTTCAATTATTTTATCAAACTTTCTTCAAGGAATTATAGGAAGAACTATAAATTAAAGTTTGTTATTTTTTTTACATATGTATATATTTATATTTATTTTTTCTGTGTAAATGGCTTGCATGGAGTGCTCTTTGAAGGTAAGGTTATATATATTATTAAATAACAATATTATCAAAAAAAATTGCAAGAATATATAGATTAAATATATTTACATGTGAAATACAAAAACAACGCTGTTAAATAAGATATTTTTGTAATAAAACCAAAAAATAGCAAATTAAATTAGACAAAAGAGGGTATATTTTATCAAAATTTATTCGAAAAGTGAAAATGTAATTATATTTAAGATTCTGTATTTAATCGCAAATACTGACATTAGTGCCCTTTATTCAACTTTTCTCCAAACTAAGTGCTAGTGCGGTCTATTCAATTACCCAACAACGGTCATATCACTGACTCATCAACACCAGTCAAACCGAAACACAAATCCAAATACGCTGCGAAAGACGACTTTTGGCCTCTGGGCAATCTGTCAACTGGCGTCAAACGATCTAAGACAAGAGGCAGTCAAGCAGCCAAGCAGCCAAGCAGCCAAGCAGCCTACCTACAACTCAACTGGCAAAAACTGAAGACTATTACAAACAGACGTAAGGCCTAAGGCGCTCTGCACCGCGTTACGCGTTTTGTCCGCTGGTGACGATGAACTTCGATTGGAGCCTGCCTGTGCTCGTTACTGGGACTGAGACTGGAACCGAGGCTGTAACTTTAGACAAACTGTGGAGATGGAGTTATACTGACTGTGGGTTAACTTCTGCTGGATGGCTGCATGGCTATCAATTGCCCAAAAGCGTTGCACAAATTGAAACGTTTGACTATATTTGGGTCAGTTAAAGTGATCACATTAACAAGTCAATAGGAGTGCAACATCCTTTTAGGGCATAGCACGTCAACAGGAGTAACAGTTGGTGGTAACCGGTGCTGTTGTTGTCTACTGCTCCTAGACAGCGCCAACTGGCGAATGGCGATTGGCGGATGGTGGTTGGTGGATGTCGCCAGCCGGGGTGTTGACACTAGCAGATTGATGTGTACTGGTTTCCACTGGTCACCAAAAGGTGACTAGACGCAGCGTGAGAACTGGTACTTGACGCAACTCTGCTGGGCTGGCTGGGTGTGTTTTTATGCCCCAAGGGAGTTGCCCGAAAAGCTGCACAATCTGGCATGTATATCAGAGCAGGCTGGTCACAGCATAGAGATTGTTTCATTGGGATATGTGAATAAGCGGCATTAAAGTTAGCAAACGAAACCATTGCTGAGATTGCTAAACAGAGGTCAGATCAGGATAGGGAAAATTAATTAAGAGACTAAAATATTGCAAAGGAGATTTCAAAAGTAAATATGCATTTGTATTCATTCTTCATCTTGTGCAGAATGACGCAGTCATTAAGTGAATTATTTCATAGCAGCTTCGTCGCACAACATGTGATCGTGACTGATTTAAACAGCAGCCATTACAACAGATAGCTGCCTTAGAGTGTCCGGGAGGATACTGCTGGATGTGTAACCTTTCAACCGTTTAATCTGACAAAGGAAATAAATAAAAGAATTAACATTTATTTTTAAGTATGCGCTCAAGTATGTGCTTCACCAAATCCCCACCATATCACCTCCAGCAGCCAGAAGCACGGCTCGCCCAACCGAGAACCGAGTGCAAGTTGACGGCGACCAAAACTGCCCGATGTGGCTGCTGCAAGCCGCCTAAAAACCACCAGCACCGCACCGAGACAAACAGAGGGGCCATGTCCAAAGCATTTTTGAAACATGCGAATTGCTTGTACGTGACACGCAACAGCAAAAGGAACGGACAAAAGGAGCTGGACGAGGATGATGATGTCGGAAAGAAGTTGTGCACCAAAACACACACACATAAGAAATAAGATGACCATGTCCAGCCAACCACTTAGCCATGAAAGCGGTAACTACATGCAACAGATGAAGCATGCACTGCGGTATGCAGCGCACTCAGCGCTTAAACCTTAAATGCCAAGGTAAAACTAAGCTAAACCTTAAGGTAAAAGCAAAGCTAAAGGCAAAGGCAATGGCATTGGCAATGGCAAAAGCAGAGGTAAATGTTCAAGCCAAAGGTAGAAGGTATAAGGTAAAGTACTTGGAATGCACCCCAACACAAGGAGGTTTCAGCTACAGCTTGGGCAGCGCACCGTCATGGATCACACAGAGAGTTGTTGCAACAACAGAAACTTTGATCCATGCACAGTGGGATGAAAGCACATTACAAAACTACACTACTTTTTACAGGTATTAATCATTCTAATAATGAATATTGTATTCTTATTTGAACCCATGTATTTTGTATTAAGTAGAAGAGATTTTGGGAAAAAATCATAAAAAATGATTTGTTCGTCTTATTTAAACTTTGTTGAAAATTTTATTTTTCTGATTTTTAAGTAATGGGAAATAGTACGGGTACAACAATATGATATTGTAATTTATAAGACAATATCAATATGAAATTGTGATAAATAAATAAAATATTAAAAATATTGCGAACTGTAAATTTTAAATCCATTTTAACTGTTGCTGTTTTGCTTGATAACAAAACCTAAGTGACTCAATAAATAAATCAACGCTGAAGTTATTTTCAAAGAACTATGTTATTGAATTTAATTCGAAAACAGTGCAAATTGATTAGTCAGTCTCCCCTAAGAAGTATTTGTTCCACTGTGCAGGGACGCTCAATGAAATTTATTTGGTGATGCTTGAGCGAAGCGTGAAGTTGACTGCCGCAGAAGCCTCGAACTGCAGCCAAGAACCGACACAGAAACAGACACAGTCACAGCCACAGTAGGAGTCACAGTCCCTGACATTAAAAGCCTGAAGGAGACCAGGCCCAACCAGACCAATAAGGCAGCAGCGATCAATTTAATCGCGCAAATAATATGCCTCGGTCTGCGTCCGGGTCTGTGACTGTGACTGAGCTCGAGCTTGAGCTTGGTCATGGGTATTGGTCGGGGCTGGGCTTAGTCAGAGGCTTGAGTCCTGGGACCCAGCAATAAGTATGTACACACAATAAGTAAATATGGAATAATCGTTATGTGTACCATATGCGAAAAGGGGTCGAGCCTTCTTATCGCCATGCAAAGATCAGAAAGTGTGTGACCGACCAAAAGACCAACAGTCGACCAAACAACCGACTTTGCATTTCTGAAGAATTGCAACCTGTGCGAGAATTCGACTCTTTCACTTTGACACTTGTCCGCCAGGTTGTTGTTGTCTGTTGACTGCTGCGTCGGCGGTGCTTGAAAATTACGCTAATTTTGTGTCTGCCACTTATGTACAGTAAATAGCCTGTTGCCGGACACAGCAGCTGGGATAATCGGCAGAGTTGAAACGGGTAAACTGGCCTTCTTCAATGCAATTACATGCTCTTGGGCCATAAGTCAGACAGTCGGCACACAGTGCTCCAATTCTCTACAAATATAATTGGTTTTTACACCAAACTGTTGCTGCTACAGTTGCTGCTGCTGCAGATCCAGATCCTCTAGAGCAACTCATGACACGTTGCGCGAATCACTCAAATGTCACCATAAATTCCGCACATGCGCACACATTGGTATGCCTATTTTTGGGATCTCATACACTCGCTGCACATGAGTATCACTCTTTGTCAGCTCCGAGGAGCGCAGCTCAGCGCTTTTGTTACCATTTCCCATCTTGGCCATAAACTGAACTACACTCCTTTCCCTCTTGTTGCTATCACTCTTTCTGAGCTGTATGTATGAGCGTATGTGTATTTACCTGTTGGCGCTTACCAGTTGCCTATTTTGGGAGTGGCGCTTTTTCTTTAGCTCATTTACGCCGCCCCAAATGTGTAAAAGTGTGAATATCCAATTAGCGGTTCCATACCAAAATGGTCAATGGCGCACTCAAGTGAGGTCTCTGGCCAACTCTCTGTTAAGTAGATTTACGATTGCCTCATGTTTCATATATATTCGCACTAACTCAATTGTGCTCGCTGTCATCATGTCTTACTGAATGTCAAATTTAGCATTAGTTATTGAATGGATATTTTTACTTAGATTTATAGTCGAATAGCTCTCCGAATCGCATTGATATTTTAATACAAAAAATGAAAAAAAGCACAAAGCTTATATTTAAATTAAGTTCAAAATAATTCAATATAGGAAATAATCATTCTATGAATTAGAAATCTGATATTAGGAAAATTTTGTTCTACAAATCTTTCGAAATATTTATCTAAATTTATAAATAGCAATCAATTTTGTAACATCACCTTTATGATTATTACCTTCAAAAATATAAACAAAATACACAAACATACAGCATTTATTAAATATGCGAATATTTCACACTAAAAAAAATTTTTCTAAATTATTGATAACAGTTAATTGTGCTTGGCCAATTATTTCAAAATGTTTTACGCTGACTTCAGGTCAAGTGTTTTTTATTTTTTATACTTCGATATATTTCGAAGCTAAGGCCCACGGTTGACATAGATAAATTTTAAACAAGATTTTAAACAAATCAAAATAATGTTTTGTGAAATTCTCTTTTTGCGCAATACATTACTTTTTGTGCGGCTCAATGGATATTTAACTTTTATCTCTACAAAACTTTAATATGAAACTTGCGGTTCCCAATCAAAGGCCCAAAAAAACCGACTATACATTTTGCCCATGAATTAGGAGCAATTAAAGTCAACTAAAGTTCCATTAGTCTTATTGGTAGCTATCAAAACACACTATATTACTTTAATAAAGCTTTAAAAATTAAATATGGGCCACCAGTCATAGCAAACGGCATCTATTTTTTTTTTTTTTTTGCACATAGCACGTTTTGAGAAAACACGCCTCCCCAATAGCGATTATATCATAAAAATTAATAACGAAGCTGGAACTGGACATTAACGTGGGCTCGAAACGCACGTACTTTTTGCCGATCGTGTTTTGCCATATTAATTGTGAATCAGAGTTGATGTGTGAGCGGTGGTGACGGTAATTGGAAAACTGAAAGTAAACTTAACAAATTTCCACGCAACTCGACGCAGGTGCAAAAAACGTTGCAGCCTACTAATTAGATCAGAGCTATATGGACATACATTTTTCTTGACCGACTGACTGACTGCCTGGGGCCTGAGTGAGTGAATGAGTGTTTGCATGCCAAGTGTTGCAACTTCTCCCAACTCCCAACTGATAATTATGATTACAGACAAAGCCAGAGGTCTGAGGCTGTCATTTTAAAACTTGTTCACTATAGGCCAATTTCGATTGGACATTAACCAAGATGACTAAGACGTGATTGCGCGCCAGCATCACCATCATCATGAACAATAGCACTCTACTCAGCTGCAGCATAAGTAACAGACACAAATTTAAAGACAGAGTCACCAAACCGAGACGATAACTTGCTGGTAATCTTCTCCAAGGGCCGGCATATAAATTTTTAGAACACGCCCACACCTGCCCCCAAGGGCCTTAACCCTAGAAATTTGAAATGCGAAATTTGTAAGATAGAGTCACTAAATATTGAAAGAATGTTACTGTTAACTTCCTTTCTTCACAATTATTCGCATTTTGAAAGGCAAACTTGGACAGTATTTCTTGGCTACACCCAACCTGTTATTTGTTACCTGTTTACAACAGGCATTACGTATGATATCAAAGTATTTGGCAATCGGTTACGCCCTACTGCAACGTTCTCTCTTGTTAATATTGTGCCCGCGAGTGGTATTCACCGCAGTTCTTATTATTATGAATTCTTAATGAACTGATGCTGAAATATTCAAAGAGATCTTTTTTTAAATATGAAGTATATTGTTGATATTATTATATATTAACAACAACATCTATGTGCAAGCTGTACGGGCTTAGCCTCTAGGATGTTCGATTTCTATTCACAAAAATGTATTAAATATTGTTTGTATATATATTGCAACAACTTCCGGGTAACAAAGACTTTTTAATCATCTGGGTCTAAAATAACATCCACAATTTACAATGTATTTAACTATATGGATGCAAATCAACTGCATACATTAATAACACTCTACCAGCTAAGCTTATCTAATATTTCTTGAGCCAGTCACGCATTTTTGACCTTAAGCTGGAGAATGTGGCTTATTTCAGCGTTGACATCAAAATTCCCCGTGCTGGACTTTTCTATATCTGCTTGTAAGTTACGGCCAACTCATTAACTCGCACAAGTGCCGATGCACATGCTTAAGACATGGCCATAAACAACAATTTATCTGGCGGCCAGGCTGGCTCTATCACCAAAGCCAACTATGCAGAAATTCCATATGCGACATTATTCTCATAACCGTTGTGACGGCTCGAGGAGCCTATTAGCTAAGCCAATATACGCATGTACTTCAAAGTGTAGACCCTGGTCGACTGGAAGGCTCACTGGCTGACTGGATGCCTGGCTGAGTGGCTGGCCATAAATCACAATGACGACGAAGCGGCTAATTAAAAAATCGACACGCTAAACTGGCAAAAGACAAAATTAACATTTGCTCAAATGTACAGGCACAGAAGGGGGCCAAGGGACACGGGAAACACAACACCCGCCGAGAGTCATAAAGTCATGGGGATGGGAATCAAAATTGCGTTCGGTGGAAAGCGGGACAGGGGCACTGAATCGGACGCTTTGTCAGACGAACTGATTGCCATTGCCATTGCCTTTGTCTTTCCTCTTTCACCTTGTTGTTGTTTTCTTGATGTGTTTATTTCTTTTTTTGCTTTTAGGACTTACAAGTCGCTGATGAGTGGCTTGTGGCGGCGGTTCGCCAGTTAAAATTATCGACAATAATGTCAACAAGTTTTTGCGTAAATTTGCGCTGCGATTCTGTGGGATGCTCGGGGTTCCTCAGGATGCTCGATTGCCGTTCTGTATGCTGATGATGAACCTGCAGTTGCCAGCAATCAGCGTGGCTGGCGTGCAGGTGATCAATGTTTGGTATCAACTGTCAATGCCTGCAACCGGAAAGATCGGCCCAAACTCAACCGCAATTTAAGCGACAAAAATGCACTGCAAAAAGGTAAAATCAATACTACTGTTTTAGTTTAAATTCAAAATCAGCTGCAATTTATTTGCAATTTATTTTTATTTACAATTTGTGCAAATTTTGTATTTTGGTTATGTAAAATTTAATAAGGCATAATTAATTCATTTCTTAATTTATTAATGTTTAACCATTTA
Source organism: Drosophila nr. medialis 2 BK-2023a (assembly GCA_035044325.1). NCBI lineage: Eukaryota > Metazoa > Arthropoda > Insecta > Diptera > Drosophilidae > Drosophila > Drosophila nr. medialis 2 BK-2023a. The sequence continues at coordinate 792,050 of JAWNMH010000398.1, read as the reverse complement.
AACTCAAATTAAAAATATATATAAGCGAATTACAAACAAAAAATTAATAAATGCGAAATACAAAACTTGATTTTCAAGTCTTTTCTTAAAAAGACAAGTAATTAAATTAAAAATTAAAATTTCTTTACGAGTAGCTTGTGTTCATTCTTATCAAATAGAATTGCTGCTTTGATTTTCAAAAGATATTATATATTTTCAAGAAATACTTATAACCTTGTAGAGTCTGTTAATATTTCCCTTGACTATAATTTTATAAAACCACGTCTTACTTCTTATAATTTATATACATAGACTAATAAAAAGAGGATATAAGAAAAGCTCTGAGAGTGGAATTGACCTAGTAATTCTAAATTTTAATCGGAATAATCCCACATCACAGTTAGCAACAGCTTCCAGCAACAAAATTAGAAAGCAACAAATATATTCTCCATGTACAAGCCCCTTCGCACCTCTTTTTCTTTAAATAAGTATGTCGCCTCCCAGTGTCTTTCTTATCCATATTGCCCCTAGCTCATTTTCATAGCCGAAGAGGAGCCTCGTCATCAACGCTCTGGTCCGATGGCATTAATTCGATAATGCATAAAAATAAGGAAAACGCTTCATTGGACTCTAATTGCTAAACGCAAACAGAAATAATAGCAACAACAACAAATTGTACACACTGTGAAGATGACCACGACAGTTGTTGGAACTGCCTCAGCTGGGTTCTCAAGCCGGCCAGAAGCTGGCTGTGTTGCAAGTGCATCGGGACGTTGCATTTGATGGGCCTTTGGCCTCAAACTAAAAGCCCTTGGGCAGCAAGCGGCGGGCGGATGATCGGCGACTGCTCCAACAAAGTTGCGTGTAATTAAAACGCAAACTTGTACCGGGCCTGGCCTGGCCTGGCCTGAGACTAGGCAGACATGGCAGACCATAGAGTGGAAGTCGAGAACGGGCCAAGTAGGTGAAAGACGACTTAGCCGGCGCAGGCTGATTTCTTGAAAGATTTGTAAACGTAAACTTTCGAAAAAGAAGAAATAAACCAGAAGTAAATATCGACAAACATCATCGTGGTCGGAAAAAATTAAGAAAAACTGAAATGAGTTAAAAATTCCACACAACTGCGTGAGAAGTCGCGGCCGAGTTGCAATGCGACGTTAAGCAGCGCAGCAGTCGAAGCCGGAGTCAATTTTTTAGTCTTGGGTTTTTTTGTTTTTCGTTTGCGGCTGCTTTATGCATTGGCTTGAACGAATGAGGGTCCCCAGCAACACCAAGACCAACAATAACAAAAACGTTGCATTTATTGATCGCCGCTTACCGATTATTGTTTAAACTGTTTTCAATGCGTTTACTTTGTGTAAATATTATTTTTTCAATTTATGAGCTCGCCGAAGATGCTGTCCGTTTAGCCAGAAAACGGAGCCGTCAGGCCTGAAGCCCCCAAAATTCCCTTCACACCAACGACTGACAGAGAGTTTGTCTCTCTGTTTGTTGCATTGCGTTGGCGCGTAGACAAATATCAATTGGAAATCTCATGAATCGAAATTGAAAATCTTCAAGATACAAAATGAAATGCTCATCATTAAAATGATACCTCATGCGTTGTGGATGTTCCTCCAATCCTTACTCTCCTGAAGCTCACATTTGTGATTGAAATTTGCCGAAACATTTTAATGTTATTAATTTATTTTCATTTAACGGCGTTTGCTGCAAAATTATACGTAATTGGCATTCTGTGCGATGCAATAATGCATTAATTTCATTTTCGATTCGACGAGAATTTCTTTTGTAATCTCAATATTTATATGCTCGTTATAATATTTTTGTCATTAAGCTTTGCCTATTTGCTCAACACATATCGATATATGAAAAAAATGTATTTGAAAAGAATGCTTTTATCAAGTCCATAAGCACGATAATTCCAATAAAAAGTTTTAACACAAAATACAAAATTGTTCCTTGGTCTATGATAAATTAAAAGCAATTAAAAAAATATGTTTATGTATTATAATTTAAATTCGCGGTTATTATTTATACTTCCACAAAACAATATTTTATAACCTTTCAATAGGTTGATCAATCTTAAATAAAATTGCTACATAAAAAAAACAAAATGTAGGAAAGCACTAAGCAGCAGATTACAAAGCCAACAAAAACAAGAGAGAACATTGTAGTAGGACGAACCCGACTGCGAAATACTTTGATACCCTATGTAATGCCAGCTGATAACAGGTAGCAAGTAACAGGTTGGGTATAGCCAAGAAATACTGCCCATGTTTGCCTTTCAAATTGCGGTAGATATAAGCTAGTTACCTTCCTTCGAAGTTTTGTAACTGTAGCTCTTGAATTATGGGAGATATAAGCTTCTGGGAATTTTGGAGACGGAAGTTTGCGTGGCCAAAACAAATGTTGGAGTACGATCTCAGTAATCTACCTTCCAACTTTGGTAACTTTAGTTTTTAAATTGCCGGAGATATGGGCTTTTATCTATTTTATATATACATACCTTTAAAATTTGGTGACTCTAGCTTTCAAATTGTCTGAGACATATGGACTTATCGATTTACACCAACAGGTGTACCGGATTAGGGAGTCGGAGTGGGCGTGGCCATGTAATTTTTATGGATCTCCTAGGGGACTTACCAATAACACACTCTCAAAATTTGATGACTCTTAATTAAAACTTATGGATGATATGGGCATTTCAAATATCTAGGACCGAGGCTCCCGGGGCGGATACCAACCAAATTTGGGGACTGTAGCCTTAAAATTGAGGGAGATTTGTGGCTTTATCGATTTGCGAATATCGATTTTATCGATTTCCTAGCCACCTAGTGGAGGTAGCACTCCAATATTTACACTTTGTCTGAAGCGGGCACAGACGAGTACATGTTCCAAGTTTCAAATCTCTTTTTTTAAGAGTGTCGAAAAAAGTTGCGTTCATACATACAGACAGACAGACAGACAGATAGACAGCATGACTGTGACAATATACTATGATACCTTCTGTATCAAAGTATTAAAACAAAACAACATTAAGTTTTCATACCAAATTTGCAAAGTTTCAAATAGTGCATGATCAACGTACTATGGACCGACCCCGATCTAACGGACTTAGATAAAATTGTATCAAAACAGTTTAATTTGTTTATAATGATAATTCAGGACTGCATAAGCGTAAATTAACTCACAACATTGCTGTACTCTCTGATAGAGTAAAAAAAATAGTCCATAGACAAACAGTAATTATAATAATCATCACATTTATTTTATTGCGACTTTTCAATAATTATATAATTTACGATTTCAAGACACTTATGTTTCTAAGTACCTTGGTATTTACGATACAAATATGCTGTTTGTAAATAAAATTCAACTTCGATAAATGTTCTAATTACGCAACTTTTAGAGAAGTATTTGAACATGCCACATGTGACAGGTTCTATTGCATACCTGCTTGAAGTTTCAGATACTTTAGCTGAAGCATGTTGCCTCACAGACAACATGATAGGCGACAAGCTCATAAGACCCAAACTGAGCCAAACTGTCGCTTTAGCCATATTTGCCAAATTTAACGATTGCATCAAGTTTTCTGCTCCTCGGTACGACTGTCTGTTACTTAGAAATTTTTGTAGCTCAATTGTTACGGTTGCTTATGACAATGGTTGGGGGAATACATACTTTGAATGCACTCACGCAGCTTGTAGCTATTTTAATGCAGTGAAATCATAGTTGGAATGCCCAGTTGCATGTAACTGCCAAATGAGATAGACACCTACCTACTTCAGAGTTAACACGTCGTAAAAAACACACACTCTAGACAACTGGTCGAGACACAAATCAATGCGACCACAGCATTTGGCAGCTGATGACACCAACTCGAGACCTTTACTCTTACTTTCCTCGACTAATGCCCTACGCGAAAGGCGGAAACAAGAAGCGTGGGCGTAAGTCATTTTCAACATTTACATGCAAATCGAAGACAAATCATAAAATCAAAATTGAAAAGCAGATGAAACAGCTTTAAAAACACTCACTCCGATATGTGTTAGCGGGTCAAAAAGCGTGAGTGTGACTGGAAACTAGTAGAAGCCATCTAAGGATGAGTGCGTGATATAGGCAATTTAGAGATCAGCTTTTTCACGATACTTATAAAAACACGTTGTATAACAAATTTATTTAACTTTTAGGTCATTGCGATAATCTCTCTCTTTACATATAGTTTTCTATTTAAACATTGATCAAAAGAAATTAGACATTGAACTCACATAAATACAAGACAACGTCTTTATCATTTAAGCTTTAACAATTTTGCAAGTAATAAAAACATTATTTTTCTAGACTATATTTTAAATTTTTGTGACATGAGATATGCAATTGACTTATTGTTAAGTAACTCCAAATTTGACAAGAACAGACGAAAGATATCGAGAGTTTAAAATAAAGGCGTGCTCCAATATGCGCATACGACAAAGCTTTTCGAATTCATTTTCTTAGCGAGCATTTCGATGCTTCCATTTGCTAAACAGCAATTATGCTAAATACGGAAACAGAAAAGTTTAGAATAAATTGGAGCACGCCTCACAGTTTATCGCTTCTTTAAGAATATAGCGAACACCCAATGTGCTGAGGGCGGTGGCTGCTGTATGAACATATATTACAAATAAAGTTGGTCTCTGCTTGAGTTGGTCTGACGTGATTAACGTGATAACGCAAAGTGTCACGAGCCCATCTTTAGGCTGGGCTTGCTGTCGACAGAATACAAAGCGGACCGAAACCAAAGCAAGCCCCCAAACTCCATACTGAACTGTCCCATCAGCGACAACATCTTAAGCTCATTTGTCACATAAAATTCATATATGTAATTTGCTTGACAACTAAAAGTGGACGTCACGCACGCCGTAGCAAACGCCTCCATATTGGTGTCGGTAACAGAGACACATGTACATGATGCCAAAGCCTCTCAACTCTCAGCAAACAGCTCTCAACTCGACTCCTGTCCAGGTGCAGGTCTCATTGGTGTTAGTGTTGGAGCTGGTAATGGTGATGCGTTGACCAAGCATTTCCTTAAATTAGCTGCACTTCGGCTGGTGCCTTGTGCTTGATGGAATGGAGCGGGTTGGTACCGTACTGGACTGGACTGGATGGTTTAGTCTTGTGATAGACGTCAGTATCATAATATCATAATCGTCGACGCATGGCCTTTTTTGGGTGGGCACTTAACATTAAGTGCTGAGATTTTGATGGAGTGTTGATGCAGCTGAGGTCAGTTGGTACACTTATGCCCTCTCCATGCTTGCTTGGTGATGCATGAGGCTCACTTTCAGGTGGGCGCGTTTTACTCAAGTCCATAATCAAAGCTACAAAAGAAATGATCAACAACTGTGCTTCGCTAACAGCTTTTCTGTTGATTCTGCTTAACACTTAAAATATTTATCTTCAGTTCATCATATCATTGGAGTATAACCAATCAAGTATTGATTAAAAATCGAAAATCGAATTAATGTTATTTTTTTTAATTGTATTAGTCAAAGTATCAATAAATAGAGTCTGATTGTTCTACACAAAATTCTCTGGCAACTTAATCTGCAGACTGACATTTTGGTACTTGAGATTCAAAATATGTTCCGAATTATTCGTAAACTTAAAAAAACATACTTTTTTTTTTTGCAAGCCCAGAGAACAATAGTAGATGAAATATGAAAAATACAACGTATATACGTAAATAAAGTAATAATCACGTTAATGCTTTCTAATTTGAGTAAGCTTGAAGTTGTAGACTATAAGTTGGGTCTACATAAGCAAAGAAATGGATTAGGGGCGGACACGCAGAAAAATTTAATTCATTAAGCATAATTAACAAATTTAAAGCTCAAGACTACATAATATATGAAACTGACGCATATTTCTTAAGATCAACCGTTAAGTGGGTAAGTGAACTCTCTAAACTCCCGATGCTTCCGTGGCATTCACACCTATGTTCAACCATGCATATTTATGTAGCAGTTAGCCTATGGTCAAGTCTTTCACATCCGGTTCTCAGCATTGAAATGGTAAATATGTTCAGTTGAAGACCGTTTAAGAAATCCATTTAAGCAGCGAAACACTTCAAAGTGAACCCCACTTGCTGCAGCGTTTTCACAAGCGCCGAGGCTGATGCTGATGCAACTGCTTACTGCTGTGTGTGTGCCTGTATCTCAGAGTAAAGCCCTTTACAGCTTAGGCAAACATTTGCAATTACAATTTTAGCATATAATTGCAAACATGATAAACAATTTTATCGCCGTTTGCTGCCCAGAACAATGCGACAACAGATGCGCCGATGCTAGAAGCTGAGAGATGCCCCGAACGACTATAGAGCTGAGGATGCTACTGAGGCAAAGACTGGGAATGAGACTGGGGCTCAGACTGGGACTGGGGCTGCAACTCACGCAGCCGTCGACAGGTTTGGCTGCCAAGAAGAAGCGTGTCGCCAATTGATCTTGAGGTTTACCTAGAAAAATGTCGCGGCAATTGTTACCAATGGAAGAAAAAAAAGGAAACGAAAAGAAACAAAACACAACAAAACGTACAAGCCAACTGGTAGCCAGACCCAAGCAGATAGAGAAGAACTCGATGCTGGAGCTAGTCTAGCGCAGTATGCAATTGAAATTGAAGAATTACGTGAAGAATGTCAGCGAACATAGTAAGGTTGTACATAAGACTACTACTTGCTGGCTCTCCGGACCATGCATTATGCCAAGTTTTTGTGCGCGGATGCAGCGGTTGTATTGATACTACTCGACACGAATTACAACAACGACAAGGCAAAGCAAGAAATTGTCACACAGCTGATCGGTCGATGGCTGATCAGAATCGTGCAGGGCAGAACAGCCCCCGCTATGTGTGCTCTGTGGCGGCATCTAAATGAACTGCAGATCAACTTCAGTTTAGTAGCCTGCGCCTCATTACGAATGGAAATGATGATGGACAATAACGACGCGACAACAGGAAGTCCAAGTCGACGCCGCCAGTTCTACTGTTCAAGCCTTTACCAGACTCTCACACCGTCTTTTTACCAGTCGGATGATAGTGAATGAACAGTGATTACGATTGATGTTGATGTTGCCCAGCCTCGAACCTGATCTGAACTAACCAAACTCCAACTCCAACACCGACTCCGACAGGAACTGGGCTAGTGCATCGTTAAATTGATTTGTGTGTGTCGTCTGGAAATAACTAGTTTTCAATGTCTGAGAAAGCTTTTGTCTCTCCCGAGTATGCAACTAAACATTTCAGTTATATTTGATCTCTTTCGATATTCTAAAAATGTCACCTATGCTGAAAACCACTTTGTTAGGCACGCCTTTGATGAGCTTTGGCTTCCGTTTATAGAGTACAACTCACAGTTTTGGCATCATTGCCAGTCATAAGAGAATTGTAAGTATATAATTTACGTGTTAAGGATTGTAATGTTATCTATATTCACACAAATTCTTTTTAACTAAAATGAATGTGCTCATTAATTTTTTACTTGCGCTTTTCATTTATTGAATACTTTCAGATTTTTAAATTTACCATATCACTTTCAATATATGCTTCGCATAGAATCTACTCATGCTTATAAATTGAAGCTGTATTCACAGGTCTTATCTGATCCAGTCCAAGTCATACCTTGGTATAATCTATCTCATAAGAAGTCTGAAGAAACTGATAACCAACACAAAAAATGTATGCTTTTTCTGAACTTTCTGAGAGATTTGCAAAATTGTCATTTTAAAAGAAGATGTAATCATTTGATATTAAGAATTATACTGACAACAATTGGCAACTAAATGCAAATGAAAGAACAATAAATGATGAAGTAAAAGTATGTATTATTTTACATTTTTCTATCTATAAAAGTTTCCAAGCAGTTCATGTTTAGACTTACGACTACTAAATATAACAAATATGTACGAAAAAATATGTTACTTTTCCAGCAAGAAGTCTAAACCCTTAAGTTAATAATTACTCCAAGCTAAATATGCATTAGAGAACTCACTAGATAGACCGATTATTTTTAGCAACAAGAGAACCTGATATCCCAACTTATACCGAAATGGCAAAATTCGATTCGGCAGAAGCTGTCGAACAAGTTGACAAACAAATTTACGGCAACTGCAAATGGCAGCCGAGAACCGTTAAAGCTATTGCCAAGATTGTCATAATTTCGATTAGCCAACCAATAAAAGACATCAGCAGCAACATCAACAACAACAGGACCAGTTGAGCATTCAATGGAAATGGCACAACGCCCGCGAATTTCATTTGTTTCATTGCCAAAATCATCCGCAAGCAATTTCTTTTTTTTTTACAATGCACAAACCGCTGTTCAGCCGGCCTGTCCAAATGCAACTGAAATTAAAGTTAACAAATTTCAGACAATGTTTGAACATTTTCCAAAGCGAACGGCAACAACAACAAGAACAACAGCACCACTAGGCGTATAGCGGTCACACGGACTGGCAATGATCTGAGTACGAGTACCGTAATTGTTCGACGTGTTTTCGGTTCTATTGTGCGCGCATTCAAATGTTGTCAGAGAGCCGTTCAGGAGTACCCAGTAAGTAAGTAAGTACATACATACAAAGCAGCAAGTAGCGATCCAGCTTCCTTCCATCAGCAGACGCCCAAGGCCCGCAACTTGTTCAATTGTTCACATTTTCTGTGTTCGCTATTTCCTTTTTTTGGGCTTTGGCAATTAGAGACACATAGCGACGAAAAGAGAGATAGTGGGATGGAGAAGTCGTTGAAAGGTACACACATAGTTTAAGGATAGGTATAAGGGGAACTTGGCGCTTCTACGCCCGTGCAGATTTGCGACTCAATGTGTGTTAAGTTAAGTTGTTGTCATTGTTGTGATCAAAACCGTTGCTGCTGTATCCAAATGTTTAGTTTTTTTGGGCTGGTTTTTCTCCAAGTCGTGATACTCAATTGAGGTTCAGATTTTCGTGTCTAACTGTTGTTTTGGCATTGTGTGGCATAATTGGCTTAGATTACAAATATGGAAAGTGCGATTTTATGTGTTTGGAATCAATGTTATAATCAGCTACAGCTTCATGGAATCTAATATATTATTTTCATATTTCAATCTAATCTAATCTAATCTTATCAATCTAACTCAAATTTTTGGACTTCATAGAACTGAAGCCCTTAACATTTTAAATAAGTCGATAAAAATTATAAATTTCCCACAACTTTAAGACTAGAGTCACTAGAGTTTTAGTTGGCGTTTTTAAAAAATTTCTAGTAACGTTCCTGGTCGAATATTCCTGCGGTACCCCAACCAAAAAATTGATAGATAAATAGTAATGCATTTTGAGGCAATTATTTAAAATAATTTAAAATTGATCTTGTTTCATGAAAAGAGTAATTAAGCCGCATACTTAATAAATCGCCTTAATATAGGTTAGGTTTTAACGGTTTCAAGCTTATGAATTTATGTTCTTTATTTCTAATTGAATTTATAATATTTTAAAAGTTTTTGATAAAATATACTCGTTAATGAGGGCACGTCGGTCCCTTAAAACAATATGAGAGCAACATTAAAAACTTTCTAAACATCGTTTATAAAATTGTGTAGAAATCTCAAAGGTGCTAATTGGTTCTTAACATTTTCATAGACACATACATGAATATATATTCAAAACAAAACTTGATATTTGAAAACAAGCAACTCATTAAAGCCCCGTAAAACGTTTCCGTCACAGAAAATATTGGATAATTGGGATGAACCGACGAAAATCTACAGGTAGTAGTCAATAACACAGAATATTGACATTTTCAATTCGAGTGGCAAACACTCTCACACTCGCACTGGGCCAGTTGGTGATAATTGGCGATTCGTTGAGGAGTTCACGCAGCAGCCTCGCCTGGGCATCAGATGATGAGTAAATAAATGATTGAGCGGGGAACGAGGTGAAGATCACAGGCAAAGACAAAGTTCTCACAATTTAATTAGTATGCATTTCCATTATTTATATAGTATGGCCTCAATGACCACATCGTTAGCAACAGGCAGTCACTCACACTCGACTCAGGCATTGTTTTCGTGCATCCACAAGGTAAGGAGAATACTTTAACTCGGTACGCATGTCAATCTCGTTGGATGCTCTTGCAGTAGCAGGTAAAACTCCACACAAAAACAACAACAATAGAAACAGCAACAACAACAGCAACAAGCAATAACAACACAAACACACTTATAACTCATTTGGTTTGTAACTCTTGAAGTTGCTGTTGGTGTGTCGGTAATGTTTTACAGCCGCGAGACGATCCGTGTACTTCCACAAACTATTGTAATACATCAATTTGATTATGAGCGCTAGCGCTTCAAGCCAAGTTCCCATTGCCCTCTACGCATTCTCCATGTGGCATGTGCTTGATTTATCTGAAGTTTTCAATGTGTGTTATCTTTGGTTACCTTTTCCTGGTTCTGTTTGTCCAATGTAAGTATACCAAATTGAAAATCGGTTTTTGTTTAAGGTATGTATATTTTTTGTTCGTTATTTCTGAATAAGTAAACTGTGAGCTTACATTTCTTACATTTTCTGTTTGTTGCTGCTAAAGAATAGTTTGTCAATTTAGTAACTATGTCTATTTTACTAACTTGTCCAATTTAAATGCAATTGCTTAACAAATTTCTTCTTCTAATAAAGTAAAACTGGAAGCCAGATGGTAAATTTCATTGAACAATCTTACAACCTTCGATACAGAAAAGTTTCCTCTGGCTTTATATAGGGGAACCTTAGAACTTGTTCTTAAATAGTTGTCAAAATTCAAAAATGTATCATAGGTCACAATATAGTTTTCTAAATTTGTAGATACCGCTTATTTGATGCTATTAACATATCCTCTATTAAATATTATTACAAATTTGCAGGTAGTGCTCAAATCATCCATGGAGATCCGAAAGATTTATAAGGACCGTGTGGTAATGTAACAGTAATTACAGGTCCATTTCTAGTTTGGCATCGTTTTTTTCAGCATTTTTACCAGTTCCTTAGCCCAACTTACTAATCACTAGTGTTCCGGATACTAACAATAATATATGCATTTTGCAACTGCTTTCAAATTACAAATGTTTGTAAAACCTTTATATATTATTTCTTAAAAATAAAGTTTTGTAAAAATGCGTAATTACCTCTTTACAAGTCCAAAAATATATACGTAATTATTACCAAATTATTAAATCCTTACAATATTTAATATATTAATTGCCTTTTTGACTTAATGTGAAGTTCAGCAAATCAGGTCATGGTGCAAAATTAATTAATTATCCACCAAACACCCTGATTGAAGAGACTGAGCTATTTGACTGAGAGTTGAGAGTGAGTTGCGTATGATATTAATGAAAGTACTGATCATAATTAATGAAATCTGAATGGGAGCATTACAAGCAACGCAGACAGCATACACCAAAACAGAAATCAGCATCCACTCAGAAAAGCTTAGCGAACAGAAGTTCCCACATCATTAATAAAATGAAATGAAGACCAACCACAGATCAAAGGCAGTAAAGTTCGACAGACACACACGATGATCCCGCGCTGGCGCTGGACAACGAAATTCAAACGAATTGAAGCGACTCCAGCTTACAAATGTGTCTACACGATACTTGATCACAAACAAATCTGAAACAACAATAAAATAAAGAAACAAAAAAACTACCAAAAATATACCAAACAAGTTGAAGTCAGACGGTACCGACTGCATAATACTTTGCTATCAATATTTAAAACTGTTAAACTTATCTAATTTAAGCATTATCAGATGTGCTCCAATTTACGCGATACTTTTCCCTTTTCGTAAATTGCCTGAATATTGCCACTTAAATTTGCTTTCCATTTAATGCACTTAATTTAGCAACGCTAAATACAGAATTTGATTATATATTATTTCATTTATTTTGTTTTATTATATAAGTATATATATGTATATACATATGTATAATATTATTATTTTTTAAATATTATTATTTATTTAAATATGTATAGATAATAAATATATATCTAAAAAAACATTTTCAGATAAGATTTGAGTGCAAGAGCCCTTAAACTAGGGCTTGATCTGAAGGCATTCCTCTAATCAAAGTCAGTCGTTATTTGTGGTCCAAGAATGGCTTATTGATTATGACTGCAAACACTTAACCAGGAAATACTTTTTAATTATCGTTAAGAAAGGCTATGAATACTCTAAAAATTAGTTTTGGATTGACTGTGTATATAAGTTTAATCTATGTAATTGTTAACATAAATATTTATTTATAGATATTATTGTAAGGTATACATATGTATATTTTGTCAAATTTTATTTATATTAATAGCGTTCATTTGTAAATTGTGTATAAATATCGTTATTAAATACATAAAGTGCGACGCTCTTTTAGCCTTAAAAAAGAGACAAAAAATATTTCCAGAATACAAAACAAGCTACATTTTAAAATTATGTTCTGGGTGAGTGGGATGGAAATGAATTTTTATTAATAATAATTACTATTATTATTTATGTGTCAAGTTCTGTGATTCACAAATCGCTTTAATAGCCAAAAGGGAAAGTAACGCAATCTAAATTTTGGGGGTAGGGCATAGCATCCATTATTAATATTGTATTCATATTGTTTACAGCATGCCCTTTGCGGATCTTTTTTCGGCTCAAACGACAAAAGATAGATTTGTCCGATAATAGGCCAAAACGGCAACACTGATGCCAATAATCGAAGCTGTCGTTGGGTATTAACAAACATAAACGCATAAATTTGAACACTTTGTTAATTGTGGAAGTGAAAAAATGGTGTACTCAGGAAAGTTCACTAAAAACCCATTCCAGATGGGAAGGGTACAGACGCGCTAGAAGATGCACAGTGGAAACAGGCACCCGTAGCGTCGTTGGCGTGTACGCCGACGCAGGGATCTTTACCAAATTGATGTCAATATGCGCATACGTAGCTGGGATTGGGGCACATCTACTGCGTGCAATGTGCCATGTACTTCATCGATGAGACAACCATGCGGGCGCATTTCTATACAAAAGTGCACAGGCGCCGCCTCGATCGCTCGAGTTGGAATCCTACAGCATCGAGGAGTCGGAGCTGGCGACGGGTCACGGCACCTTCCGGCAGGTCAAGCAGCGAGTCAGTGAGACGCAGCCAACCATATGAGGTCAAGGCCGACAAAAGCATAAAAGTAGAGCAGAACGATACATAAATGCGGACAACATCCGCATAGGTGACTTTAAAGGAACCAAAAAGAGAACAAAATGAAGACATAAGTCTGATACTAATAGATGTGTGTATGTATGATGTTGAAAATTGTTGGTGAGTACATGATTTATAAATTAACACTATCGGTTTTGGGGATTGTCGCAAGTCCAGACGCGTAGGTGTTCCAAACATCAAGTGACTGTCACGCGGGCAGACAGCATGATGGTTACCTCACAAAATCCATGTACTCTCTTATGCGTTTGGTAACAGAGTATAATAACACAAGCGAAGACAAATTATGCAGCGACAACAACGAAGACAAAGTCAAAGCGCAGTGACCAACGGCAAGAGGTGAGTTCCAAAGACTGGGACGTGGACCTGGACCACAAGAAGGAAGCTGCAAGCTTATCTGGAATGGACTTGTATTTGGATTTGTTTTGCTTTGCTTTCTGCTGCTATGTAAAATAAATTATAACAGTAGAAATGAAGCTGAGCGCTTTGTCTGCTGTCCGTTTAGTTGAAATTTATTGGCCTTAAATGGCTGCGGCGCTACCTGAACCGAATGGGAGCCCAATCCCCTAGTGTACAATCTACAAGTTTGTCTGATAATCTGATAATCTGTTGAGCTGAGCCTCAACGCTCTCGCAACCTTTTCACACTCAATTAGATCGGAGTTGGTCGCTTTCATCGCTGCATCTGTAAAATGTTTACTTCAATATTTTATCGATCTCATTTGCATGGGACGACTAGATAACAAAATGCTTATATTCGTATAGTTCGCTACTTCAGTTGCTAAGCTGCTGCCAGCTTCTAGCTTCCAGCTACCAGCCGGTTAATACTCAACACACTCGCCGCATTTGTATCCCATGGCATTGAAGGCAGTTTGAAAATGTTCTCAGCTCATAAAATTCCATAGTGAATCATTTTTCTCTGCGCTTTTTGTCTGGCGTCTTTCCGTGCCGTGTCTGTCTGTTTGTCTCGGTGTCGGTCTATCTGTCTGTCTGCCTGCTCAGACAGTGCGCTCCATTGGTCTGCATTTCATTTATTGTGTAATTCTCCACAATGTACTTTTGGCCACGGATTTGTTGTATTGCCTGCCCGACTGCCTCAGTTTGGGTTGTCTTCGCTTTGAATTTGATTCTTGATTTTATGTCAGTTTATTTATGATAAGATGACCTTTTTTTTCTTCTTATTTTCGGTTTGTCGTCGTGTTTAATGCGCTGCTCTTTAACAGAAATGGAGCTGTGTGTGTCTCTACTTTGAGAAATGAATGAATGAAGCTCATTAAATTATGGGGCACTTATGGGTTAGCGGTGTGTAGGTTTTATTAAGGCACATTTTGAAATATGAGTAGCATACACTGAGCGAAATGTCGTGTTTGTTTAAAAGAAACCTCAATAGTTTTTCGAAAGATCGGTATAGAAGCAAAGCAACGATAATAAATTAGTTCTGCAAGTTTATTTTGATTGCCTTCATTACATTATCGAATGCGGTTTGTCAGCTGTTGCTCTTCCTGTAAAAACATGCTCAAATCTTTAAATTATATTGCCTTCTAATTAATTAAGATTGCAAATTAAGACTAGACCATTCAATCCAATTTCTTCATATTTTGTTTTGTTTTAGTAGCAAATTCAAGATGCAATTAAATTCTTTTTAAGCAAAACTGAACTTCAATAAAAAAAAAATAAAAATCGTCCTGAATTTTAGAAAATTGCAATAAAATGAGAATCGTTTTGAAAAATAAATAGTTGTTGTTTTGTTTTCTATACATACAAAAATAAAAATGCATTTAAATTAGAAAGGTATTTTTTATAAGTACATTTCTTACCATAGGAAGTTGTAATAATTAGAAATGTATACCAACATTAAAAAAAAAAAAATCAGAAAATAGTATTGAATTTAGTTCTCGAGACTGCTGTGATAGACCTTGCAAAAATGTACACTTTCTGGATAATATGGTGAGTTACTCTTAGTGCCAAATTATGTTGTGTGATTTTTTCTCGGTGTTCACAGCCCAATGCTTCAACAGCAGCTACAATTTCCGATCATGTGCACTGATCACATTTAAATCCAACAATCCGATTGCTCAGTTTACTATTTTGATTTCAAACCTGGCATCTGTTGTTGTTGTTGCAGTTGTTGTTGGCGCTCGCTTAGAGCAAATTTTCAAGATCAACAACGCAGTTGAGCGTCACGAAGATGAAAAGCGAGATCTTTTATAGCGATTAGGCGCGGACAATGAATGCACGATGAAAAAAAAAAAAAAAAACCGCAGAGAAAAACCAAAAAACGCGACTACAGAACTTTTTATACGAGACAAGCCAGAGACAAGAATGAGAACAAGAACACAGAGTTCTTGTTGTCTTTTCTTAAATGCTGCTGTTATTGAAGTTTTTTTGTTTGGTTTGGTATTATGAGAATTGAGGCAAACATTTTTCAACTGGTTTTTCGAGGCGCAGACAAAGACATAAAATACGAAATGAGTCTGGGAGTTTTTGGGCAGTTGACAGACCGTGCATTATTACTGTCAACCCTGTGCCCATTACTGTTGTTTGTCTAAAAAAAATTGAAACGCGCCTTCAATGAGTTAATTTTGAGTTTGAACTGACACTTAATAAAGGACCAAGCGTACCGGACGCTTACGTAAACACAATTAGGTGCCAACGGCTGGAGGGCATGAAACGACGAAATGTAGAGTAAACCAACTTGGTAAACAATAAAATAAAGGGCATGGTCTCTCTTTCTCTGTCCGTCGAGAGTGTCAAGTGTCCACAACCTAACATAATATTTTCATAGTACATTTTAATGGCTAAGTCTTTAAGTGGACCGCTCGATGATGCATTTTGCCGTCCCGGCGTATGCGTAATTGTTTTGTAAATGATATGGTTATGACTACACACAAAAACTCACACACACAAATACCACGTCAGCAAGTCATATCTTGTCGTATGAGGTGACTGATATGACACGGGGATGACACTACTCGGATAAGTATCTCTTGCAGACGTAAAGTTCTTCATCGTCATAAACATGGCAATGGCATAGTCGGTTCTTGTCTTGTGTAGTGTAAGCAACTCGGAGCCTTCGGCGGTAAGCCAGGTATATCCGGGTGGGTTTTATGTAGCGGCGTACTGTCCAATTTAATACGAGAAGGCGACTAAGACAGAGACCAGTACGTCTTAGGATCCGGCTACTGGAATCCCATCAAGGAACTGATGAATCAAGGGCTGACGGTGATAGCATTCCAACACCTCAATAAGCGGAGTGAAATCCTGCGGAAATGGCTGTTAGGGCAATGCTAAAACCGCCACCGTCCCGTTAAAACGTAGCAAATCTCCAAGTACGCTTCCTGGTACGTCGGCATTCAGGTGTCAGTACTGGTTTAGATGTTACATTCCTGATTAAAGTGAATCCGGCTCGGAACCCTCGCATGGCATCCCTGCTTGCATAAATATCCATGAGATTTTGACGCGACTATACAACGATAACCCAATCAACGATAACGACTCAATTAAATGAGTACTATAAGTAAGAACATAAACAACAACATCAACAACGATAACAGCAGTAATAAAGAGGAGAATATCGATGCATTAGCAGGGAGCAGCAAGGGTTAGAACTTGTAAATAGCAACAATACCTGCCGTCAACGCTCAAAAGTACCTAAAGGTGGAGTTCCTAACAGTTGGATGGGTTAGCTCGAGACTCCAAGAACGTGTAAGTAAGTAATGATACAAGAGAGATCTGGTCTGGTCAAATCTATTCAGAAGATGCGGATGAAAAGACCACCAGATCAGGGACTACATAGACAGGGACTAAATAGGCGCTCAGCAAAAGAAGATGAAGTATCTGCAAGTAAGCCTCAATGACTGCGAGGGCGATCGATGAAAGTGACGGTACTAGCTACTTTCGAGCTAGTTGCAAGGAGGACGAAATTAGCCCATGGGGCACAAGACAGTGACAAAGAAAATCCGAAGCCAGGACGCTACTCTGCAGATAACATGCTCCACTGCACTATTGGTCTCTACGGATGAGCTCGTGAGGGCAATCAGAGGAGTGGGAGATAAAAAGGCGACTGGCCCAGACCGGTTTTCTCATAATGCCCTGAAGCTGGCAATAAGGACTATTACCAACGGGTTTACTAGTAAAAATAGAATATAACATGCTACTGAGCATGCTCGAAGAGAAAAAGCGGTCTCAGATGCACAGTATGGCTTCCGAAAAGGTTGGTCGACGGTGGAAGTAATCCAAGCCGTTCTGGGTAGAAGGAAACCGATGGAGATGGGGCGATAAGGAGTACAGCGCTATTATACATATCGACATACGAAGTGCCTTTAAATCAGCGAGCTGGACGCACATTATGAGGGCGCCACACAGTACAGGAATTCCAGAGTACCTAACTATCATAGTCTCGAGCTACCTTTCAGAAAAGGTCCTGGAATACAACTCGGAGGTGGGATTCAGGAGCTATACCGTCACGGCAGGCGTATCACAGGGATCGACATAGAGTTCTGCTGTACGCGATGCCAATATGAGCCTCAGCAATTGCCAACAGGAAAGGACTACATAGAAAACTCTCTGCTCCCCACAGATTGAGTGCGCTGCGAGTGACCTCGGGCTTGATCCAGACTTGATGGATCCAGAGAAAAACAGGAGTGTTGCATTATCATTTAACCCAATTTCTTTCAGGTGAAGGAGGAGACAGAATCTACCGGTACCATTGTGTGAGGTACAGGTACACTACAATGTCAGTGCCCCCCTCCAGAGTCCCTAGTGCGGTATATGATAGAATCTCCGTTACACTGGAAAGATGTCCGCCAGCTCATGATAGGCAGGAATGGTCTGAGATTGTGTGAAACTGAGCGACATGTGACAGAGAGTGCCTAGTTGGTCAACCCACCCCGGCGAAGGAATACTTTACAGCGATCCTGCCGGGACTGGGGGTGCGTATGTGGAGATGAGATTAGTACGCATGCATTGACGTTGTCAGTGAATCGTGCATGCAGTTGTCCCGGGCCTTCTGTATCTCTAGGAGATTCTCACCTGCAAGGTCTAAACGAAAAAAAGAAAAAAACAAATATTTATTTCTACTGAACATCGTCCAAATGCCTTGCCACTTTGTATTGCCAAGTTTAAAGTTTCTTAATTAGGCGATTGGACGAGCCTCAAGTCTCAGGTCTCGAGTCGCTCATCTCTATGAATATGGCAATGGCTATGGCAATAGCTATAATATTTGTGGCCCGTGTTGACAGGCCACAAGGCGATATAAAGCTGGTCCCAGCCAAAAGGCAATTGCATACGCATATGGATACGCACTCCTGAGCAACTTCATTAACAGCAGAAACGGCGTCGTTTAAGAAGTAAAAATAAAGTATTATTTATGATTATTGTGAGAATTTCACAAAGGCATGCGAGAATTTATTGTTAATGCTTTGTTACTGCAGCGACTGCAGCAGCCAAGACCCAACCGTTCAGCCTCTGTGCGACTGTAATGCCGGCAACAGATACCATGGGTCACATTTGCACTTCTGCGGGCACAAATCGCCAGCCAGCTTGACAAATTACATTTAAATTCGAAAATCCCTATGGTGTATAAGTAATTGTTTGTTTTTATACCCATGTGCAACAAATTGTTGTAAAGTTCTCTGATTTCATAAAGTGTATACATCGATCCTTCTTCTGCATCAATGTCTGTCCCGATATCTTATTCTTTGTTTTTACACCGAAAAACTGTTTGAAACAATACTAAAAAAATATAAAATAATATTTTGAACTCTGAAAACCCGTTCTTTCCTATTTTATATGAATAGATTATATACTCCTGTTGGCCGAACTTGTCATGTATTTTTCATTGTATCGCCGCTTGATATATTATTATATTTTTGTCCGCCTTAAGCAAAGCTTATTTATAGGTTTCCTGCTGTACATTTCTACTATTAAGATTTATTATGAACAAATAGTTTTCTTATGATTTTATTCTGGCCTGGCTTTGAACTATGAATTTTTGACATTTGAGAAGATATATTGCATCAAAAAGGGTATCTTTTATATACGCCTGCAAAAGTGTTACTAGCACACTTCCATTCCACAAAGCTTTATTCCACGGTGCTTATCTCACAGATCCTCACACACATAATGCATAGTAAGAAGATAGAACGAATGCTGTCCACAACAACAGCTTTTGATGTTCGCTGAAATGTACATTGATATGTACATGTGTACGTATGTATATGTAAATTAATGCATTTGCACAAGTAAATATACACAATATCTTTTAAGAGCCTTCTCCCGCCAGTTGTTGTCTGCGTATTTGGCATGTAGTTGCAATTAAAATTATATTTAAATGTTAAGCCAATCATTTGGCACTTGCATATACTTGTGCGTACATTTGCATGTCTCGTTTGTTCTTTGTTTTATTGCCCGTTTGCTTCCTTCTCTTCCAACTAAAACCTTTTTCGCTGTTGTCGTTAGTGTTAACGTTTATTAGTCAATATTTGCTGGTTGCGTGTTAAGCGCTTCCTTATTGTTGCCGTTGTACAATATTTAAAATGCGTTTAATTTTAAATTTTCGCGGCATCTTGGATGTTGTGACGTCATGCACAGTGTTGCCGACTCGGAAATTAGTCACAGTGGAAATAATAATAATAATAACTCATGCCATGAGTTCAGTTCGAAATAAGAAAGCCATGTTTTTTTTTAGAATTCATTCATACAAATTTTTATTGTTTTTTTTTTCATATTTTTTTCTTTTGCATTTTGTTTGTTCGTTTTTCGTAGCTTGTTTTTTTTCTTGCAGTTTTCAATTCATTTTTTAATTACTAAAATTTCATAAAATTGTTTAGACTAAATCGTAAGTACAACACTAAATTACAATTGTATGTATGCAACTACTATTATTTATATATTTCATGTTGTATAAATATATGTGTTTAAGGTCTTATATACTTTATACAATCTGACGTGTGTGTTTTTGTGTGTGTGTGTCTATATTTTTTTTATAGTTTTCTTTTTTGCAATAAAAATATAAATTACTAAAAACGACTATTTAAAAAATTAAATATTTATAAAAAATATATATATATATATATATATATATATATATATAGATGTATATAGGCGGTCCTAGCATATATATATATATAAAATGTGAGCGTAGATAACAAAATGTATTTGAGAGAGCTTTAAGTTTAATATGTACAAAGTTAGTTGAGATAAATATTGATGAGCGCTGATCTTACTCTGTAGATTTTACGGTTTATGTTTCGATTTAAGTAGCAAAGGCATTAAAAAATATATATGTATGTATAGTAAGTACATTCAATATTAATTTGCCGCATTGATTGTTTTGTTTTTAGCACTTTTACAACTAGATTTAGACTAACGAGGAACCATTTGCAATTTAAATGTAAGTTGGAGTTAAGTTCGTTTTGTGAAGATTTAATTTTGATATTTTAGAATTTCGCAAACAGTTGTTGCTTCATACTTTCATACTACACATTGTTTGTTTAATGGTTTTGAGATCAAAATTAAATGTAAACAATTTGTTTTTTTGTTTCAATAACAAAAAGTATTAATAAGACTATACTGTTCTGAAGACTTTCAAACGTAAATGATTTTGTTATTTGTTTGTATTTTTTTTTTTTTTTTTTTTGTGTATTGTATAATTTATTCTATTTTGTTTGTTGGTAAATTTTGAAATAAATGTATGCTTAAGATTTATAAATTCAATACACGTCTCGCTTAAAGTTAGCTTTTAACTATAATGTTGACTTCTTTTTTCTATATAATTTCTCCAAATTAAAAAAAAAATGCCAAAAATTATACAAAAAGTTAAAAAAAAAGAGAAATAAAAGGTGTATAAAGTTATAGTGTTTAATATTAAGCACTTATAATAGAATCACTAAATGTTTTTGTTTGTCTTCGCTTGTTTGTGTTTAGATAATGTAATTAAGCTAGAGTTAAATTTAGTTATACTTTATGCATATACTTTAGACACTAAAAGTAGAGCGCGAGATAGTCAATTTTTTGTGTTTTTTTTTTTTTTTGTTAGCGTTGAATGTTTTTTGTATGTTTGTCGTTTATCAGAGTTGATAACCTATAGTTAGTATGTACAAAATGCTTGCGCACTACTTTGCATAGACAAAGAGTCGACATGCAGCGTCAATGAGGAATTGTATTTTTTTCGGTTTTTTGTTTTGTTTTTGTAATTGCTTAGTGGCTAAAATTATGTGCTAATTATGTTTAAAGTTCTTTGCGTTAAGTAATATTTACAATCGATCGCAACTAAGCACAATTCTAATAATAATAATTGAAGCAGATTTTTCAGTAACATGCAAAACGTCAGTAGAAATGTTTTTCTTTATTTTCTTTTTTTCGTCCAGTTTTTCTAACTTGTGGCAGCCTAGTCAAGTTTTTGAAGTAAACTCTTCGTCAAAGGCGTGAATTTTGTGAATTTCTTAATGGCTTTTATATAACTTTTTAGTATGAACAAATGAAAACTTTATGCTTACGTCATACCAAGCGCGACAAAAAATTTTAAATATTAATTAGGCAGGTGTGCGGGTGTGTGTTAAGCCTGTTACAATTTTGACGACTTTACTGCTTCAATCAACAACAAAGCCAACAAATGGCTCATTTGGCGTCTCTCTCTCCCTCTGACTATCTCCATCTCTCTCTCTGTGCAGTCTTTGTTTACATGTGCGGCGTGCCACAGACCACTGTGCGCTGCGTCGTCGCCGCGCCGCTGCCAGTCGCCGCTGCCGCCGCCATCAGCTGGGAGGAGCAGGCACCTACCACACCTGCCGCTGCCAGGGAAGGCCAACGCTGGCTGCAATAGGAGCCCTCGCCCAGCACCGAAATGCGCTTGCCACCACCACCGCTCCCCTTGCCACCTCCACCACCCTGCTCGCTGTGTGCTGAGTTCGCCGCTGCTGTCGCAGCAACGCCAGCTCCTGCGCTGTATTCTTTGGTTGCACCACTGGCTGCTGCTGCTGCAGCCGCCGCTGCTGCAGCGACGCCTGCGCCGGCTGAGAGCAGCTGCGAGGCACGATGTTGCATCAACGTTGGATCCGTGTTGAGTTGCTTCTGCGATTTGGCGCGTTGCAGCGGCGCCAACTGCCCAACGCCACAAAACTCCGAATTGGCATTGTTGTCCGCCGTTGACGTTGCCACAGCGTAATTGGTCAAGGCGCCGGAATACATGCGGCACTCATCGGCTGCTGCAGCTGCCGCAGCCGCAGCCGCGGCAGAGGCGCAAATATTATTCACCGATTTGTCCCACGTGTTCTTGATGATGTTCGGATTGCTGTTGTCAAAGGTGAGGCCACCGCTGCTGCCACGCTTGACTCCCAGCGTTGTGCCACCCGGTGGCAGGCTGAGACCGACACCGACGCCAACGCCGCTGCCATTGTGATGCAACGTGGCAACCGCATTCTGTTCGTTCTGTTTACGTGCTTCGGCATCGTCCTTTTCCTGGGCACGTTTCCGTTTCCGCTTCATGCAGAAGACGACGCAGGCAGCGATCACTGCCACAAGGGGCATGGCCACCGAGAAGATGGCAATGAGCACCACTTGGGCATTGGTGAGGCCATCGGCACGTGCTTGGGTCGTTGCCCCATATTGATGAGCGTCAAATGTGACCGAATCGTAGGATTCCTCGTCGCATTGCCTGCCGCGGAATCCATTGGCGCAGACGCATTCGAAGCTGTTGACACGGTTCATGCAGGTGCCGCCGTTGTGGCAAGGAGTGCTGCCACACTCATCGATATCGATGGAGCAATCTTTGCCGGTGAATCCAGCGCGGCAAGCGCATTGGTAATCATTGTTGAGATTGGTGCACGTGCCACCGTTGGCGCAGGGTTTGGTCAGGCAGAGATCGACTTTGCTGCTGCAGCGCGATCCGTGAAAACCGGGCACGCACTGGCAGCGATACTGATTGAGCATGTCAATGCAGGTGCCACCATTTTGGCACTTGTGCCCCACACAATCGTCAATGTTCTGCTCGCATCTGGCGCCCGTGTAGCCCTCGGGGCAGTTGCATTTACCATTCAGCTGGCAGGTGGCGCCATTCTGGCAGTGATTCGGATTGCAGTTGTCCAAATGTAGATCGCAGGTGGATCCACTATATCCGCTGGGGCAGTCGCATTGAAACCCCTGCTGTTTGCTGTTGTTGCCATTTGGACTCGTGTTGCGGCATCTGCCCTGGTGGCAGGGTTTGTCGGCGCAGGTGAGCAGCTTCTCCTCGCACATTCGCCCATGCCAGCCCTTGGGGCAGAGGCACTTGTAACCGCGCTGTGGCGCTTCGTCGACGCACGTGCCCCCATTTTGGCAGGGATTCACATCCGAGTCACAGGAGCTGATCACCGTCTGGCAATCGTTGCCATTGTAGCCGGGTGCACATTTGCACGTGTATAGCCCCTGGCCGGTGTTGAAGCATGTGCCGCCATTCAAGCAAGGACGATGGTTGGTACAGTAGTTTAGATCCTGATTGCAGAACAGACCGCCCCAGCCCTCGTTGCAAATGCAGTCCCATGGTTTGTTGCAAGTTCCGTGCACGCAACTGGGATAAGGAGCGCACTCGTCGCACAAAGGTCCGCGCCAACCTTTTTGACATCTGCAAATAGATAAGAGTAAAGGAAATCAATAAATTAATTGGTTAGTTAGTTTTATTTTATTTACTTATTTGTATATTTTCATTATTATTAATATAATAAAGTAAAGACAGCAATTATAAAAACACATCACATCACTGAACTTAATTAGTTGAATTCACTTGAACCAATCCAAAGTTAATTAATTTAATTTCAAATTTATTTTACTATTTATTTCAAAATAAAACTCCGATTAGCAATGGAAAGGCTGATTTGGCAACACTGTTCGCCAACTGTGCAATTGTTTCGCCTATCGATAACAATGCAATTAACTAATCGCTTATCGTTAGAAACTAAATCTATTTCCGGAGCAGATCGAATACGTTGCACAAAGTAAAGACAGCAATAAAATCATCAATGAAATATGCAAATGCAAAAGCAAAAGGCAAATGCATAAAGTGTATAAAAAAAGCGGACGCTGATTGCTGGACATGACGGACACGGCTGATGCGCTTCGGGCGATGGTTTACTTTTGAAGTTTTTGAGCACAATGCGAAAGCATGAAGAGCTGAAAGGAAAGAGGAAGACAGACAGCGCATCACCTGTTTAGCAAATCGCTCACACAGACATAAATCAATACAAACACACACATGCATATGCATATGCATGTTTGTAATTGGCTGTGTGGGTGCAGCAACGCTTGGCTGAGTTCGGGGCAAGTATGTATGTATGTATTTACATACACACACGCAACATATGTACATATGTAAGAAAATAATCAAAGAAAAGAGCAACGACGACAACTTTTGCTGCGGATCTGATCTGCGCTTTTACTCTGAACAATTTAATGTGCTCGATGACCCCTCTCCAAATGGGGGACATCAACTTGACAGAAGTCTTGTTTTTTGTTCAAGTGCACATATCCGCACACAGCGGGATAGATACAATTTTGCATTTCTCACGATCTGGCAAGCACTAAATTAATTTATTTTACTTGCAGCGCGTTCCACTTTGCGTTGCCAAACAAAAGCACACACACAACGCACGCACGCGCATAGCATTGTGGTCACAGAGATGCATTATCGATAAATACATGCAAAATGATACAACAAAGAAATCCTTCACCCACAAACTCACAATTGGCAATAATTCAAAGCAGACGCTCGACATATTACCATGGGGTGATGGGAGGGGGTGTGTTGTACAAGACAAGTGGTAATTGATATGCGTTAGTGTCTACACAATACAAGCAGAAATGTCAAAAACGTTGGCGACGGCGACGGTCAACACCCAACACACGGCGTTGCCAACCTGTCCGATAAGTGCGTATGTACATACATACACGCATATGTATGCGTGAATGTGTAAGTGTTTGTTTGCTTGTGTTTGTATTTGTTGATATTACGCGCGCGCATAGAATTATTAAAATATTCCCACACACCAAAAAAAAAAGCACTTTAATTTTCACTGGTTTGGTTGGCTTTACTTGAGAGTTTAACGTTCGTTTTGCGGTTTTTTCTACGAACAATCAACACGTCGTCGGGCCCTATTTATAAAACAAACATTTTATCCCAAATCACATCAATAACATTTAAAGTGTGTGTGTGTATGCGTGCCTGCCTGTGTGTGTGTTTAATATTTGGTTTTTGGCACAATTATTGAACCACAAAATGTTAGATTTCCGTTTGGCTCACTGGGAACTGGTACAAAGCTGGGAGTTGATGGAGAGGAGGGGGCACTTTATTGGCCAGCAATGCATAAATAATGAGCAACATCCTGTTCAAAATCAAAAAGAAGAAATCTAAACAACGACGCAATTAGCTTTCTGCACTCCAAGCTGGCAACGCTGGCGAGCCAACAACAGCTGCTTAGTGGTTGGCGGAGGGTAGGGGTGGCCACTGCTCTATGAGATTTGAGCTTGAAATTTCATGCATAAAATATTTGCGAGCGTCGTCAAAAGTGTTGGCTTACACCTTGCTGTGTCATTGTTGCTGTTGTTGTTGTTACTTTTGCCCTATGAAAAATGTGGGAAAACTTTGTAACTCAATTTGATTCGCCAGTGTACATATTGCTTTTACTTGATTATTTTTACAGCAGGCACTTCGAATATAATTGTAATGCAAAACCTCGACAATCAAATGACAGCCAATGCACTTCGAGACAGACAGTCGGACAAAAAGAGAGACAGACAGAAGAATTTCTTGTGGTCGTAGAAAACGCGCACTAAACGGCTGAAAAGCAAACAGACTTTGTCAGTTGTTTCTTATTGTATTGCTGCTTTTGCCCTTTACCAAAGTTGGGAAGCACTCGAGAAACAAAAGCAGCCAACAACAACTAGTCAAATAACACTGCAAAGGTGTGTCCAATGACAATTGTTGTTGTTGTTCCTGTTGGCAAGTACTAAAAAAAAAAAAAAGAAATAAAACGTGCAGCAAACAAAAAGAGACAAGCACAAAAAAAAAAATAAATCCTGCCAAAAACAAAATTAGCGCGAAAAGCTCTGCTTAATTAGCTACAGCAATTTTTTGTGTGTGGTCTTCGCATACAATTTAAACTGTTTTTACTTATTATTATTTTTTTTTTAACATATTTTATTTTATTTTGTGTTAATACTTACATGCATTGATTGGGCTTATCGCACTGGCCATGGACACAGCCCTTGGCGCATTTGGCTGCAAGTAAAAAGAAAGCAAAATACCAAATATTGTTAATTGATATGCTGAATAGTTTCTTTATATTTAAATATAAATTAATGAACAAAAGAGCTGCATTTAAAAAAATAATAATAATATCGTCACTTTCTCGACTTAAGTGGCCAGTTGACATCACCAAGCATACCACCTGCCACCTGCCACAATGCGTAGCAGTTACACCCACACCCAGCCACAGCCCACATTGACAAAACCAACGAAAACAAAGAAAGAAGTAAACCAAACACAAGATTTGTGGCAATTTCAAAGAGAGAAAAACAAACCGAAAACTTTCTTTTTCACGCGTTTCGGGCTATTAAAAAACACCTTAAAAAAGACCAAATGAAACATCTTCAACAAAAAAAAACATTTAACACTCGACAGCCAAAAACATTTCAATTTTTTACTTCTGTTACTACTTCTCATTGGTTTTTTTGTTAGTTTTTGGCGAAAATGAATCATGGCCAAAAAAATAAAACGGCAATGACGCTCAAACTGTGCGGCAGCAGGAATAACTTGTTTCTAATATACGCGCCAGGCCAAAAGGAAACACCACAAAATGAAATAATCCCATGGCCGCAAAGAGTTGCAAGCAGCAACAGCAGCAGCATCGTAAAGCAGCAACAAGAAAACAGCGGCCCGAAAACCGATTCCCAAGCTCCAAAAGGTTCGACGAAAACTTCGATTGTGAATTGCACACAGAGAGAGAGAAGAGAGAAGAAAAAGAAGCGCAGAAACTGAGGCTGAGGCTGTCGTTGGTATCTGAAGCTGGGCCAAGAATGTGGCAAACATGTTTCTCGCTGGCTTGGGCATGGGCATGGGCCTGGGCCTGTGCCTGTGCCAGGAAGTAGGGGAGTTTTGCTGCTGCTCGCCCGCCTCATCCGCAAGGGTCTCTAGCTGAAAAAAAAACTAAGTCGTGAACATTGCGAAGCTCCTCTTCAATACTGGCCAACAGCAACAACAAACAGCAGCTTGAAAAAATGCGCCTGCAACAGTTTCTTCTTTTCATTCAAGCAGGAAAATTGTCTAGAAAATCACTAAAACGTGTTCTCTCTCTCTGAGGTTGCAGCTCCTGCTGTGGCTGCTGTTGCTTTTAATTCCCCCGCACGCAGCTAATATATATAAGCCGTAATATTGGCAATTGGCAATGATTTTTATTACATGCCCACAGACGGAGCAGTTGAAAGTGAGTTTGTTGTTGTTGCTGATAGTTGTTGGTTGTTAGCTGGTAGCTTGGTCTAAGGCATCATTTCGTGGCTAGTTTAAATTTTGTTGTATATATTCTTCTTGGTTTGTTCACACGCCCGCAGGCTCAGGCCTAATGGTTAATTCTGTTGCCATCTTTAAGTTGTGCTTATTTACTTTCACTTTAGTTTACATTAAAACTAACTTATTTGTATCAATTACTTCAGCAAAAGCATCAGCTCACAAATGTTGCATAGCCGCAACTTGCCAATGCAGCTGGGCTCATTCATGAAAAAAAGGCAGGCAAGTCTAAACAGCTCATTTCCTTGAAATTAAAACCAATACATACACTACACACATACACACACGCACAACGCGGCGTTCATTCAGAAAAAACAAAAAGCAAGTTGCAAACCTTTTTGGGCCAATTTAATAAAGGCAGCACTCACTTCCACATGAGCAACTTATTTTTTGCACGTTGCACGTTTTGGCTTTTTATTTGCTGCTGCTGGAAAATAATTTTCGCATGTGTGTGTTTGAGTGTGTGCCTTAATTTAAGCTCATTTTTGCGCATTTAACTTGAAAATAAAGTATAGCAGCAGAAACAGCAACAACAAAAGCGGAAGAGGCAGCTGCTGTTTTGCCAACTTGCTCAACAACCGGCAGCAGAAGGACACCAAAAATTATGTGCCCTAAAAAAAACTACAAAAAAAAGCAAGCTGGACGAACCACATTTAAGGTGTAATCAGCCGTGGCCATAGCCCCAAAGGAAGTTATTCTTGCTGGTCGCGTCCTCAACAATGTGCGGCATGCAGACAACGTCGACTGCGACGTCAACGTCGTGGCGGACACAGAAGATACTCAAAAACGACATCAACCACGAGAAGGTACATCATGATGATCAAGAAGCTGCTTGTATATCTGTGTGTGTGTGTGTGTCCACACCACACCTCAAATATATTTGTATATATGAAACCTGGGTCGCTTGCACTTGGCGTGGGAAGATTTTTGTGCTCTTCGTCAGTTTTAGTGCTCTGATTCACAGTCCCTACAATAGGTGTGTGTGTGGTGTGTGTGTGTGTGGTGTGTGTGCGTGGTGTATGTGTGTGTGGTGTGTGTGCGTGGTGTGTGTGCTTGTGTGTGTTAGCCCCCGAAAAATGCTGCATAGGTAGCTGGCTGCTGGGCTGCTACTACAAAAAGGGCCTGTTTGAATTTTGTTGTTTTTGTTTTGCTTTTTCTGCTACTTCTTGTACTCTTGCCACATGTGGCAGCGGCTTCCTCAGTGATTTCTTTTAGTTTTCAGTTCGTTAGACGTTTTGTTGCGCCTGTTTGTTCTGCCCCATGCCAAATGGCAAATGATTTTTCCCCCATCACAACAACAACAACAAAAACGGGTACAAAAAATATAAATTCATTGATTTTTAATTTATTTGTTTGACTTTATGATTTTTTCCACTATTGGATTTTTTTCGCTTTGTGCTTCTTTGTCGATATTTGAATTTCTGTATTCAAATATTTTATTTTTTGTTAGGCATTTTCGTCAAATCATTGCCAGCTACGCATTGAAAATAATTACACTTTTAATTCGTTAGCAGCTCCTTGTCTCTCTCCGCTCCTCCCCCTCCCCGCACCCCCTTCTGATCAAAGTTTATTTATTTTTCTTTTTTTTTTGTTTTGTGTACAATCATCTCATTTGATTTGACAAGCAAGTGATTTTCAATAATAATGAGAGTTGCCCGCGTGAAGTGCGGCACAAGAAACGCGGCACGTTGTGTCCACTTGACAAAGCAGCGGCAGCAACAACAATAATAATAATAACAAGCAACAATAACAACAAGCAACATTAAAAATGAGCCCAGAGCTTCAGCTCGAAGAATGCTAGCATCGTTTTGCGGCACAAACGAAGAATGGATTTGAAGCTGTTTCAGTTACTGTTCTTGCTGATATTATTTTGCCCTTTCACATATTTTCTAGGAATCCCAATCCCAATTCTGTTATATTGAGAGATACTTACGTTTCTCGCAGTAGGTGCCCTGCCAGCCGGTGAGGCAGATGATTTCACCCGTTTCGGAGCATGTGTAATGGCCAAATTGATCGTCACGGGGTCGACAGAGATTCGCACAGCCTGATCCGTAATAATGCGGATCGCAGGTGACACGAAAATCGTATTCGAGCGATGTGTGCTGTGATTCTGATTTGTTTGTCTTCCACTCGGAGGAGACCTCGAGAACTTGCTGCACCGAGAGCCGTTGGATGAGCTGATCTAAAACAGAAAGAAGAAAAAAACAATAAAGATAAGTAAATTGTGTGTGAGAAAATTACAAGAAAAAAATGGAGAAGAAGTTTGTGTAGATAGCCCTAATGAAGATTAATTGGATTCAAGTTACAGTTGAACTTGGGAGGCGCTGCTGGCGCTGGCCTCCTTCTATTGGAATTTTGAGAGATTACAAATCCTAAGCCGAAAAAAGTCGAAACTGGCAAGCTCGAAAACTTGCAACTTGCGCTTGTCACAAGTGCCACGTTGTAGCAAGGTATGCGGGGCAAGTACTTGCAAGTATTTGCGGGCGGCAACAGGCAGGCAGTCAGTCAGCCAGGCAGCCAGCCATGCAACACACGACCAACTGAGCGTCAGTTGCGTTTTCAGCTGTTTGCTTGAGCCAAGCGGGACCGGTCTTCAATTTTTTTTATTTATTTTTATTTTTTTTTGAGAAACCATTGGATGGCAACTTGTTTATGTGTGTGTGCGTGTGTGTGTGTCTACACACATAGCTGTTTTATATAGCCACATTATGCCATGGTCTATAAAGTAAATTGCAGGTGCATGACTATTTGAATTGCAGGCAGCCAAGTCGAACCTAAGCCAGAGAAGTTGAAGCGGGCCAAAATAGAGAAGACAAAAAGAAGCAAAAAAAGCATACAAATAAAAAACCGATGCATAAATCTCTTGCAATGCCAAAACGGCTAAATGCTCAGCTTGCCCATAACCAAAAAAAAAAAATTCAAAGAACTCTGTGAAAATATACAAGCAAGAGTTTGTGCAAAAAAATAAAAGCGATCGGCATAAAAAGAAAAGAATACCAGCCAGTGAAAGTGGCAGGGAATAAGTGGTAAAAAACTGGCACGGAATTCGTAGTAAAGAAGTGAAAATGAATCGGGGGCATGTGGCAGAGCATAATGACAGAATTTCTAAGTTATTTATTTATTTAATGCGGACTAAAAATTACACATTTTATCAATGTTTTGAACGAATGAGAACCAAAGACACAAAAATTAGAGACAGCCAGCTACAAATATAGTCAGAAATGTTGTTGGGCCAATAAGTTGTAAGCTGCAGTTGACAAGTGCACCAACTGGTTGCCCAAAATTTTGAGCAAACTATCCATACTCCAATATCAACTAATTAATTATCAAGCGACCAAAAATATGCACATATAAGTCAGATATATGGATGAATGTGTGTGTGTGTTGCACAAACAAAAATTCTAAGCGAGTTGCATTTTTTATTTATATTTTTTTATTGGCCAAGTCGTGTGCTTCACCTGACGTGGCAACATGGAAAAACGCTCAATGCAAAACTTGCGCCAAGCAACAGCATTCCCCAAAAAAGCGAAGCTTAAGGCAGCAAACTAAAATTAACAAACAAACGAATGAAAAAAAAAACGAATTGAATGTTGTTGTATGTTGTGGTTTTGTTTATATTTGCAACTCACACAGAAACACACATAGACGTGCATACGTCGGATTTGTGGCATGACAGGTTATTAGGCGACGTACCGGCAACGCTTCAAGCGAGACGCACAATTTGACTGCAAGTTTTTGGCGTCCAGTTTGGCCAGTTGGCCAATGTGGCAGCAAATAAATATACAAAAATTGTTTGCAAATGCATACGCATTAAACAGCATTTTTTAATTATCTATAAAAGTGATGCAAAAAAACAGAAGACATTGCTTAGTGAAAAGTTGTATGCCACAACTTTCGCAACAATTGCCGCTAATCACATGATTAATGAACCAAATTCGCTTAGTGGCTGAAATAAATCCAAGTGGGAATTATTTTAAAAACAAAATATACACAAGGAGAAATTTTGTACAAATTGTTTGTCTTTTAACAAATGAGTCGCAATTTGTGTGTGCAACAAAGCATTTTCAACAAACAGCATTTTCAACTTGACGTCGACAAGGGGCAAGGCTTCTTCAACACACAACTGCAAACTGCAAATATTTAGTCACAGTCGCAGCAACAACGCGCGGACTTCTGCCAAAGGAATTTATAAAATACCATTTTATCAAGACACACGACGATGACAAAGAAGAAGAATACGTAGACGGCGGAGTCAACGAGTTTTGTGTGGCAAGTGGGTTCTTCTCTCTTTGCCACTGCGACTCCGACTGTTGCTGGGCTGCTGTTGCTTGATCCAATGAGTTAAAATTAAAAGATAAGCATTTTAACAACATCGGCAAGAGCAACAACAACAACAGCAACGTGCAACTAACAACTTTGGCATTGGCAGAGATTAATTGGTAGGTAGGGATACGTGAAAAAAACAACAACAAAAACGAAAAAAAGAAGTGGAAGGAGAGTGGAAAAAGAAAACCAGCGAAAATCTTAAGAGTATGAGTTGAAAGATTTCGAAGCATCAAGCCAAGAATCACCTTGCAGCACGATGCTGCGAAGCCGGTCAAGCAATGTGTGTGTGTGTGTGTGTGTATGTGCGAGTGTGTGTGGCTGGCAGGCATACAACTGTTGGCCTTTTGCTTGCAGGCAAACACTGGCGAAAAGGTCGAGGACTCCCCACCCCACCACAATCATGCCACACTGTGGCTGCTGCAGGTTTCTTTCGCTGTTTTAATGCTCCTTTTTTTGCCTTTTTCTTATGTAATTTATGTTAAATGAATATAACAAAAAAAAAAAATAAAGAGCTGCTAAACTTGTTGGCCATCGAGACAGGCGTAAACTTGCTACGCAGCCGTGCCACAAGTATGCGGGAGATCGTTCAACAACAACAACTTTTAAATAATGAAATTAATCCTTGACAAGCGCTTACAGCGACTTGCAAAATCTCCGCAAAATTGAAATGGTTAAGGGTGAAGTGGCATGTGGCAGGGGAAGGCAGTAACCCAGTCGATAAAGATCAACTACGGGACAAATACGCCGAGTACTTTAAAATGTGGTTTCTCTCTAGGATATCAGCAGGATGCCAGATTAAAAAGAGAGCTAAACAATTAAAATTCCTTTGAGGAACCGGCTATTAATAGAAAATGTTGAACCAAACAGTGCTTTGCACAAAAACAAAATTCCTATGAAATGTTCATAAATCTTGAAGAGAAAGGAATGTCTACCAAAATTGTGCAGGTATCTGCAGCTGTGGTAAATCCGAACAGGTAGCCAAACATTGTTTGGGAAAACTCTCTCAAACAAAAAAAAAAAAAAAACCAAAATAATCGAAAGAAAATGTGTTGCAAGTTCCTTGAATGCTGCATGGACCACACAGATTTTAATTCAATTGCCAGCAATCTGTTTTAGTTTGTGTGGTCCTTTTATCGGGCGGTTGAATCAGCGATCATGTCGCATTGTTTCAAGATGAATTACACTCCGTACACTATCGTTAAATTATCTTAAAAAATCCTTCAACTAGAACTAAGAGTTCGTGATTAAAAAACAAAAAAACAAGCAAAAACAAGCCAAGCTAAAAAACTAAATTGCATTCAGTAAGTAAACGACGGACGACAGAGAGACTGACAGACAGACAGGCCGACCTCAGCACACTTCCGTTCCGAAGGCGAGCAGACAACAAAGGCGACAACAAAGTCTGCGGTGGTTTATCCCTGACTAAAAAAGGGAACCATACCTGACGCACACAGACCTGTGTTGTGTTGGCTTTTGTTATTTAAAACCACTCAATGTGCCGGAAATCTTATACACACACACACACACACTCGCACACACACATCACAAGTGTTGAACTTTAGTTAGTTGCGCAGTTAGTGTGCAACTAGAAATTTGAGTTTGAGTATCAGGTGTCTCTTTCTTCCTCGCTGTCTCTCTTTCACTCACTCAATACACCTCTCTTTCAAGGATCCTCGCTAATGAATACATTTGGAACTAGCTTTTGAGCGCACAGGAAACAGGCTGCAATTTATGAATTAAAAATGTATCAATAAAGTACAAAAAGGAAAGCATCAATTTATGCTTTTTCCGTTTCAGTTTAAATTTTACTTAATTTAATTTGTAACTATAATTTTTGGGTTGAGTATCAGTATCGTCTCCCTCTCTCATTCCCATTCGCTCGCTCTCTCTTTGCCTTTAGGGATCCTCACCGAAAAAAACATTTTTGGAACAGCTTTTGAGAGTACAGGAAGCAGGATACAAGTTATGCATTAAAAATATTTGATAGAATATGGTCAGGAAAAAGGGATGTGATTAAAAACATTTTTTTCGTGTACTTACTGTTTAAGCGCGCATTGGCGCTGTTATTCGTATCGTGCCAGGCCTCAACGATCAGGGTGAAGGTGCCCTGCAATGTAGAAGAGAAAAAAGAAAGTTAAACAATTGTAACAAAACAACTAAGAAGAAATGTATAACCCATATTTTGTATTGCTGGAAAACAAAAATTTACAGAAATAGAAGTAGATCTTTATAACATAAATTGTATATTGTAAATTGCCGATTAAAGCACAATACAAAAAAAAAATAAAATTGCAAGACATCAAGATATTTATAAAAAAAACTAGTTTTATTGTTTATTGAAACAAAAAATAAAATAAAATAAGAATTGTAAGAAGTAGAAGCAGCTAACAATATTTTTATAACAAAAATTGTACAGGGTTAATAAAAGCATAATCAAAAAAATGAAGAAAAACAACACCAAGTGTAAAAAAGCAGCAGCAGCAATAAAGTCCATTATCAAAACGGGAAGTGAATCGTTTTGTGCGTCTTCATTTCGTTTTGTGGCTTAAACGCAAACTCGCACTTATAGCACTATGTGATCTGATCTGGGCCCCATAACCAAGTTAAGGCTAATAGCTTGAAAGTTTTTACAAATGCCACAGCAGCCCACAGCCCACAGTGAGCCTCATTATAGACAGATTATGACAACAGCGCTGCACCAACCAAAAGAAAAAAAACATGCTCCAAAGACGCCCACATGCCACAGACAGACAAACAAGCCAATGAGGCAAACACTAATGCAATGAGAGAGACTGCAGGTTACACACACACACACACACATGTAGTGTGCACACAGATTACAAATGCAAATGCACAGCAGTTGGCAACTGGCAGCGCCCTCAATTCACACTTGATCACAAACACAAGGAAGAGGAAGGGGCAGGGAGGGGGCACACAAAAACCGGCAGAGATGACACAAAATGTTGCATATATGCGTGTGTATATTATTGGCAATAGACGAGAGTGGCCGATTGCAGAGGTGGCTTAAAACTTTAACGCTAACTCGGCTGCTTGGGCTGGGCGTGGTTTTTGAATGCGTATTTGAGTTCGAGTTTGAATTTGAATTCGAGTTTGAGCTCGGATTGCATTGCATGTAAATGACTAATTTTTGACAAACTTTCGATTGTTGTTGTTGTTTGATGCCTACGTGGGCGGCAGATGTAGAATTAATTTAGCTGATAAGCCGCAGAGTGCCGATTGATTACATAAGCAGCTGCCAGAAGCGAATTGCCTTTGTGGTGTGGCCAGACATTGAAAAGTGCATTTGCCAATAAACAAGCTGATGGGCACGACAGGAAACAAATCAGACATCTGTACATGTATATTGTATATACATACATATATACATACATATATAATTATGTGCATAGATCATCGGCAGTTCACAATGGCAACTGAAGCGCTGCAAATGGTTATTGCTAAATTAAGCAGTTTTTTTAAAGCATTCAATTACTTTGTAATGCTTACAATAGAATTTGTCAGTTAATCAATTCAAATTCCACTATTGCTAATATTATATATTTACATATACTAACT
The DNA here is from genome assembly GCA_035044325.1 of Drosophila nr. medialis 2 BK-2023a. NCBI lineage: Eukaryota > Metazoa > Arthropoda > Insecta > Diptera > Drosophilidae > Drosophila > Drosophila nr. medialis 2 BK-2023a. The sequence goes on along the minus strand of JAWNMH010000398.1, from coordinate 756,403 downwards.
CTGTTTAAATTTATTTATTAATATTAATAACACACGCATACACACATTAATTAATTTTTGGTCTGCTTGCTTCTTTTCTTTTTTTGCATCGAATAAACTATTGGAGATTAATAAAGTAAATAAATTAAGTGCTCAAAAACATGTATACTAAATAGTGGTTAAAAGGCATATATTTTAAATGTTACTGAGCCAATTAATTTCAGTCTAAATTAAATAAATAAGCTACAAAACTATCCCAAAAAATGTTATCGGTACTCGGTCGACAATTTATGAGGGCGCACATTAACTATAACTATATATATAAATGTGTAAATATGTCTATATACTTATTTATGAGCTCCAAAAATAAATGAGCCACATACACATATATATATATATATATATATATATATATACATATACATATATACATACATATATATATATATATATACATATATGTATATAGATGTACACGCGAACGTGTATCGCGTGCAACGGCGCTGTATATCAACGTCAATATCTGCTGCTGCATAGGGTGAAGTGCATGCCAAATGCATAGGGCGCAACAAAGTAGGAGTGGCAGCCAATGCAAGGCAAGACAAGGCAACAGAAGAGAGGCACAGAGAGAGAGAGAGAGGCAGAGAGAGAGGCAGACAGACAGGCATACAAAGCCAAAAGTAACAAAGTTCAATATACAACAAACAGCAACAGCAGAAGCAGCAGCCACAGACAACGTTCAGCATCAAACTTGTCGTTGACTATTTTTAGCAACAACAGCTAAAGGGGGCAAGGGAGGGTGGAAGGAGGGTCGAGGGCGACCGATCTCCGGCAACCCCCAAGAACATCTTTGCAAAGCATGCGTATGCATTGTGGGAAGGGGGGCCCTCCTCCTCTAGCCGGTGCCACACGTTTTTAATTAAGTGCAACATTAAATTAGTTGGCGCCGCGACGCGACTTGTCCACGGCTAGTCGCTTACTATAATTTAGTATTTAGTATGTAGTTTGACCTAGAAATATTTAATGTTGCTCTAAAATAGAGCGATAAAAACTGTGCACAAAATTAGTCGATTATTTGCACCTATTGGCAATTTGCAAAAAAGCAAGCCGTTTGTGATATTTTATTTTATTTTATTCTTTCGGGATATTTTACTTTAAGCTGATAAAAGGTGAAGGGGGTAATTTCGTAAGGGTGGTTGTGAATTAAAAAGATTTCATAAATATTAATTTAAACTGCTTTGTGTCTATATAAAAAATGTTATATTCGAATTAAGTTATCATAATTCTCATTTTCATGAATTCTTATATCTTCGATAATTCCTCTTTATTCGCTTATGAATTTCACTCTTATCGGATAATTATGAATTTAACTGTTAAGTCTAGCTCTACTTTTTGTAATAGCTTACCAATTTTGCCTCAATGCCCATTTGGGCAAAATAGTCATTAATTTCCCTCTATTAGCTTTTAAGTTTCCCGCTTGTAGGCATTTTTGACTTTAACTATTAGCTGTATATCCGTTTTTTGGATTATTTGACTTGTATGATCTTATTTCCCATTTGCGCAGAAGTTGATAATTTCGCTTAATAAATTTAATTTAATTTCGCTCTTTTTGGGCATATGTGACTTTAATCAACTGTTTTTCTTGCTTTGTCTTTTAGATTATTTGACTTCTATTATCTTATAATCTACCTTTTGGCTTATTTTACTAACAGTATCTTAATTCTCTTTTGCGGCACGTGTTGCATATTTTAGCATTTGTTTTAAAAACGCTAATTGCATGTGTTGCAAATGCGCATTTTGCATAAATTTTTCATTTGGGTCCGCAGCCGCAGCTGCTTACACATTTCACGTGCACCTCACTCTCACCCTCAGCCTACCCGGCTTAGCATGACTTTGCCACTTTAGTTAAGGCATACGATAATAGTAATGACGCTACACATGCGCAAACAATTAGGAAGTAAGGTGTACACAGAGAGCAAGAGAGCGAGAAAGAGGGAGGAAGAGAAATAGATAAAGATAAAGAGGGGGCAAACCCACCCCTTAAGCTATACGCGCACAGCACACGCTGCGGGCAAAAGAAGAATAAGCAAATACGTTACAAAATAGAAGCGGGTTCCTGAATGTGGGGTGAACAGCCCAACCAACCAACCAACTAACCAACCAGTCCGTCAGTCAGTCAGCCAGTCAGTAGCTGTTAGCAGTAAAAAAAAGAGCGCGAGCCATCTATTTGAAAAATAGCGAATGTGCTCGTAATACTGGCTAAAATAGTTAAGAAATGTGTGGCATGCCCAGTGTCTTGGCCACTGGAGCATAAAAGAAGTAGCAGGCAGCAACAGCGAGCAGCAGTGGTAACAAAGCATTCGACTAGAGTGCAAGTATTTCAAATTGTCAGCAATTTATTGGGCAAACACGTGCGCAAACGAGTCATACACTCAGAAAAATGTAGAAAATCCACCTAAAATGAAAATCTTCTGAAAATCAAAATTACAAAGCTAATTAAGTGTTCTGCGTTTTAGAATTCGAATCTAGATATATAGGGGAGAAATTAGATAAAATTATATATTATGTTTTATATTAAATTTCTCGACATTTTTAATCTACCCAGTAATTAAGAAAAGAAACACAGGCCTTTACAGATATAAGATATAATCCTTAATTTTTTAAGTTTACTTTCTAACCAACAAAATTATTTAAAAGTAGCTCAAAGTAAAACGATATCATGTAAATTTCAGGTTGTTTGTTTTTCTGAGTGTACGAAGTAGAAATCTGCAGAAGGTGATCGAGAGTCAAAAAACGAGTCGTATTAAAAAACAGAAGAAAACACAAACGAACGTTACTTTATTTAGGGGTTGATAATGAACTCGGAGTGAAGGTAGAAGAAGAAGTAGAAATTAAAAACCCGAAGTCAGCGATCTGGAAATTGTCGCTGGTAGTGCTGCACGACGCGGCACGCGTTTTACAGTGAAATATATATATATATATATATATTTTAATAGTCGACAGATGTTTGCGGCAACAACCCTTGACAAGGACACAGAGAGCAGATCGAAGAGAGCGTTGCAATTACGGGCGGAAGTAAGTAAGATGCACAGTCGCCGCCACGTTGCAACTGCAAAGGCATCTATAAAAAGCATCCAAACACACAAATTTGCAACAAAAATAAAAAACGCGTAAAAATCATTTAAAGAGACAACACTGAATATATATATTTATTTTTATTGAATGGCTGACTGACTGAGTGACTGACTGAACAAAACTGACTCACCCACTGCACTGGGGGAAATAATCTAAATATAGTTATATATATATGATGATGATGATGATGTTGCATGTATATTTTACTCACCGGCCAGGCAAAATTGAAGGCAAACTGAATGGGATTGGTAAAGCCCTTAGCTTGAAGACTCTGCGCATTGGAGAGATTGAAGGAGTTCTCGCCGAGAATTGGTGTCACCACATCCCCGTATGTGCACTGCGACGTTGTGTCTATCGTCGCCTGGTAGTGCTTGAGGCACACACGAAATCTCGTCTTGCAAGTACCAATGCATTTGCCCGTCGTCGCATCCGTTGCCCCGCTGCAACAGTGGCCCTCATTGTCCCGGCCATGCTCGTTGCTAAAGTATTTCAATCGCAATTCAAAATTGCCGGAACTGTGAACCTGCAGAAGAAAAAGAAAGAAAAAGTTTTTGTATTATCAAATTAAAAAGCAATTCATTTTAGTTGACGCTGCAAATCAAGAATGCAGCAGCTGGCACAGCAACATCCCCAGCAAGATAGCCATAAATCTTTCAATATGGTATTTAACCGAAAAGAAACTGTGTTAAAAATACAAAAATCAACTGTGGAATTTTGCCGTAAACTCAAACCAAAATACCAAATCGAGTAGCAGTTATTTAAAAAAAAAACATGGGACCCATGCAAAGGACGACAAAACTTGCTTATGAAATATTAAAAGTCAAAAGAACAGCAAGCGGTCGATTTTTGCAGAGTTTATTGTTTAATTATTTTTTTGTTTTATTCAGTTTCGGTTTACTTTAAGCCGAGTCCAATTTATTGTTACGTTTCACCTTCTGAAACGCCGACTTCGTCTATATCGTCTTTGCATTTGCATATTTGGATTTGCAAGTTTGTTTGATTTTTCAGTCGATAAATTTGTAAATTAATTTGCTAGCGCGTTTAACGACTTAAGGTGTGGATTGTACAAAAAAAAACAAACTAAATATTCAAAACAAAATAAAAAAAATAGGTCAGCGTGTGTTGACAACTTAATTAAAAATTAGAAAGAAAATATCTCTAATATGAATTGTTTTTAGGGATATTGTTGTGCATTGTGCGCTTATATGGTTTCTAGATGCTGTGCACTTAAGATATAATTATGACGCCATAAATGGGCGCTCAAACAACCCCCTCAAGAAGCTGAGGAAAACTCTCAAACACAAACAACAAGGCAATGCCCAAAATAGTTGCTCAAGTGTTATTGCTCTGATTGTTGTCCGTTTGCTATAACTGTTCGGCAATTAACATTTTAACAACAACAACAAGTGAAGCTTGTTAAAATGATAATTTAATTGTTAACAAGACATGAGCTCGAAGTGCAGACAGAGATAGAGAGAGAGATAGAGATAGAGACTGCTCCACATGTGTTGTCTGGGAAGCTTTTTATTGATGTTGTTGTTTGTGTATATGAACATGGGTGTTTAATTGCTCAATTAAGCCAAAGTGCGTCTGATTTTGCCTCTTCCCTTGTCTTCTGCTTTTTTCTGATGCTGTGTATTAATAAGCCAAGCACAGGTGTAGTAATCCGTTGTAGGCCCAAACAACAACAAAAAAAATATATAAAAAAAAAGTAAAGCGTGGCACAATGCGAGCAACAATGAAAAAAGGGCGACGATGATGCGGATGATGGTGAAAAATTGTAGCAAAGCTGCTTAACTAACATTTAATGGGGCTTGGCAATTGAGATGCTCTTTCTCTGGCGCTAACATTTGCCGCACGCCGTTGTAATTGTAATTGCAATTGTATGGCACAAAGGGGGAAAGCATTTGTGTGGAAAGAGAAAGAAAAAATATATTGATTTTTCTAGAAGATGCAAATGCAACTTGCACAGATCAAAACATTCCATAAAACTAGAAGAAATCAAACAAACTAACTCAAAATAAAAGAAGGCGCAAAAAAAAACAGATGAAAAACGCCCAGATACACGCAAAACGAAAGACTTAAGCATCGAACTCGCAGCAGAGCAATGCAAGCAGCAGACGTCAACAGCGACAGCGACGCTGCTGCGCTACAACAAAACGTGTATTAATAAGCAGCGGCCCAACAGCAAAAAAAAAATAAATAAATAAATAAAAACAAAACAACATACGACGGCAAAACGGACGCAAAAGAGCAGCACAAAAAGAAGCAGCAATAGCGGCGGCGACGAAGTCGGCAACAGGCAGGCGAAGAAGAAAAAAAAAATTTTTTAAAAAAGAAAAAAAAATGTACAAGTAAAACCGAATTGTTTCCCACGGCATACGATTTTGCCGGTCAACATTGATGGTTAAAACGAACAAACGAACAAACGAACGAGCGAACGAAGGAACGATCAAGCGACGAAGTGACGGCCCGACATCGCGACGTTCAGTCAAAAGGTGTAAGTAGCAACAACAACAACAACAACGAGCGCCAGGTGAAGAAGCAGCAGTGCATGCATTGCCAATGCACAGCCAGCCATATTGAAAAGAGCGAGCGAGCGGAAGAGAGAGCGAGCTTCAGAGAGACAGAGAGAGAGAGCAGCAGCAGAATCGCTCTCTCAGAGCGCAGCAAAAGCCCCATAGCTATAACAGTGTTTAGTATCTGTTGTTGTCAGCTGGTGTTTTTGGGGAGCTGCTGCTGCAGTCGGAGCAGAGCAGCTAGCGACAGAGCTGCGCCAAAGCGCAAAAAGAGCGAAACGTGACTTAAAAGTGAATTGGATGGCGAATCTTTTTTGTTGGGTTTATAAAGTGCAGCTGGCTGCTGCTGTGAGAAAGAGAGAGAGAGAGCCACTAAGAGCAAAAACTTGTTTTCAACGGCGATTTGAAGAAGAGTGGTGGAAAAAAAAAAATAGTGTAGAAAAAAGAATTAATAGATGATCAGCAATGATGCGTTGCTGATGCGATAGAGACAGAGACCAAAGGACAGACGGAATCTGAAGCTGAATTAATATTTAAAAAAAATCTCGCACAAAAGAAATGTTGGAAAAAGCGCAATAAGCGGAGGGAAGGTGAAGGGGCAAGTGCAGAGCAAGAAAGAATGCTTATACACCAATTGCACTCACACACATTGAGAAAATTTTGAAGACGGAGGAGGAGTGGAAGAAGAAGCAAACAAAGGTGCAGGCGCAGTTGTCAAAATATGTACAAAAAGCAAATCAATTTGCATAACAGCGAAACATTTACACACACACATTGTTGGTAAGAAGCACAACAAAGCGTTGCAAAGCGATTTAAGCTGAAACCACAACAAATAGTTTTCTACATTTTGACACCATTTTAATGCACAAATACAAAATACGATTTTCTCACCATTTTTTTTCTCTTCTTTTTCGGACGGTTATATTCTGCTCATGCAAATAGTAAAAAATGCATAGCTCAAAATTCTTCCCACTTCAGTAAAAAATAATAAATATATAATTTTATACACTTGTTATAGTTCTTTTGTATTTTTTGTTTGCCTTGTTTTGCCGTCAAATATGAACTTTATTACGCTTGAAGACCTTTTGGGAACACACACACATAAATAAAAAGAAATAACGAAACAACAACAAAAAACATAACTTGAAAGCTGAAATGCCATGTTATCCCGGACAAGGGAAACGGGGTGATGACTGGGGGACAGGCACTTGTTAAAAGTGTTGAAAAATAGTGCGTTGCATTGTTTACCTTTTGCTTGACTCAGTTTGCCTTTTTACGAGCCACTCTAAATTTATACAGTATAAATGAATGTTTTTCTTTTTTTTCTGCTTCGTCTTCTTCTTTCTTTTACCTTTACCGTGATCACACAGGCTTGACGCGACTAGTTAGATCAAGCCTCTCTCCTCTCCCCCTCCCACAATAGCACTTTTTGCCACTCTTCCACGTCAACTTACGTTGACTGACTGACAGTTTGAATGTTGTGGGTTACAACATCCACAAACACATGCATTTTTCTATATTTTAATATATTTTCGTTTTTGTCTTACAGGTGTTTGCTCAAGTTTTGCAGTTATTAAATTTGCGTGTGTGTGTGTGAGTAAGAGTGGGAGAGAGATAAACAGTTGCCCTTTGGCTTTGCTACGTTGTTTATTAATCATTTAAATTCATCAACATCATCGCCATCACAATCAACCGTTAAAAGCAACGGGCTTGGGAAACAGTTATAAGCGCAAGTGAAACATCTTCTGTGTGTGGGAGCAGTTTGCCTGCTACTCCCCCCTCCACCTCTCTTTAGGTTTCTAAATTGCAATTAATTATGTTATAAAGTGCGCAAGTGCAGAGGAAGATACAGAGAGAGATGATGGAAGCGTCATTCATCCAATATTCTGCTCACTCATTCATTCATTCATTTAACGCGCCGTCGTCTCATGTTAATATGAAAATTGCACGAAATGCAAAACAGAAGCGGAGAAGGAGAAGAAGAACAGGAGGAGAATAATAACAGGCGCAAGCGCAACTACAACTGCTATTACTGCATGTCGAGTGTAAATGACAGAGTACGGTTATCCGATAAGCAAGTGAGAAATAAGCGAATAATGTGCTCAAGCTACATAATATGCTAGGAGTGAAAGAGATAGAAGCAGAGGGAGAGCTTTCAATGGTAATTTCTAACACATCCAAAAAAAAGGGATTGAACTTGCAATGCAAATTAAAAGCGAGGAACAACAACAGCTGCATTTCATAATATTTCAGCTGGTCGACAAAACTGAAGACCGCAGGAGGTTTTGTAAGCTACATTTTCGAATGCTGTTAAAATTAGCAACTAAATGAAGGAACGATAAAAGCGAGAGCGCAAAAGTAAAGCACGCAACGGAGGAGTGCGGCAGTAAGAAGAAGATGTGGAGCAGAGCCACATGCAATGCTCAAGAAGCAAGGGATGCTGGATGCGTTTAAGATCAATGAAAGAAGCAGAGGCAAAAAAACGCATGTGCATGGCTGCGCATGTGTCGACGACGTTGACCTACGCAAAGTGTAGCCAAAAACGTTCATGTAAAAAAAACTGAGGCGCATGCAAAAAAAAAAACAGAGGCAGATGTTGCCGATTTGCGCATGTGCGCTATTTTTTTTGTTGCATTCAAGTTTCACATATTGAAATCGAGCAGCTTCTCGTACATATTTTTGAAGCATGCGCCGTTGGTGGTAATTTCATTTGAGCCTGTCTGAATACGGCTGAATTTTCGACATGGACCTGTTTTGGTGCCAATGAAAACTCGAAAACTAGTTTTTATCTATCTACGAATTCGAAGGGTGCCAAAAAAAAATCAACCCCTGCTCAACTGATTTCTAAACTATAAACGAGAATTTAAACATATCATATTACAATAAATTTTGGAAACATAAAATAAATACTTTATTAGCTCGTTTTGACTCTAATTTCCATTATGTTGCTTCTTGTAAATGCTATTCATATATATAAAAATTAGTAATTTATTTTACTTTATTTTAATGATTTTCAGAATTTAATTTTAAATTTACTGTACATTATTTTATTGGTTTTCATAAAACGATTTTGAAACGCTTTTATAAATAAGTAAATTCAAATATAACTAAATAAATTATTTACTTTAGGTTATGTTAATGATGTTCATATTTCACAAATTTTAAAGCAGTTTTCTGAACAAATAAAGTTAAGAATTAAGCAAAAATAGTAAGTGGAGATTTGAATTTTTTCTCATTCTTATTTTCTTAGAAGTGAAATTGGTTAGATTTTTCCAAGTATTAAGCAAAAATATGAAGTGAAGATTTGAATTTTTGGCAATCCATATTTTCTTACAAGTGATTTTTTGAAATTACCAATTTCTAAGCCACTTTAAGGAAAAAACTCCAAACGGATAAATAAAAACCGTTAATAGTTACTCTTAGCTCAGCTCCTGATTGTCAACCGGCTGGCAACGCGTTAAGCTCGCTTCGTTTCGCCATTGCACACACGCACGAACACATGCAAAGGCGACAGCTGCAAAACACGCACGCATTCTGCGCATGTGTGCAGGAGAATCGCCAAAAAATAAATAAAATAAAATGTAAAACGGGCGAAGGAAAACAAGCAGCAACAAGTTGCTGACGGACTAGAAGAGGGGAGATGAGAAAGGGGGAAAGCTTACCTGCACGATGATTGTGAAGCAAATGAATGCGGTTAATAAACATTTAATCCAATGCATGTTTATTGTTGTTGTTGCTTTTGTTGTAATAAACAATATTGTTGGTGTTGTGTGTTTTTTAAGTGTAATAATCCTGGTTGCTGCTGTGGTTGTTGTTGCTGCTGTTTTTTATCACACAAACACTAAATTTTCAACATATAAAAATTAGTCGTTTATTGTATTTTTTCGCTAAAATTTCTAATTTTTCTTTTGCAGCTAACTGCGGCAAATGCGTTGGCTATTTTTTGTTGTTTTGTGCATTTTGTTGTTTTTCATTTCTTTCTTTTTCTTACACGTGCACGCGCCACATTTCTTTTATTTTGCGTAATTTCTGCCAGCTCCTTTCACACGCACGACGGACGGAGGGCGAAGGCGGGGGCGGGTGCGGGGGTTGGCAGCGAAATGCCGCTCGTTGATTATCAATAGATAAAAATCGCACTCAACATTTACACACACAAACACACACATGCAAAAATTGTATTTGCCTTGGCTTGTTGCTTGTTGCCTTAAAAAACATTTGAAAAACACATTTGGTTCATGCACATTTTTTTTATTCTTTTTTTTTTGGCTACCAAAAATATTTATTTGATTTAATTTGATTTTGAGAATTTCAATATTGGCAGCTCTTCATCATCATCACACACTGAACAACATGCTTTAATTCATTTGCACATTAAAATTTAAACAAATTTTAATGTTGAATGTTGTTTTTTTTTAGAGCGACGCGCGACACGACGCAATCCACAATGCGACAATTGGCGACAAGACAACGACGAAGCAGCCGCAACGAACCGCACTGCGCAAGAATCCAAAACAGAATGAAGGCAGCAATATGTTTTATTTTTCAAATTTGTTTTTAGCGAGCCAACCACGCTGAGAGAGAGAGCGAGAGACAGGGAGAGAGGGAGAGCGCTCGCGCGTGAGAGAGCACAGCTGCTTTTCGTGGTCATCCCTGTTGTTACACTGCCGCATGCTGAGCGGTAAGCTGGGTACGCTTGCGCGTTAGAACGGGACAACTGCTGTGTCAACTGCTGAGCGAAACGCGTTTTGTGTGCATATTTAGCGTGTCTCTCATGAATGTTGCAAGCTGAGCGAAATGTTGCTGCAACATTGTTGCCAAAAAGAATTTCTTATTTAATGCAAATATAAAAATATTATGTATAAAAAAAATATTAAGGCACTTAGCCGATTTGCAAATTGTAAATATAAATTCCTTTGCTTAGTTGCCATTTTTGCGTATTGATTTTTACCCGCACAATTCGCCAGCGTACGAGTTTTTTCAATCCTTTTGTCTATAAAAGGGTTGTTTTTTTAAATGTTTTTGGTTTGTTTTTTGAAAAGAGTCAGGATAGATAAACCAAAGGACATTCGCTTCGGGGGATTTTTGCTTCGATGTGCCACAAGATTTGCATGTGAAAGGGTTTTGGCCAGTTTTTGGCTTTTTTTAAGAGTTCCGAACATTAAAATAAAAATTAAGTCTGCTAATATAATAGTATTGGCATTAGGTAAAAAAATTAAACATTTTTAATAAAAAATAAAAAATAATAATTTAAAAAATTGTGCAAATGATAATGTTTCAAATCTTTGATATACAAATTAAATAAAAATCTGTTTCGGCTAATTTTGGTATTCAGTGGTACATATTATAATACAAATTTTAATTTTTTTCAATGCAATTTCTATATTTAAAGGAAATATGATAATTTTTTTCACAGAAAATCTGCAAGAATTTTAACACAAGTTATTTAAAAACTAAGATCTGCATTAATGTATGTATGTTTTTAGCCAAATGTCTTATAAAAAAAATCAAAAAATTAAATTGAAAAGATTTTTTAAGAAACTCCTTTTTTAATTAATTGATTAAATGACTAAAATAATAGACTATTGAAATTAAATATTTCATTAAACAGTTTACAGCAATAAAGCTAAGGGCCTTTTGATAATTTTTATCTTAATATTAAAAATAGTTTATAATGTATAAATAAATAAATAAATAAACTAAAAATGTGGATAAGACCCATAAATAGTATTTAAAAAAAAAAAAATTATTCGTTGCTTTAGAATTTAAAGAAATTATAATAACAAGTAATATTAATAATATGTTTTTCATTATTTTGTAAAGATTGTTCGTTTCTAGTTTATATAAGAAGTTTATATAAATTCGATTTATTACTATCTATATTGGTGAGAAATAGTATTAATATCTATATTGGTTTATTACAAATTAGTATTAAGGAAAATAATATTAATAATATTAAAAATAACCTTAAAGTATTCTTAGCACTTTCACAAGTTAAAGCAAAAATTAATATTTTTGATATATTTTGCATTTATTTTATTGTTTCCATTATTTATAACATCTGATAATAAATAAGAATATAATTTGTAAACATTTTTCCCGTATTGTTGATGAAAAAATTGGTTTTATTTGATTTGAAAATAAACTAAAATGTATATATATAAAATGTTCTATTGATAAATCAGAACCCATATGACTGTTGATGATTATTATTATATAGACTATATTTTTCATTGTTTTGTAAACATTTTTCATCTTACATAATTGCTTAAATTAGATTTTATAATAAGTATATAATTACAAAACCTAATTTAAATTTCTAAGCACAAGCGATTTCAAAAATAAAAACTAAAAAATAATATTTTAAATTTTTTTGAATGAAATTATTGTATTTTGAAAGATATCTTACACAAAATTGCTTTACTGCTCGGAAAACAAATAAGAATCAACTAAATTAATTTTGCAGTCTCAAATATATTTGTTGATGTTTCTTGTGAAAACTTGAGCATCTTAAAATTGATAAAGAATAATTCTCCTCGATTTGCAAATTAGTTAGCAAATATTATAAATCATTTTGGCGATAAAGAAAAATGATATAATTCCAAAAATCTGTGCGCTGCCGGCTGGATGCAAATAATAAACCTGTTGAAATTTGTAAATAAAAATTGCTCTTCATTAATTTAATATGTGCATATGAGCAAGAAGAAAGAAGACACTTAAAAGGAAATAAAAAATAAATGAGAAGAAAAAAATACAATCAAGTCAACACCAAATTTTACAAGAGCCAACAAAAATAATTTTACCTCACTTTCAAATGGAAAAATATGAACGAACGAGAGGATTGCTGGATATGGATATGGATATAGTTATATACATATGTAGATATCGACGTGGATGTTGATGTCTCTACTGCTCCTGGCAAGTTCAACATTTAAGCAAACACTTTTTTCGTACCATAAATTATGCTGTTCAAAAAATGCGAGCGAAGAGTGAAAAGTTGTTAAGTTAAACACAAATTTATGGCCGCCAAAAGCTGCGGGCTGTGGGGCAACCAAAAGGCCCAGTTGCAGGGCCCTCGGAGCCACAGAGACAGAGAGACAAGTTAGCACCTGTAAACCGGTTTTAGGTTTTTTTTTTTTTATTGGCCAGGCGAAGAAGCGCAGGTATCCGCTGGCCAAAAACAGATGTCCTGCTGCTCCAAATTGAAAGCACAACATACATCATCCTTTCCAAAGGGTCTACCCCACAACCACTCCCTGTCTCAATTCCCTCCCCCCGCACACTCCTGCCTTCTTCTTCTCAAAGGGCGCCTTGCCGTTTTGAATATTAAGCAGCAAACAACAACAACAACAAAATAAAAACTCAAAACTGAAGAAATTGGGGTCATGCACTCCACACGCATTGGCGATCTGGCAGCAGACTCCAGTTCCCCCTCCCCTCCCTTTGGCCCACATGTGGTATGCCACATCTTTCACTTTGCGAGTGTACTTTATGTTGATTTTTCGTTTTATATAAAAACAATTTTTTTCAGTTCTGCGCACTTGCCTTTCTACTTGTAACTCAGGAAGCTTGAAAATTAGGCGCGTGGCTCTGACAATGTAGGCAAAGGGGAGGGGAACATACAACACGTAGGGGCGGATTGCAGTTGCGACTCATGATATGTTTATAGTGCTGATATTGCTGACGAAAATGCAGGCGCTTTTTATGCATTTTTTGTTGTTGGAGTTTTGCAACCTTTTGTTGTTTTCGTTGTTGTTTGTACAAAAGAGAGTGATGACATTTGAAATACTGCAAATTGTGCTCATTTTGAATCTTTATGAATATAGACAATCAATTTATATACGAGCAAGCAATTGCTGTATTTTTATTAGCTTTTTCAAAATATTGAAGAAAATCTGCGCTGCGAGTGAAACATCCTATATCTGTATAGCATAAGAAAGAAGCTGAAAAAAGATATTGCTAGGCAGAGTATAAGTAAGAGAGTGTGAGAGTTTTATATTTATACTTATGAATATTTATTATTAGTATTATTACGCTTACTTAACTTAGCCAAATCCATACTTAAGTATTTAAATATACACCTATGTTATTGTTATATATTGCGAAACTAGGATTTACATATTTTATATATTAATAATGCTATTATAAAAGGATATTCATTTATCAAATTTAAAATATATTTGTATAAATTAAAATTTTTTATTTATTTTGGAAGATATTGATTTGAATTAAAATAAAATTTAAATTGCTTTCACTAATTTAAATGTATTTTTTTTAATAATTTGAATATTTTTAGTCAAGTTAGTCGCGAAATAAAAATATTTTGTTCTCACCATAATCCTTTGAGTTGAATTTCGTTAATTAGACGAAAATTGAAAAAGTTTGCAGCTTTGATTCCAGGAATTTGTGCAAATTATATGGACGCTGTTCAACTGATTCCAAGAACTCGGGCACATAATGTCGTTGCCCGAACCGAGATGAGAGGATGTGAGACAGCTGATGGCTGATTTGGGGATACCAGTTAACATCCTGTTATGAAACCGCTTAACTGGTTTGGCATTTCATTCATCAAAAAATGCTCGCAAGGCGAATGCGTAAAAATTCGCGTAAACAACAACTGAACTCAACTCGTAAACCGGAAGCGATCTGTAGAACCTTCGAGAGAAAGAGAGAGAGATATATAGAGATAGAGAGAGAAAAAGATTGAAAGAGAGCGGAAGAGCTGCGTTCCCAGTTCATGGGAATTTCGTGGGCCACTTCCTTCCGACTCTGGGCTGAGGCTGAAAGCGCGGGTGAAACCTACAGATCCTTTTCGCTTTTTTTTTTTAATTTGTAGGGATTTGTATGTCTATGAGTGCGAATCAAATTACGCGTGTGTCCTCCTGGAATCCTTGAGTTGTTCGTCCCTGGCACAGGCTCTCCCTCTGTGCTTCCGTCATCCACATGCTGCTTGTTCGTTTGCACCTTGGGCCTTGACTACTTCCGGTTTAGCGCGAAGGATAACAACAACAACATCAAATACGACAATGACAACGGCAGCAGCAGCAGGTAGTTATTGCAAGTGTTGTTGTCATGGCGAGTTTTTTTTTCCAGTTGTGTTCGCGGACATTTCCTGCGCTTTGCCCACGCCATGCAAATAAGGATGTCGGATGTCGCCAGCATGCAGGACCAAAGGAAAACAACAAGTGCCCGTTCGCTCCTCTCGCCCGAGTCCTAGCCATATGTTTTTCAAAAATCTATTGGAAATACAAATGTGATTACATTTGAGTGCTTCAAGTGCTTTAAAATGACCTAAAAAAATGAAAACCTTGAAATCGTAAAATTCTATATTCTTCGATTATTTGACATTTGAGTAAATATTACAACTGAATTCAAAAATTAATAACTTATTTAAGGACATTTATTCCTTCCTTTCTATTTCTGTACTGATATGCATGATGTATAATCTTCTAGAAATTTTAAACACGCATAACATCCACAATTTGTAAGCTCCAGTCATCAAATTTTGAATAAATGTTACTGGTAACTCCCCTAATAGATCGATAAAATATTGGATGGCCACGTCCACTCTGACTCCCTAATCCGATACACGATAAATCAATAAGACCATATATCTTACCCATTTGAAAGCTAGAATCACCAAATTTAAAGGGTATATTGTTAGTAACACTCTTCAAAAATTCGAGTAAAAAATTTTTGGACCACGCCTACTCCCGCCCCCAAAAAAGAAAAACGGCTATATTTCGTGGCTAAAATAAAATATGTCTTCATATAATTAGAATAATTCGCACATTTGGACTTGATTTTATGTGCGCTGAAAATAGTTTGATGGATACTTCATTTAACACAAATCTAGTCCTAATCTTGAAATTTTTACGACCACACCAAAAACATCTTTATTGAATACGTTCTCTATTTTTGCTAGTTTTTTCTATCCAATCGCTTAACCTTAGACAAAATCTATTCGCCTGTAGCAGGTGGACATCAACAAAATTTCTCAGGCCCCACAGACTGAAATAATCCGGGCAACTGGCAACGTTTCCCACAGGATGCAAATGTAACAAAACACAAGAAACGAAAAATAAAATTTTATGTTAAATTTCATGCAAAACAAAAACCCAAAAACCGAACACGAAATCAATGGACGGCAGTAGCTGAAAAAGGCAGAGCTGCGAAGAGCAGTACTAAAAACATGTGTGCTTCCCACACACACACACACACACATGCACAAACAGAAACACACCGAATGCAGCAGGTTCTTTTGACTAGGATATGCGTGTCTTTAGATACACCAGCACTTCCCAGGCAGCTCTTCTCGAAGTGGAGTCTGCAGCAGCTGCTGTTTTTCTCGAGTTATCGGGACTTTGAGATTTGTTTTTACTGATGATAGTTGTTTGGCGTTTACTTCCGTGTGAATTTTCCTCGTTTTTCGCATTGGCAACAGCTGGCTAAGCGCCAAGTTTTAGTCCCTAATCCTTTTGCAGGAATTTGTTAGAAACGGCAAACGGTTTTTTGCGAGTCCTTAATTGGCTGCAGTAGAAACGAATTTCATCAGATATCTCCCTTCGGCCTGAGAACGGAAGCGACGCATCCTTCATCCTTTATTAAGTTAGGGACACCCTCGCCTCCGATCTGAGGACTTGCCAAAAACCAAACACCGACTGCGAGGGTGTATCAGGTGTATTGCATAATCCTGGCTGGCTTTGAGTTAGTGCGGTTTTGTGTGTGGGAATCTTTTCTTTTTTTGTTTAGCTGCCTCCGAGTGTGGATCTCGGGCAAACGGAAGTGGTTTCGCCGTGAGAAGTAAGGACTTGTCGAAGGAATCGAAATTAGTTTACATTAGTTCTATGACTCCGATGAGTCAGCAGATTTTAGAAATAGCTAATAAATTCATGAAATGGCTCCTCTCTTGAGATCTTGAAGAGAGGGCTGTTATTTTGTCCAGAATTTTGTGTCACTATACATTCAGTTCATCTACTCTGTCAGTCGACTTCTCTATTTTACTCATAATATGATAATATACCTATAAAATACTTATAAATATATTATTCGGACTGCTTTAAATTCTTCTGATTATTTATATATTTATTTATGAATTCAAATATACCACGTTCGAAAAGCATGGAATTATTGTGCTTCATTTAAAAGTATGTATTATATGTGCTGCATATTTTAAGAAAATTTTAAACCTAAAAAGTCGTTAAAAATAACTTTCTTCTTATTTTGGGAAACAATTAGCCTATCCTGATGTGTGCATTTATTTTCAATGACCATTTCCGCTTGCCGTTTTCCGCTTACCGTTTTCCGTTTGCAGTAAGGCTTATAATATAAATTTGTTTTTGAAATTGATGCGAAAATCGTCAATTATAACATCGAACATCTCAATACATGTAGGTGCTATATCTGACTGCCCATTTTGTGCATCCAGACAAAAAATACGAAATTTTCTCTGGATTGTACTAGTTGAATGTAAAGGATGCTTTCTCTTACATTTTTTTTTTTTGTATTTTCCCTATGCGTAAGTGTAATTGAGTTCAGTTTCTTTAAGAATCGCTTCAATAGATCCACATGCATTGACAGTATTTCAAGTGCATATATCTTATCGTGTCATGGATATGGCCATTCGCATCCTATGTAAAACACATGTTGCAGACAGTACTAAGTGCTCTACTCCGACTACTGACTGTACTCTCTAGCCTAATGAATTTCCCAAAACACATTGCGGGCATTACCCAAATACCTATCTAAAAATGTCGAGGAAAAAACCCAGACAGCTCAAAAAAGACACGTAGCAACGTTGTCCTGGCGAGCCCACAAATATTAAGGCGCAGCAAATTCAATTTGCCTCACGCATTCCGGGATCAGATCGTAGAAAGCCTGCTGTGTTTAAACATGCAGTTGCCACGCCGACAAAGTGAATACCGCTCCCCGGATTTGTTAGTTCAACCACTCTGCACAATCATTTTGGGTTGCAACACCCAACTCCTGGCTGCACTTTTCGATTCATTTATGGGCGTTGAAGGTGAACTCCTCCCACACGATCTAAATGCGGCCAGCGTTTTCTAGAATGATTAAATTTTCAGGCGCTGCAGGTACAGTCGCTTAAAATAATAACAAAAAAAATATAAGTATAGTTTCATTGTGTTTATTGTGACCCTGACTCTGACCTGACAAGTCTAGACACCGTCGTCATATCAGCCAATTTGCATTTGCTAATGTTGTTTGCTTATGTTTGGCTTGTAGCGTTTAGCCTTTTGTCAATTAACTGCACAAATAAGGGAAATGCCACATTTCTAATTGCTTTGCAAATAAAGTTTGTCTTTGGGGGAAAATTCACTTGTAAAGATAATAAAACTAAGTTTTTCATTATAATGGAAGATGGCTCTGGAGATAATATGCCATTAAGTTGACTTCCTTGTACAGTCACTAAATGAGCAACCAAACAATCAACATTAATTTTAAAGTAAAGGCTGCCAACAATATATTAAATGTAATATCTGAATACAAGTAGTTGCAACATCTGACAGCCAAAATGCATTTCTTATGGCAGCAGTGTAATCAGTGACCTAATTTATTAATTCAATTTCTTTGCCATCTTATAATACTCTTCATCAGCCGATGTCCCCCTCAAAATAAAAAATAATAAATAATTAAATCAGCACTCACAGTAGCTTCCTGTGCGTTTTGTCATTTTTAATGATTATTAAAAGCGATAATAAAAATCAGATACAGATACATATTGCAATATGTATCAAACAGATTAAGCGCAAGTTAATGGAAAGTGCAGGCCGAAGATGATGAGAGCGGAATGGCAGCTGCCCGTGAGCAGATTAAGCGTAATGAAAACTTTTTTTTGGGGTTGGTAAATGGAGATAAGCAAACGGGTTTCCAGGGCTAATCATTTAAAAACGTTGCCCCGAAAATAATTTGGCAAAGCTTTCCCACTTCTTGACTTTGGAGCCAAGCAACCCGTTGCACAAAAAAAAAGAATTAATTTTTTGTTGTTGTGTTGTCCTGGCAAACGCGGACAGCAGAAGGCAAGCTGCATCCGGTGTTTGCGCTGATACCAACAAACTTCCGTTTTTCTGGCACCAGCAACTTTTGCGCATGCGCAGCCACGAGTCACATCCACGTCTACATCTACATCCACATCCACAGAGAAGAAAAACAACAACACCAACAACAACAATACAGAACACATCAACTGCTGCCAACAGGTGTATTTACTGTTTTTTCTTTCTTTTATTATTTATCAGGGACAACAACAACAGAAAAAGTGCTCCCTAGTTGGGTTTTCATTTCATTTTATACCCTATTCACAAAAAAAAAACAATTGCAAAAGGGTATATTCAAGCTATTGCCCTTCATGACCAGCGTACAACAACAACTTAATTTATTTATTTTACAATTTAATGTTGCCCTGTTTACAAACAATTTAAAATTATTTAAAAAGTAAATATTTGAAGAATGAAATGAAATGGGTACTTAAATGATTATTTCATATGTTAAATATAAAATATATGACATAAATGATTTAAAATATAAGCTTTCAAAAGGAAAGTGGTTACAATTTTAAATTTTAATAAAATTAATATTTTACAATATCAATTTTAAAAAATTAATATTGAAATTAGAATTTATTACGTTACAAAAAAAAATTTTAAGAATAAATTTTAATAAATGTAAAGTTAATCAAAATGAAATATTTTAAGAATTGCAATTGAAAAGTAAATAATTGAATTATAAATTATGATGTAAAATCTAAAGTACAATACAATATAAATGATTACAAAGTCAGAAATGTAAAGAAAAAAAGACCATAATTAAATATCAAATATACATTAAAATCATTTCATTAAAGATTTAAATTAAAATATTAATCTTTTAAATCACTTAGATGGAAAAAAATTGAAGCATAAATTCAAAATTAAAATGTTCAGATTTAATTAAAATTAAATATTAAAAATAATGAAAAATTATAATATAACAATTATAAAAAAACTGATTTAGGATACAAGATACATATACACTAAAAATTATAGAAAAATTTAAAAATTTTAAGATTAAATTTGGAAACATTAAATTTATGACAAGGATTTTAATAATATTCATATCTTAAATATCTAATACCTTGTGGTGTACAATTTAAGGTTGCCAAAGTTAGTAATCATATATGCATCTATAATTATAATATGAAATAAATAATTTTAACATGCTTTCTTCCTTTCTACAAGCTTCACTTGTTACATTTCAATTGGGAGGCTTGCCAACTTAATTACAGGGTATCTGTTAACTTAGAAGTCTTATTGGTTTTCATTTTGTGGATCTTCTTTTACTGGTTGTATGCCAGGGCAACTTTTTCATTGCCATAATTACCATGATTAGCAATGAATGCTGGGCCCGGCGGACGTTTTAGCTTTGGCTTGGCTTGAGTTGAGTTGAGTTGAGTTGGCTTTAACTTGGCTTGCCATCTTTCTGGTTTGGGAGTCTTCGAGTGGAACTCCATCAGTTGCTGTTTTTGGTTATATTGTCAGCAGCAGGCGGCAAACACGCGACAAATTTAATTTTTATGCTATTTCTTTCTCTTTTATTTCATTTATCATTGTTGTTGCTGCTGTTGCTGTTGTTCTTGTTG
Source organism: Drosophila nr. medialis 2 BK-2023a (assembly GCA_035044325.1). NCBI lineage: Eukaryota > Metazoa > Arthropoda > Insecta > Diptera > Drosophilidae > Drosophila > Drosophila nr. medialis 2 BK-2023a. The sequence continues at coordinate 736,138 of JAWNMH010000398.1, read as the reverse complement.
TTGTCGTTGCATATATTAACCGTAAGTTGCCTGCACTTTAATTCGTATTTATGCGGGCTGATTATGTGCCCCTACTGCTCACCTCCCCCTGTTCTACAGCCCAATGATGTTGTTGACTCTTTTATTTTCATTGCTTTTATGTCAACTGTTGTTATTCTTGTCGTTCTTGCGAGTAATCAATATACCGGACTCTTTCCGTATAACGGAACTGTACCCGTAGTGCAACCTGTACATGTACCTGTACCTGTAGCTGCCCAGGGTGTGTGCTTATACATTATCTAACATTTACGCAAGGGGCGAGTTTAAAATGGCTCGTAAAAGAATTTTTATTGAATTCTATTAATTCAACTTATTTAAGGTATTTTTGAGCTTAATGTAAAAAAAATATTTTTAAATATATAGATATATTAATAGTCAATCATCTGATGTTGTTATCTGCTGTTTAGTTTCATAATTTGTTCCCCATTTCTAATTTTAATTATGTTGTGGACAGTGTTTTGTACACATTAAATAATAAAAATAAGATAAAAATAAAATAATTTCGATCAATGTTGGCACCAAAAATAACATCTTATGTGAATACCGAACTCTCTTGTTTATTTCTTCTTTTTTAATGTTAAACATAAAATGAAATCTTATTTTTAATTTATTTTATTTCTTTAGTATTTTTCTGTGTAGATTGATATATGTCTACATTAAATAAATACATAAATGATGTAAGACATTTGTGATTATTTAAGTCTGGAATTTGAGGAACTTTGGTCAAAAATTGAATTTAAATAAGTTAATTAATTTGTCTGCATATTTTAGAAAATCGCATGCGTGCATTATGTAAGTCGTCATCATGTAAACCCCGTGTTTTATGTTTGAATTCTTCGAAAAGCTGCCGTTACATAAAAAGTCTCCCCAATTGAGGTTCTCCAAATAATATTGATACAGCTTAAACAAAGAGAAGGTTATTTTTTTGGCGCGTGCTAAGCTTACTGCAAATTTGCAGACAAATATTAATTCCAAGAAATAATGGGGTTAAGTTCAGTGTGAAGTCAGTCAGGTACAAAGAAGTGCACATCGACGCCTTCAAGACCCCTCTTCAATACCTGAAACCCCGGCCAAACTCAGCAGAACTAACTACAAAACGATAAACTGATAAACCATCAAGCAAGGCAGATAAGATAGTTGCCAAGCCGAAATCTAAGCAAATAAGTGCCAAGCCAAAGATATCGAATTGTTGAAAGGTAAAAAGTGAACATTAAAAAATCGACGAAATGTGCTCTTATCGGCAGCTGTTCCAAAGATAAACGAGACTCGGCACGCGCGATTCTCAAACTGGAATGCCTCATATCATAAAACTACACCTATATATATATATATATATATATATCGATTTATATAGCATAAGTACTGCTTATCGACGGGTTCCGAAAATGAGAACTGTTTGCTCAAAAGTGCAATAAAAGTGTTGCGTATCCTTCCGATGTTGCATCTGTCCGGGTCCAGGGGTAGAGGCGGAAAAGAGCGTTCAACATTTGAGTTTTATGACATGCTTTTATGACTGCGATTATCCTTTTCGATACATTGTTGTGCCTCATTAAGTGGGCTGCGAGTTTTATTAGATGGCTGCGCGGTTGCTTGAAATGATAATTAAATTTAAATATGTTTATGAAAATTTAATAGGCCTGCTGGTGGCAATTATAACTCATACTAATCATAAACATCAGGCTACAAATCTTCCTTTAACAGACCACAAGGCAATAGACAAGCTGTACATGCATGTATCTTAGATATGCGAAAGTATCGTCTCAACAACGGCCAAAAGTCAGACAAATGCTGCCTCATTGTCCTGGACGGTTCCACCCTTAAGCGTAGCGAATCCAGCAGATGAGATCCATGCCCTACCCCTCTATCATATCTTGCCAGAATGCGTCAATAATGCTGTCGTCATTGTAAAAAGAATAATAGCAAAGCTGAACAGCTCATGCTCCTCTGTTCCTCTGTTCCTGGTCTATTGACCACGTTATTCATTTCACATTTGGCCCTTTGTGTGCCTGAAAATGAAGCTGTAACTGTCTGTTAAATTATCGACTGCGTGTTGCCTTCTGCTTATTGATTTTTGTGGTCGATCAGCGATAAGGCCAGAAAGTGGAGCATACATTGAGCCCGAGTCGCGGTAGCTGGCTGTAAGTAGTTCATCATAATTATAAGGATAATCGCTTGATTGGTTATCCATCATGTAATGTTTCAATTGGGTTCCTCAGATAAAACTCCCTTTTCTACTGCTTGAGTGGTTCCTTGAGTGTCTCTTTTTTGTTAGTTTGCAATTGATATGGATAGGCAATTTTTGCAGATAATATCCGCCCGGGGCATAATGTGCGATTAGCTGCATGATATGCAGACCATATTTGAAATGCGTTTAAGTCAAGTTTAAGGTACAGTACTCGATCAAAATTTTCTAATGATATATGATATTCGTGAGACATCCTGTTACAATATTATTTTGATACCTCGAGCTTAATCTTACTTTACAATATTTTATAAGTATTACATATACGAAGCTTCTTCCATAAATTGCGTATTATCATAACTGTTGGGCTTTATGCACTGCGACCTGGTAAGTTAAGTGAAGTTTTAAATAAGACATGCTTAAGATATGCTTTCCTAAGAAACTGTATTTTTTTCTGGCTAAGGAGACAGATTTCGATTTTTTTACATAGTTTAGTTATTTGACTTCTTGGTCTACAGTAGTCAGTCAATAGACCTCCAATTTATTCTTTACTGATACTTCATTTCATGTAATACAATCTTAAGTCATTCTTATGTAACTTCTAAAGTATTTTATATATTCTGTAATTATGTTGCATGCATGACGCAAACATCAAATTGGGCACAAACCATTTACTATAAGTATACTTTTAACATAGCTTGGGTGGTCGTCGAGTGCAATATATATAAATAACTGATCTTCATTGTCAGCATGTCAACAGTTTGAAATGTGTCTGTGGGCTGCATATAAGTAAAAATGATTAAAGTTCAATTGTGTGTGGTCAGTCAGTCAGCTCATCACTGAACTTAAGCCCGCCTAAATGATGAGCTAACTCGTTAATAGCTGTCATTAATAGCTAGACTGTCGGCGGCTTCTTCAAAGATGGGGTGTCAAATAAAAATTAAAAATTAAGTCTGACCCAGCTCCGAATATAACCAAGCCCAAATCGTAAATGCAGTAAGTAGCTATTAAATGGCTTAAAGACTATGCTGAATTTATCATTTATGTACGTGACAAAAGTGCTTGAGTTGCTCATTATGATAAACGAGAGGAGAACGATTTGGCGGTTGGGCCAGAAGTTAGTGCTGGTGTTCTGGGTGAATGCCCAAACCCTATCCATATAATGCTGTAGTTAACAGCATTTTAATCACATGGAACACAATTTCTGCTCAACGATCAGCAAAATTGTTATAAATTTGTTCCGTTTTCGCTGGCGCACCACCTGAGCCAAATTAGTTGGCCAACTCTATATATATGTATACATTTATACTTTTGGCCAAGTGAAGTAATTTCGCACAGGCACTGCCAATCTCGCCAGCAGCAGCTAAACAACAACAGCTGGGGGCACTTAACTCGCAAAAGGAAATAGTTGAGAGCTGATCTCTCTCACACTCACACTCGCACTCTCTCTCTCTCTCTTTCTCTCTCTCACGCTGTCCCTATCTTTCTTGCGCTCCCTCGCAATATCCAAACCCTTTTTTTTGCCTTTTCGTTTTTTGTTATAATTCGTGTTTAACTAATTTTAGCCTATTATCGCCATCATTATTATCATTAAATGTGAAATTGTTTCCCCGGCGCGCATGCGCATTGGTAATTTTACAGCATACACATACAACACACAGACAGACACCAGCAGGTTGCTCCAACTACAAAATACAAATTCAGCTCGAACTCCAACTCATCGTCATCGTCATCGTCAAGTTGCTGTCAGACACCAACTGTTGTCTCTGTGTCCAGATCCCAGTTTCAGCGCCTGTCCCTGTTCCAGTCCCAGTCCCAGTCATCTGACCGATGGGGTTGGCTGGCGGGGTCAGGCCAACAACATTATGCGCCTGCTATGAGCTTTTCAGCAATATGTTCTATTTTTCGCATCGCTTAGGCCAATTACCAGTGGTAATTTAAAGGTAGGCTAAGAGGGAGAAACCAAGATGTTGACTCTTAAATCGACCTGTTCGCTAACTTGGGTATTATTTATGGATTTGTAAATTGCCCCAGTGCTAAGAAAGAATTACTCAAATCATGTGCCATAATGACATAATCGGCTCTTAACCATAAGTTTGTCTTAGAAATGTAATTAGATATTGCATAGACCATATCTACATGATTGAAATCAACAAAGTCACCCAATCGCCTACGAATCTAAGCATAGACAAAGATCTAACGAAATTAGTACGGAACTTTTTTATACGTGGCCCATTTTGAAATTTTTGATCTTCCGCAGTTTTGCACGTCGAAGAAAAGAATTTATTTGAATATCTTTAATCTCTCCTGATTTTTTTCTAGAAATATATCATTGCGTGTAAGAGAAATGAGTCTTAGTTAATAAAAATATATACATGTATGATGTTTGTTCTATATTAGCGACTTTTTGATTGCCTCGTCTTTAAGCAGGTTTTATTCGGTATATAAATATACATTCGTATGACCTTGTAGATTAGTGTGTTTGGCATTCATAACTAATTCATACTAACTATATCTACAATCCATGCAAGAAATATTGAACTTATGTTGTACTTAAGTACCCCGAAAAATTAAAAATATTTTTCATATTATTTTAATTTAAAATAAATAAATTAATTTTATTTTTAATTTAATTTATTCCTTCCTTTTGTATTTGTCTGTGTTGACTGATGTTAGTCCACATTAAGTAAATAAAATCTTACTAGCCATTATTTTTATAGTTTGATACCGAATGTATCAAATACAATGTACAATGTCCGTCATGTTGTCTGTCCGTCTGTCGACACCCTTAAACTTGAAACACATACTGGTCTGTGCCCACGTCAGACAAAGTGTAAAAATTGGAATGCTACGTTTGCTAGGTGGCTGGAAATCGATAAAATCGATATTCGCAAATCGATAAAGCCACATATCTCCCTAAACATTTTTAAATGGCTATATCTTTCGCTATTTTTGAGTTAGAGCAGTTAAATTTAAGAACTGATAAAAAATATTTGGCGCCACGCCTACACTTGCGTCCATAATCGACCATTCAGATATATCAGAAAGAATAAATCGATAAGTCCGCTTATCTTTCACAACTTTAAGGATAGAGTCACCGACATAAAAAGTAACTTGGTGATAACCTTCTCCACGGATCGGCATATACATTTTTGGAAAACACCCCACGAGCCCCGGCCCCAGAAATTTAAAATCCGAATATGTTCCACAATTTGTAAGCTAGCGTCACCAAACTTAGAAAGTCTGTTACTGGTAAATCCCCTAAGACATGGATACAAAATTTGATGGCCACGCCTACTCCGACTCCCTAATCCGATACACTTGTAAGTGTAAATCAATAGGGTAATATATCTCACTCAATTTGAAAGCTAGAGTCACCAAATTTGAAGGGTATATTGCTAGTATTGCTCTTCAAAAATCCGAAGAAAGTTGGACCACGCCCACTCCCGCCCCCAAAAACGATAAAAGCCTATATATCCCGCAATTTAGGAGTTACAGTTACCAAAGTTGGAAGGAAGGTAACTAGCGTATATCTACCTCAATTTAAAAGGCAAGCTTGGACCGTATTTCTTGGCTACACCCACCCTCATCTTTGCTACCTGTTATCGGCTGGCATTACTATTGTATCAAAGTAATTCACAGTCTGTTACGCCCGACTCTTGTTTTCTTTAGCTATATGAAAATTGCTAGCACTTTCTGAGATTTACCCAAATTTGCAGATGCTTTAACTATAATTATTAAGTTGCATTGCAGTAACTGAGAAGCTGCAATTAATACATTAGACCACAAGTGAACAGCTATTGCAATACGCGATACTCCTGTGTGAGGAAAAACTCAATTACAACTCAAATCTGGTCAAACAGTTGAAAGAAATTATTGAAACTAACACAAAAACAATTTATGCGGCAGCCGTGGCAAAAGATGGCGAAAGATGCGATGAGCCGAAAAAAAGGCAGTCGAGCAAAAACCGCAAGAATGACAATTGTAATCGGCACCGCAGGATCGTCAGGCAGACTGGGCAGCGTACGGAGACGGAGTCGGGGACGGGGACGAGGACGGGACGGTTAACACACCAGACAGGACACAGCTCTTGGGTGGGTTGTGCCAAGCAACACCTACAACATGGCTACAGTGATTCGTTTGCCCAGTGTCCCTCTGTTTGTCTGTGTCTGCCTGTCTGCATGTCCCTTTTTTTGTCGAGCTAATGATAACCGATACGACGACCCATGCGGCGTTGCATAAGGCACTGCCCAAGCGGTTCATAGACGGAGAACGGACCACTTAAAGTGCATAACGTCAACGCATCGGCATCTGATGCCACTGATGCTTGACCAACGACTGTCGAGGATTGAGTTCCATACATTTCTATAGAAAATCATCGTCGTGGCCATATGCCAGTTGCCATTGGACAGTTGTTTGATTTGTCTGTCTGTCGCTTAAAGATATCCTGGCTACCGACTGACTCCTTATGCTCGCCTAATCATTGTTAGTTTTTCCTGTAAATTTTCTCGTATTGTCTTCACTTTGTATTGTCGTCTGCTGACAGCTTCTTGCAAATTTTGCTTGTTTTACGTAAATGATTTATTTTTCGGTTTCTCTGTTTTTACAAATGATTTGTGCGTAATTTCACTATTTGCACAGTTGCTTGCTATTCGCAATTTTTAGCTAAAAGACAAATACAGAAAATATTTATACAAACAATCGAATGCATGCAAAGCAGGGATTTCAATTTAAAAAATTTAATTGAACATCAATCAGCTTAATAGTTGACCTTACTGTATTTATTCGATTTTACACATATTTTTCATTTTCTCTTCCTTTGATTTTGTATTCTTGGCTTACAAGCTATTAGTATACATATAATTCGAAGCACCTACATTTTAAATGTGTTTGTATAATTGTTATTAACATATGTATAGTCTTCATTAGGAATTATTGCTATTCAAATTTGTTCAGCTTAATTTAAAATATATATTTTGAAAAGGGAAAGATGTGTTTTTCTAAAAAACAGGGTCTCTTTTTTTTAATTCCAGGCTACATTTTTCTAAGATGTATAAAAAAATTGCTAATTTCCAAAATGGTTTTTAAGATATGCTTGCACAGAACTTTAACATTAGCTCCTTTGGTATTTATTTTGTTATTAAACATTACAATTCTAAGATTTCACATATACATATGTACATTTTGTATAAACATACGTAATATCTAGCTTATATAATTTAATTTGACAAACATCCTTACATAAATTTCAAACTGATCTATTGGGCTTGTAATGCAGACACCAGCTTAACTGCTCTGAAAAATGAAAAAGGCTTTCTAATTTTTAGACCTTTTTTCGTCTATTTATAAAATATTTTCAAAAATAAGAAAAAGTTTATTTTTCAGAACGATTTTAACTTTAACATTATTTTTTAATGTCGTTGATGTTGAATATCTATTCAGCTTAGACAGAAACTATAGGAGTATGTAGTTTTGAAGGGTACATCTACGGACTTGAGCTATTTAAATTTAAAAATTTGTGTAAAAAGCCACGTCTGAATCATTTTAATGACAGCTTTTAAAACGAAACATTTAAAACTAATATATTAAAAACTATATTTATGGATGGTGAATTCTTAAAAACAAATTTTTAAGTAATTTTCGCAAATACTACCAAGGAATATTATGACACCAGCATATTCTGAAAATTGTATTACAATCGCGTTTTAGTCAAATTAGAGTATACATATATACTTATTAGGACAGTGTACCTTAGACCTTCATTTGGCACCCTCCGTAATGTACTTTAGTTTAGACTCATTTAATTGGTCAGATTCTTAAATTGCAGCTTGAAGTTCTCTCTATGGACTCAAAACTTTGTTAGCCAAATTGGCTTCAAACAAAAGAACGGCTGCAAGTTGTATTTTTTGTTTTTAATTTGGATGGCAACATGTCCAAGTCTCTGCTGCTTATCTACACAAACTCATCAAGAAAGAGGAACCTGCAGGACTAAATGCAAACCCTTCTAACTGCAGTCAGGCAGCAGGAGCAGACGTACCAGCAGAAGGAATTCAATTTGACTGCCAGCTTCAGCTGAAAATCAAAGGTGTTGTTTACAAGCGGCAGCCAGCGGCATCCATCGGAAAGTTGACCCTTCTGCGAATGGATAAAAAAGAGAAGCAAGAGCATCTGCCATTGCATGCGTAATGACCAACTGCCAAAATAGTGAGGGCAAGAAGCCGAAAAAAGGACCGGCTAATGAACGACATTGTCGAAAATCTACGTGGCTAAAAACGCAGAAAGACAACAGACTTAAATGAAAATAAAAAAGAGAAGAAAAAAACCATCGGTTACAGATGCCAGCAAATTATAGCAGCAGACGCCAAGCAAAGAGTTGAAATTGAAACAGTTGCCGAAGGGTTCGGGATCGGGTTTGTGTTTGGGTTTTGGGTTTTAAGTTTTCAGCTCAAGTCAAAGCCAGTCAAACGGCGGCGGCGCATGGCGTAATTATCGTAGCCGGGTTAAGGATTTACCACCTGGACGCAGACTGACCAACAGCAACAGCAGCAGCAGCAGACGGCTAGAAACGGCAGCTTGTATGCCTTATTGGCCCAAAGGGTTGCCGGGTCCGCAATGTGTTACCAAAATTTAATTTGACGCTCATAATTGAGCCGTTCCCATTTTCGATGTGGGATGTGGCGGCTGCAACTGACGCTGAGTTACAGTTCTCAATAGCCAGCCGTATGTACACTCAAAAAAAAACACTTCCTAATTTTAGCGAATATATTCTTAATACGTAGAAAAGCAAGTCCTATTTTTTTTTAATTGTATTTCCTTAATTCAAAATTGTAAACTATTCTCAAAAAAAGACGCCCTAAAATTTAGAAAATTTTATATACATACATATATGCACAGAACTCCAAAAAAATTAATTTTTTTCTATAAAGTAGGAGTTAAACTTCTTATTGTAATAAACTTTTGCTCCAAAACGTTTACTGAAAATTATTTTTAAGGAAAAGGCGCTCAAAAATATGAATAACTCTGAACCAGCCTCTTGAGGAGGAAATGAGAAATTGCTTTATAAAATTAATTATTATTATTAATTAATTTTGCATTCCTTGAATTCCTGAAATAAATATCAACTTTTTGAAATAAAATTTCCTGAAATTAAAAATTAATATTTAACGTTAGTTGAGTAGGTACTCCAAAATTATGACGATTTTCGATATATCAAAGCGAATTGTGTTTTCGAGTGTACATTCAGATGTATGTCCTTCAAGTGGCTGAGCATGAGAATCAGTTACAGGGTGCTCCTAAGATGGCTAGTGTTGACGATCCTTGCAATCGCTTGCACAGCACGTGCGCAGTTGCATCTTGCAGCGTTTTTGCTAAACTGTACCGGTTCGTCTTGCTCCGCTTCAGCGTCTTCGTCCTTGCGACTGGATTCTGACTGCTGGCCGCGCTGTAAACAACAAACACCAGGTGCTGCATGCAGCAGGCGTCCTGCAGCCGCTTGGCTGGCGTTCCTTATTCTTAGCGAGTCAGGCCAGGTCCATTGTCCACTCGAGTACTAGGCCCATTGTCTTGACTGTCGTCGGTTTTGTATCCTACCGCGTGCTGCAATTGTTTCGCATTTCGTGCGTGTCCTTGCATTTGCCCGCTAGTCTGTCGCCCATTGTTTTGATTCATTTTGTCAAATTTATATAAAATTTATTACAACGCACGCATCTAAGTTTTGGTCTATGCTTGCCTAGACCTCTTGGTAGCCAATCGCATCCTATAAATGTGTATTTAATAGTGTCAAAACAGGACGTGGAAAATGTGCTGGGGAGAACCAGGACGAAGACACGGGCTCGCTTTCATATTGCATCGCCACTGTGAAATTTATTGAATCTTATTCAAGCGATCGAAGGATCAAAGACATACTACAATATGAAATTCCATAGCATTCTTCAGTGCTCATTGACAATGAAATTTGTGGCAGAAGGAGATTCTTGCTTAAGGGAACGTTTGGAACTGAGGTTACATAACTAACTCCTAAAACCAAACGAATTGATATCATTGTATTTTACAAATATTAAATATTCACATTCTTAGTAGAAATGTTTTAAACCTCATCTTGCTGGAGGCCTTAGATGCACAGCTAGTTTCATGTTAACTGACTGCCAGCTGATAACAGGTATCCAAGAAATTCTCTACAAGTTTGCCTTTAAAATTGCTGTTGATATAATCTGTAAGGTAACTAGCTTATATCAACAGTAATTCGAAGTTTGGTAACTGTACTTTCGGTATCAAAGTATAAAAAATCAACATTTTAAAATTGTATTTAACAGTTCACTGATTAGTTCTGTGCTAAAAGGTAACTATTTAAAAAAAAAAATTTTTTTTTAAATTAATATTGTTGCTGTTGAAGAACTTTTATATTTTCATCCTTTTACTTTTAACAAAAACCCCATTTTATTTTCAAAATTTCTTAAGTTATTTTCGGACAACATTTTAGATTTATATTTGGCCATATATACAAATTATTTATTATAATTGATAGCTTAAATATATTATTCTTAAGGGCTATTTGTTTATTATCACTTAAATATAAATTATTTGAAGAAACTATGCAAAATTTTCAATTGTTCTGCGAATTCTGTGCCTTTATTTTATATTTTTCTGGTTTCTAATATCAGTTTTCATCTGGTACTCTTCAGCTGCTGGATTAGTTGTAAGATCCGCCATTTAAGATTAGAGTGATTAACCATATACAAATTTTCAAAAATCTATAGCTTACGTTTTCCTTAGATGTAGAACGATAAAATCGTTTCAATACAAATTCCGAGTAGTTTAAATGTAACCAAAATCTACATCAAAACTCCCACGACGTTGACTTAAAAGCAAAACTTCTCTTAATCTGGCTCAAATATCGGTAGAAACAGATACGAGTGCAGGTCAGTTTGGTTAACAAAGCACGTGGTATTGCTATGCGTAAGAAGTAATAAATTAGATGGCATTGTTTGACCAGGCAAGCGGAAACAGAAACACACGTCGACTCAGAAATCCCCACAGTGCGTGCGCATATGCAAATATTCCCTAATGCGAGGCAGCTGCAAATTCGGAAACAAAAGCCGCAGAGCAAGCAACAGGCAGCAGGCTGCGGGCAATGGGCGGCAGGCCACAGGATCAAACAGGGTCAGTCGAGGCCAGTGCAAACTAGCAAAATAAACAGAAAACCGAAGTTGAACGCACTGAACCTGCTCGTCAAGGATGAGTTTTCTAGGACAATATGTCTTGCACCTTGGCTAAAGTTCTCAGTTCGTCTCACAGCTCTTAAGCTATTTGGTTTATGGCAAAGTGGCCAGAACAGATGTGTTTGGGCTCGGAACAATGCCAGAGCCATTACATAACAATCAGTTAAAGAATCTTTGAAAATCACGCATGAGTGTGAATTGCTGCTAGACGATTTATGGCACTTTTATAGAAGCCAATGGCTATACAATAAAGAAAGAGAGATCTCAATAGATTCTAGGAAGCTGAGCCATATGCTAAGGATAAAGGATTCAACAGGGGCACGTAAAACTCATTAAATTCAAAAAACACATTGATAACAATGGGTAACTATGCAGATGCACAGTTCTTACATTAACATCAACTGATATCTACCAATTTGATTGGACAAACATATCGCGGTCTCTATTGACATATCCATATCGAAAACTAACACAAAACGTGAATACCTGAAATATCAACAATAACTGCAAACGACTTTCAACATTTGGCACCGCAAGCGCTCCTAATCAAAAGGCTGATCTTAAATCAAAAAAGGATTTCGCACACAAAGGACCCTGTCGACAATGGCCCAATGACATTTCTGGATCACGTTTGCGCAATTACTCAAATATTCAGGCACAAGCTTCAATCCATCAGCAATTGTTACCACTATTGTCACAATTGGCAAAAGGTGTGCCAAAGGGTTACAACGCAATGAACACTCGAATGTGACATTGCAAGCTACAAGAGTGTTGTCAAAATTGTATAAATTTGTACAGAATTGCATAGAATGTCCGAAGGGTAATTCATGATTGCCTGCATTTGTTTTGTGCAAACATTTTGGGGCTAGATGGCAAAAACAGCTGCTAGGGGATGAATTACTTAATAGCCACACAATATGATTAACATGCATTATTAAAGCGGGTTAAGAAACAGCGTCGAACATCTGTCCTTATATAGAGCACTCTCGATTAATTACAAAATCTAACAAAAAATCATTTAATCAAAGCCTATTTTAAGCAAAATAAAATTGAATTCGAGTTTTTTGACTTGTATTATTATACATTATTCTTAAGTATTCGCAGACAATTCTTAATTTAAGCATTAACCGACTGTGGAATACTCTTATTCTAGGTGGTCGATCCATGAATAATCAGTAATGTGCCTGTAGAATTTGGTGTCTCTAGTTCTAAAACTACGTGAGGTATGGGCTCTCCCGATTATTCGGGTCAGGGTGGGCGTAGTTAGGAAATTTTTTTTCTCCAATATTTTTCTAGTAAACCAGCTTTGAGAGGGAAATCGTATATTTAGAGTTTTGGAGATGGCAGAAGTATGCGAAGCAATCTTTGAAGCATATCTTCAGCAATCAACAAACAAAATTTTGTGACTCATTTAAAAATTTTAAGATTTATGTGGTCTTATGGATCTTATCGATTTCCAAGCACTACGGTGCCGAAAAATGTTGTGCTCATATGGTCGGACAGACAATATGATGGACATTGCACTTAACCAATATTCTCTGATACCTTCCATATCAGAATATAAACAAATTCATATCCTTATACTAAGTTAATTTTGGTTTGGTTTTTCTTTGCTTTTTGTTTAAAAGTATGACAAATGTTAATTCAACTTTGATATTGGATTGATTAATAAAGTTAATAAAAATAATTAAAGTGATATCAAATCTAATCGAATATTGATAAATAACATATTATGATTCGAGTAAAAAATAATTAATTTATTTTACTAATTTATTTCAAACCTGGACACTACTTTCGAAGCATTTAAATTGTTTGAAGATAAAATATCGTAAGCCATAATATATTATTGCAGATGGGTAATATATACTTCAAAACATATTTATTTTTTATAGAATTGTGAAACATGAAGATGACCAGCATATGCCTCAATTCCTGAGCTGAATAATAAGCAAAGACCTTGCTTGACTGCTTAAAAAACTATTGAATCATCGATGCGAAGTCAGACATGGTAAAAACTAGACAGCGATCAGATTGAAAGGCAGGCACCCGCACTATGTGTATGCTCTAAACACGATGCTGATGAGGATGATCATTCCTAGGTTCCTGTGAGGCGGAAACAATAGTCAGAAGATTTAGTAGAAAAAGCATTGTGCGCCAGTTACTCGAACCTCAATCTACGATGTGCGTTTCTGTATATGGAGTACAATGCTCTACAATTTCAGTGCTACGCACTAAAAAACACAACTAAGCATAAAAAGCAGCAGGATCAGAAGTAGTAGCAGGGGACGGAGACGGTGAGGGAGAGGGAGAAGACAGGACCAAGTGAACTGATCATGCGTGGTGTTATTTTTGCTTGCAGCCTGCTGAGGAAACATCTGCCCCGCTCAATTTTTCGTTCGCTTCTTCTTTATTTTTTCCTGTTGTCTTTTCCCGGCATTGTTGCTGTTATTGTTGTTGTTGTACGCATGCACACGCAGGACATTTGGAACAGGATACTTACAAGCAAAAAACAAGTAAAGCGAAGAGCTACGTAAAAAATAAGTATAAGCAGCATGTGAAGACGCTGCTAGGTAGGCTGGCTGTACATGTGTCCATGTCCCTGTCCGTCTCTGAGTCCCTACATCGTAGGCTTGACTCCTCCACTCGCTGCCGGCTGCGATGACTACACATGTATAATACATGTACAGTACAGTCAGGCCCGAATTGTGCCTAGGAACAATGTCAAGGTCAAGCGCGTGCCGTCTGCACACTATTTTTTAATAGAGAAAATCTCGAATTTTAAACGCAGGATATGCGTATCCTGCTTTAGTTGAAGACAGGCATGTGCTGTCACCAGCAGCTGTCACTAGCGCTGATCCGAGTCAAAAAAAATTATGAGATATTTTTTTTAATAGAAACGAACAGACAGCAATTTTTTGGACCTATATCCTGCCGAGTGGCGAGACCATCAGCTGCTGATGCTGCTGCTGTTGTTGCTCTCCAATTAGCATATACAACTTCAATGTTTTTAGGTGCCATCGTCAAATAATGTCATGTAGAGCACCCACATAATGTCGCATTGACAGCTGCAAGCATTTTATAATTTTATTTGTGCAAGAATTCCGCTCTAAGCCTTTCTTTTCGTTAAAATGTGGCGTCCTGTGACAATTGACAAAATCTAGCAGGGCCTGCAAATTTACGCAAACATGCTTCACAATAGCGATTATCCTTGCATACCACTCATCATATCAATCCTTCCATTGTTGTTCCAAATTTGTTCTTCTGTTTGCCTAAGCCTTTGACAATTTAGCAATGTTTGGATTTTAAGACTGCTTTAGGACGTAAATTGAATGCGTAATATCCCCATACAAATAGGGCACACTCAATTCAGAATGGTAAAATATTAAAATAGATTTGTTAGTTGTGTAGTTACTTTTAAGTTGTTAACTATAATATACATATATGAAATTTATCACGCACTACAACATATCGACTACATCAAAATCATTTAAACATAAGATGCGATCGTCGAGTTGATTATTTTTATACTCTTCTTATAATTTTTTTTGCCATTTTTTCCCATATTTTTCTTGTTGCACAGTCATTTTCCAATGAAGGCATTTGTCTAACAGCGAGACATTGACTTTCTAATGGAATTCTTGCTTATAGCCGTAACTATCATAGGGGTCGGCTGGCGATCTGGCTGGCGGGCTAACTGGCCGGGTGACCGGTTTCGTCCCTGGACGCAGAGACGTTGCCCTAATCTCTAATCGCGCGTCTTTCTGGCAAATGCAGAGTCCTCGCCTTGCCGGAACGCTGGTGCTAGACTCATTTGGGACGCTTAAGCCGGCGATAAGCATCGGCAGGTTGAAGCCGACAGCCAGCAGGTAGTTGTAGTTGGACACGCTATTGTCCTGCACGATTTGAGTCCTGGCCAGTTGGCAGCCGGTGCTCGTACCTTGAAACTGTTGCAATGTGCATTGCAGAATTTATATCATAATTTCAAAGCATTGTGCCTGTTGTTACTGCTGCTCCTTGTTAACGCTTTTCCTTGCCACACTGCAGCTTTATACACTTGTACGGCTTATCTTGATTTAGGCTGTAGCCCCAGTCGATTTTGTTGCTTGTTCTGCTCATGTTTTTTATGCTTTGCAGGGAGTTGCAGGAAAGAATTAAGTCATTTATATAAAGACTTAAAGCGATGGATTTGTAGTACAAGCTGCTTTGTTTATAGCCACCTGTATTATTTTTATAATTATTATGATTATCATTTATATTATAAATTCAAAAGTGCATGAATAGATTCCCAGCATTTGTTATTTTCTTAATGTTATAATTATTACGAATGTAATTTATTTTATAAATTATATAGTATATGAGTAGTTTTCCTTCAAAGAACTTTATGCTAATCTATGTAAGTCCTATCGTTAATGTCTTTACAATCACCCTTCATATTTTTTTTTTTAAATTTTTTTGTACAATTTTTTTTATATATTTAAATTTTTCGTAAAAAAGTAGACATGCAATTGTAGTCTGAATTTTTCAAGAACATCTGAAGCAGATCATCATCCTCACCTCTCACCCCAGCACAAACGCAAAGAGCAACAACTTCCGGTAATGCAAATATGCCGAAACAGGAAACCTGTTCAACCTCTGAACCCTTGTCGGGAACACAGGCTGTAACTAATATTTTTGATATTTCTCATTAACCACCCGCCTTGTTGTAATTTGCTGAAATCTGTGATCCTTGGCGATTAGTTACAAAAGACATAAAAACTTCCGGCCTGCGAAAAAATACGAGCAGAGGAAGCAAATCGAAAAGGTGCGTAGCTGTTGCTTTGGAAACTTGTATGATCTTGTGCCTGTGTCTGTACCTGTCTCCAGGACAGATGCGCAAAATCTGCCTCGAAAACAACAACAAGGATGCGGAAACAGCAGTCTCGGCTGAAGAATCAAAACAAAACCGGCAATGAGAATGAGAGAAACAAAGCGGAAATAATAGCCGTCCCAGTCCCTGTCTAATTTTCGGTACCAGATCTCTGATCCGCGATCTCCGAACCCAATTCCAGTTTACATACTATGCAACAGTTGTCCCTGAAGAAGACGAGCAGACTACTAAAAATCACAACTGTTTGCAGCTCGTTTTGAATTTATTTCCATTCTGACTGCCTATATTTTGTTTTGGCCCATATGCAACATGTTGTTCTCAATGAGTTTTCAACATTTTAACGTTTTCAGCCATGTGTGATGATCATTAAAAATGGAAGCAGCCGTGGATGCTGCGGTTTGATAATGTCAAACATGTGTCTATTCTGTGTCTCAGCATCCGTAACTGGAGAGGCTGCTGACGCTTCTGTTGAGAATACACTGAATATGCTAATCACAGCGTTCAGTAAAGATTCTAGGGAAACACAATCAGTTAACTGTTTGTATGTAAATAACGGTTCTCTTATGACCTGCATAATATTTATAGGCTTACAGAGGGAATAAGAGATGATAATACGTGTTGATAATAATTTTAGAAAGTAATTCAGAAAATATTGTTATTTTACTGATAAGATCTTTAAAATTAATGGTGCTTACTAATGGGAGAGTGTGAGATAAATATTATTTAATTATTTAATAATTAAATAATAGTTATTGATATTAAATCTATACGAAAATTCAGAAGACGTATTATTATACTGCTCGAATCTTTAACATCAAAGGTGTTTCAAATGCGGGCTCAAAACTCACTTTTATTTCATTAAAATTTATTAATAGTCTTTGAAGGGCTTAATCAATATTTTATTAATAGTGGAAGTAGGAAAAACATTCGGTTCATATTAAGAATGTCACTAATTTGACTTCGACTTGGAGTGGCATTAAACAATTATTTTATAAATATATTAAATTATACTTTGTTCATAATCGGATGTTATTTTTTATCTGAATGCTTTATCACTACATTTATTAAGTAAATAAACATTACTTTTTTTTAATTAAGTGATTCAAGGATTGTTTTTTTGTTGACAAATAAATAATGCAAATTTTTATAAGTGACACTCTCATTATATACCAAATCTAAATTGGGAAACAAAAAAATATTAGTTGTAACAAGTCTACAAATTTGTCACTCAAGTATTTCACAATTTGATTTAATTCAAAGTCAACTCACAACTGTATCATTTGGGATTGTTGAATTCACAAAAATGGAGCAGTTCAATGTTTGTAGATATTAAAATGCTATATGCGAATCAATTGCGCTAAAATGCAGACTGAATGCGGAATGATCAAAATTAAGAAGGGGACAAATGTATATATAACAGACAGGCTGTAAATAAAATGATTAAATTATGGTGCCATATTTTCTGGTAAATTATAAAACAAAGGAGTTGGCTCAGACAACAATGTCCAATTGGGTATAGGCGATGTGGGAGCTGCGAACTGGGAACTGGGAATGTCTCGACGGGATTTGACGGGCGTGATGATTGCATTTTAATGGACAAATTAAAAATCAATGCCTTCTGAGTTGCACGTACTTGGTACTTAAATTAACCGAATGAAATTGTGTACTCTTAAGAACCCACAAAAAAAGGAAAAAAAGCATTCAACTGTCGATCGAACACCGATCGTGAGAATGGAAATGGCGACAATGTCGACGGGCGGTTGCCTGAACCCCATAAATCTTCATAAGCATGTCACGTTTCGAGTGCAACAGCTAGTCGTAAATATCTGAATCTGAAGCCGTAGTTGAAGCCTCAAGCTATGCCGCTGACGATGACGAAGCTCCCAAAAACAGTTGTTGCTCCCTGCGGATTAACAATTATTTTGACATAAAATAGCCGCACGCAACAGCTGGAGACGGAGACGAAGACGTAGACGAAGTCGGTAGTCCGCCCAATGTCTCCTGCTTTCGGTTCCAGCCATCGCCTCTGACGTCCAACGGCCCCACATAACAGATTTCGTGAGTGTGCCACGGCGGTGACACATACGTGCCGCGTTTTTCGGCAATTTTGATATCTTCTGGACTACCAGTGTCCACCACAGCAATTGGGCATCATTTGTAGGCGCGACACGTGCCGCCAAGAAGCGGTGGAGTCGCATTGCTTTTAGTAGTCTCCTCAAATTGCCTTTCCATTTGGTAAACGGTCAATGAAATTTGTTCGTAAAACTTGTTGCTTATCTTAAATTCGTTTTTCGGCAATTTGCATTTCGGAAATGTTACTGGAGTTCAACAACTTGGCTGGGATGTGGCGTTAATCAATACATTTTTTATGCCGGCTATACTTTTTTCATATGGAATGATTTCGAAAGCAGGCAGCGACTCTGGAAGAACATACAATAGAAAAAAAATTTCGGGCCTCTTAACTTTAACAATATTAATTATATACTATATACATTCTAGAGACTACAATTCAGATCATTGTTTTCACAATATGAAATAAACTGGGTCATCTATATACAGTGGCTCACAGATCAAGTGGATCAGTGTCAAAGAAAAAAAGTAAATTACAATAAATGTTGTGTATCATTTGGGATTAGTTTGAAGCGAATTTTCCTTTTTGTTTTTGAATTGATCTCTAAATAGTTCAAGTATAAAAGAACAATGTAATTCAACTGGTCTATTGGGTGCTCTGCTATCTCCTCATCGAGTTGGAATAGAACGGATCCAATACCTTGCGTAGCACTGTATAAAAAATTTTAAAGTCGGGAGGATCAAAAATGGCCTGCTGTTGAATGCTTTTTAAACTTAGTGAATGCTTCCAGACCGTCTTCTGTCATTTTAAACGGTCCTATTCCTTTCAGACAATCAGTAAGCGGTGGTGATACATATATGTTTTTTTTAATACTACCAAATTATAACCATTAATTTTGTGTATTTTGGTTTTAACTTTATTTATCAATTTAATTTAAAAACAGTCGAAAATAAAAAAACAAAGTTTTAAACAAATAAAAAATTATAAATTATGGAAAATTAAAAAGGTAGTAATTAAATAAAAACAATTTAAATGAAAAGAAGTAAAATAAAACAAAATAAAATAAAGCATTTAATAATTCTGGGAGTACAAAAAATTAATTAAAAAGATTAAGAAGAAAATTAGATCAACAATTAATCTCGAAATATTTCATTAATGTAGCTTACTGTTCAATTAACCAGGATGACAAATTCCAGCAACTAATTAATTGAAACATAAAATACATATTGTGTAAGGTCTTAAAAAGTTATAAATATACAAACAAAAATAAATATATAGGACAAGTTTAATAGGAATGCTCTGAAATTGATTTAAAATCAATTACTTGAGTCGAGAGCCAATTAAAAATGTCAACATTATTCGATACCTTATCCAAATGTGTGCTTAACTTTTTTGTGGAGCTAACTTTTCCCAGGCATTACGGCGAAATGGAAAACTTGTCTGTGACACTGACACTGGCAGCCACCTCAGTGTGGCCAACGATGGCCAGCACGAAGTGGCCAACAAAGTAGTCCACGCAGGCAATTGGAAAAACAAACACATGCCGACAGAGGCAATAGGCCGCTAGATTGACATCTTCATCATAAATAAAAGTGAAAAACTTGTTGGATACTCAAGAAAAGCGGGAAAAATGTAGACGAATCCAATTCAAAGCAAGCCAAACGTAACGAAAAATGCTGCCACAGTTTTCTACGATTTGTATCTGTATCTCTTACTATCTATATGTATATCAGCATTGCTGTGTGGCAATGTGGCAAGTGAATGTCAATCGAAATTGCAAACAAAACTAACTAACAGCCAGGCAAATAATCATAATAATAACAATGCCATTATCCACTATTTGTTGGCCAGTTACCTGCGGGCTAATGAAGACATGTTACCATGTGCCACAACATACCAAAAGTGGAAGGAAGGCCCCATTTGGTCGTTGTCATAATTACACTTAAATATCGCATACGAGCGCTAATGGAGCGACCAAACACTGGGAGTGAGATGGATGAAGGCGGTGACGGTGGCGGGATTTCAGATGCTGTGGCAGTTGCAGTTGCAGTTGAATTTGCTCCCGTAACGTCAAAGTGACGCATGCTAAATTTATCGGTCCGTGTTGGAAACGCCCTCTCGTCGCTAGGTGTAAACAAATTCATTTCACTTAATAATTTTTTCAACGACCTGTAACTGGTTTGCCCAACACGTAGCAAAGGCCCCAACTCCAACTCCAATTCCGACTTTGAGTTGGTTACGTCGACTATCACAGCTACATGACTCTTTAATCTTCTTGCAGAGGCGGCAACATTATTTGCATGCTGATTAGCCTTCAACGTAGACAGGTTGCTGCACATTTTGCACCTCACCTTCCATCTCCCAGACATAGCTCCATTTCTTTTTGTCTCTCTCTCTCTCTCTCTCTCTCTCTATCTCAGTCCAACTCCAGTTTATCTATTAGCAGCCGACTTGCACTTATTCGTCTCGACGCTGGTCCAATTTTCAACACTTTTGACGTGCTGTTAATTGATTTAGAGTGCAGTTTGCGTCTACGTTTGACCATTGAGTCTCAGTGCCTCTGTCTGGTGCGGACGTGGACGTGAACGTTTCTGACATCGTCTATGATTATATAGCGCCACTCGCTTGTTATAGCCAACTTTGGTTGCTACTGTAATGACTGCTGTTGATAATTGTTGCCTCCTCATTGCCGGCTTGCTTGTCGTTGTACGTGCCACCAGTGGGAAAAATATTTGACAACTTTATTAGCTTTCGAACAGATGTGGGCGCACCCCCTAATGTACTAACTATACATATATATTGTGTGTGTATCTATAATGCGTGGGTGTCTATTTGGCAAATGATTTTTGTGGCAACTGTACTCAACAAGCCTTGAAATTTCTACGGTTCACAGCTGTTCTGCGCAAAGCAAAGATCATTCGAAATGCATATGGACCAAATGTTGTTTACCAAGTTTTTTCCGCTCAAAACAGGGTCAGTGGAACACCTTGCGAGGGCATCAAATTTTCAGTGCTCGCTGCTCGTTGCTCTGAATCAAAACACCAGAATCAGAGACATGTGCAGAGCGAGCAACAGATTGCCGAACAGAGAGGGTCCTCAGAGGGTATATATGTATATGTGTATTTATGTGTGCAGCGAAGCCAAAGGGAGTGCAACAAATGAAACGAATGCCTGAAACATTTGGCAGTTGGTGGTGGTCACAGCAGGTACTTTTCAAGGATAATACAGATGCAGTGACAGTCGTAAGAGAGAGCAGTTTGCATCCTGTGCGCAACAGGCTGCAGCCGCTAGTCCAAATGGATTTCTTTTTTTTTACCATGCCAAACAGATTTACTTTTGTTCTCTCTCTCTTTTTTTTTGTTGTTGGTTTGCAGCTGCTTCGATGTTTGGTAGTAAAATGGCAGCAATCACAGCAGACGCTACTTTGTTTGAAACAATGCCACAGGCGAAACCATTGCTTCACTTGGAAATTTTAAATTTCCAGGCACAGCTAAGCGAAACTCTTCATGTTGAGTGTGTTTGCTTTTGCTATGTCGGTCGCCCAGACAACCTTATAAGTATGCCTGACCGCCACCGTCCTAATGCATGCCAGTATTCTTCTTTTAATGGCCATTTGCTATTTATTTATTTTTGCCAATAATATATTTATTATGCGCGAGTGTTGCCTGCTAGGCGTTTTAAAAGCGTTCAGATACATTCTCAATTCCACTGAATTAACGGCCATCTACATTCTTGATGTTCAAGTCGTGTTTCGATTGGCTGCGTCAAGCAGTTGACGATACCCACATGGAATGTTTTACAACTTGGGAGTAAATACAATAAATTAAAAATAAATCGCACACTATATTAACTAATTTCAAGACAACAAAAACGTAACTTAAGTCTATTCAATAGTTATCATACTTATAGTGTGCAATGGATTGGATTTGATATAATGTTATGTGTATTCACAATAAATTTGAAGAGTGTGACAAGCATAATATAGAATTCTTTCCATTAACTTTCGTGGCTTGTCATTATTTTGTATACTTTTTAAGGGGCTATTTTAATTTTATATTCAATTGGGTAACGGTTATCTTAGGCGCGCCGAAGATTACACCGTTCCAGACTGACATCTAAAGTTTTGTACTGTAATCATACAAAATTATTTATGTTAAGCCAATTTTTACAATTTGATACCGAAGGTATCGTAGAATATTGGTTTTGTGCAATGTCCGTCATGCTGTTTGTCCATCTATCAGTCTGTATGAACGCAACTTTTTTCGACACCCTTAGAAATAGAGACTTGAAACTCGGGACAAATACTGGTCTGTGCCCGGAACAGATAGAGTGTAAGAATTGGAGTGATACGTCCGCAAGGCGGCTGGGAGCTCGATAAAATAAATAATCGAAAATCCACCGTTCCTCGCCACGAACAAATTTAAATGGCTATACCTTGCGCAGTTTTTGAGTTAGAGCCGTCAAATTTGGTATATTATTGGTAACCTTGTAGAATCGGTAAAAATCGGAAAGTGTATGTCTATTAATCCGCATAAATCCCACAATTTTAAACATAGACCACGCGCACATCCGCCGCACCCAGGAACTTCGGCGCATATCTGCCAAAATAAATAAAGCCACGCTAACTCCGCCTCCCCAAACTGAGATATCTGTTAGCGAAAATCGATAAAAACCATTTATCTCACACAAGGTAAATTGCTAGTAACACTTAAAAAATCAGTATAATTTTGGAACAGTCCCCTTTCAGCCCCCAAAAATTAATAAGCCTACATCTCCCGCAACTTAAGAGTTACAGTCATGAGACTTGGAAGGTAGATTACTATGATTAATCCTCAAAATTGTATGGCCACGCTCACTCTCGCCCCTAAAATTTACAAAAAGCACATATCCCCCTAACTTAAGAGCAATAGTTACCAAAATTGGAAGAAATGTTACGAAAGAACTCTTCAATCAATTTTTTTCAACCCCCAAAATTCACAAAAGCCTATATCTTCCACAATTTGAATGGCAAACGTGGACGGTATTTCTGGGCTACACCTCTACAACGTATGATTTCGAAAAAAGCTAGCATTAATTGTCGCAAATAGGGTGGTACATATTGACTTACCGCCCTTAATGATTGTAACTATATAATGTGTATCAATGTAGTAAAGTGTATTATGTAAACTAAAAAACAACTACAGTTTGATTGCTGTTGCCACACACGAGCTCCGAGCCCTAAAAAAAAAAAACGAAAAATACAAATCTGGACAAGAAAGCGAAACATAAAGTAAACCTGATGCCATTGCGAGTTGTAGCAGTTGATGGACTGCGCCGGCTGCCTGGATTTTTTATTTTTTTTATTTTGGAATACGACATTTAATGCGATGGCGCGAAGCCAATCAAAAACCGGCGCAAGGGCATCAGCTTGGATACCGCAAGGCGACGAATTGGAGCCCAAATTTGGTGGATGCTCTTTAGTAAATAAATGATACGCGTGTGGTTTTTAATTACATGCAGTCTGGCTGGCAGGCGGGCCATTGTACTTTTGTCTTAGGTGTTTTTTATTAACTAGTTTGGCTTTAACATATGGCACGCGTTGTGCTTGGCCATGCTTGGGGCATTGCTTGTTGACTCTGCGTCAGCTGCTGGGCGTCTGTGCAACTTAAAGTTTGGACAGCGTTGTTAACATTACGCAAACATGCCACATGCATATCGACAGCATCTTTTTCTTAAACTGCAACATGACTTTTGTGTTTGATTGTCACAGGCCGAGAAATCGAATTGAAAAATATCATTGAATGCCAGCAGGGGAAAGACACCCCAACTGCGACTACTGTGTCCTCTTTGTCCTTTGCTTGATGTATTTTGAACAATTTATTTAACGATTTTGCTGCTCCTTTGTGCGCCTGTCTGTTGATTTTCCATGGCTGTTAGATTGATGGATTGCTGTGTGACTTTTGACACCACATACAATTGCATTTCCCTCTAGACATTGACTAGGAAGCATCGAAATCTTAGCTGCCAGTCCTTAACAAGCATGAATAATCCGACTTTCAACTGACCCAGATTCTTTTGGCATCGCCTTCTGCCGTTTTCCTGTCTTGAATATATATATTTGCTTAGACAAATTTAAATTGACATTTATTCTTCGACATTTACAGTGATTTTTATTGACGGTTTTCTTCAAATTCCCTCTAGCTAACGATTAAGGTATGTCTGCTAAAACTCGTTTAATATGTCACTAATTGTTGCCAAATAATATAGTTACTTATAATGTATAAATTGATTCAAATTATCTATCCTCATTGAAAAGAATGACTGTAACGAGTACGGCAAGATACGGATTTTAATTGTAAGTGCATTCATATTTTTTATTGGATAAATATTTTTATGGCTTAAGCAAATACACTTTCTTGATTATCTTTTAATTTATCTAATAGACACAATCTTTATAAGCTTAGTCAAAATCTTTAACCATTATATAATACACGTGCTACAAAAATGAACCGTGTAAGAGTAAGAGAACACCAGTCAACTATTCTCAACTGGAGCACTTTTCATTACTTGAATATCTATTTATATTCATAAGACGACTTGAGCAAACAAAAATTATACATTTTTTTTATCAGCTTGACTAGCAATACACTTGATGTACTTCAAAGCGTTGTATATAAGTGCTAACATATCTAAGTCTACTTTCCATGTTCTCCGCTTCATTCGCATATACGGCTACGCATACAAACACATAAGAGAACGGACGCAGCCACTTGAGAAATTCACCTGCAACGATCTGCATCTGCGATTCGAGGTCCCTCTTCCCAGTTCGCTTTCCCTGTGTCTGTCTCTGTTCTCTTTTACCTATTCCAGTTTGCTGCTCAAGTTCCAAGTGTTGTGTCTGCTTTTAATGTTTATAAACCTTACGCACACTTATGTTTTAATTTCGCTGGCACAGTCTCAGTGCCGGTTGGTTTTGTCGCTGCTGTTTCTACTTCAACAAACTGCAGATTACCCGAGTTAAACCCTTAAGTGTGTTCCATATCAGGTTTATCATAACCGGCCTTGTTGTTGCATATCGTATCGAAGACGAGCATTCGCTTGACTGGCTAACCGAACGAACGACCGAGCGAACGGATTAAATATATCATTTTAGCCCGTCTAATGAAAGGGTTGTCCGGGCAACTCAGTCAACACCTGAAATTTGCAGTTGCTTTTGCTACACACAACCTGCTTATAACGGCAACTTTTTTTATATATTTTTTTATTTCTGGGTCTACTTGAATGCCTTATGAGGAAAGCTGTTTATGGGGGGTAGGAAATATATCAGGCGTAATGATTGATATTGAGGAAGTTGTCTTGTGGTTTAATCACATTATAATAGTGGATCTACACTGCCAGGAATTGAAATGCTTAAATCATAAAAGTAATACATATATAATAAAATACGGATAAAATAATTTGACACATAAGCGGTACACAAGAAAATGGTAAGCAATCTCAATTTTTTAACTGTGGCCTCATTTAATGTTTATGCGTTATGTAATGAAATCTTTCACATATTTAATTCTATAAATAAATAAAATAATTAAAATGTTTTACAAAAATATTATGTTTCGTAGGACTGCATATAATTGAATAAAATATCAAAATATGTTAATTTTTTACTAATTAAGGAAACCAAATTTTTTTCAGTGTCCTTAAATTCATCTGGCTTATACCGCTAACGACACAATGACGATAATAAAGTCCTTAGTATGAATTTAATGATAAAACAGAGGCAAAATAAACAGGGTGTCTCGCAAAAAATTTGATCAAGTAAACTAAGCTTAATATTGTTTAAGTCTGTAGTTATGACTTTAAATTATAACTTGTTATTCAAATTTTTATTAACTGACAAATTGTGTGATTTTACAATGAATATAAATTGGAACAAATTTCCGAAATTACTTATTGTTTTACCTGTGCTACACTATGCGCTATCTTGTTATATGCAAACTGAATCCGAACAACACAAGCGCAGAAGGGATCTGAGTATGTGCGGATTAAAAATATACTTGCATAGATTTAATGCAATATAATATATCGAAATAGCCAATACGAAGGATGTAAATATTTCCCGTCTGATGGCTAAATTAGCCCAGGAATAGTATGAATGGTGGAGCATCCTGTATGAAAGAATCGCCAAATGTTTTTTTTTTTTTTTGAATGTTTATGTTCTGTGGCAAATTACCCCTGGCTAAAAACTTATCGACGACGACAGCAACAACGAAAACCAAACGAAAAGTAACATAGCAGAAACGGAAGCAGAAGTCAAGGTGCAAAACAAAATCATTACACCTGTTCCTCGTCCACGAATCGAGTGGCTATTGTAGTGAGTGTAGAAAGTGTAGAAATCGAACGCCACACAAGGACAGTGTAGGATGCGGCAGCGGCACGAAACGGTAACAAAATTTAACGCTCGCTGTGTTTTTGGTTAATTTCGGATGCATTACCATTGGCCAAAAGGGGTAAGAAGCGCGTGCAGTCGATGTTTTTGCCTCTGACGCTGCTAGGGTTCAATTTTTGGACTTTGGTCACGCTGCACTTGTCACGCTGCTCTCTTGCATGTTGCAGGCGACACAATGTGAGCAATTCGCTATCAAAATTAATAAAAATAAATACGCTCCGCTCTGCTCCGTTGCGCAGCCGTTAATGAGCAGACAGCCAAAAATATATGATGTGCATCTGCAACAGGTCGCAGATGCAGCTGCAACGAACTCCAGTTACTGTTACAATTAAGCGAAGGATTTGCACGAAATTGCATATATGGAATACATTGCTTATGGACTACATTTTGTGATCATTGCATTTACATTATTTTATTGATATCATTAGCACTTCATATAAGTTAGTTTCCGTTGCTGCACCTGCTGGCCGTAATGGCTGGAAGGTTTCATTAGAATTAATGGCCCCAAAGGGGTTAGCTTAAGTTTGTTTTCCTTGGGGTTGCCTGCCCTCTCGTGCTACTCTTTTAATTGCGGTTCGTCTGCGTTTTTGTAATTTATTATCTATTCATCAGAAAGCATGCACGAGAGGGTTGCATTTTTGGATTTTTGTTGCATGTGCATGAAAGTGAATCTATAATAAGGAAAGGTAATGGTAAACCCATAAAACATATTTCTGTCCAATAATTAGGCAACCGAAATTAAAGGCAGCAAACATAAATGCATGCATAAGTATTCAAAGTATATTTTGAGAAACGAAAATGTAATTTAAAGTCTCATTCAAAATTCCAATTAGAATTTTAATGTTATTCAAAAGATAATAACTTCTATAATAATTGTATAAAGAAAACAAGAGAAAACGTTGCAGTCATGCGTAACAGACTGCCAAATACCTTGATACCATCATACATACTGCCAGCCGATAACAGGTAGCAAAGAACACGATGGGAGTAGCCAAGTAGCCTGCCCGTGCTTGCCATTCAAATTTCGGCAGGTATAAGTTAGTTACCTTATTTCGATTTTTTTTTAACTGTAGCTATTAAACTGCGGGAGATATAGGCTTCTGGGAATTTTGGAAGCGGGAGTGGGCGTGATCCAAAACTTTTTTTCTGGATTTTTTAAGAGTGGTATCATCAATATACCCTTAAAATTTGGTGACTCTAGCTTTCATATTGTGTGAGATATATGGACTCATCGATTTACACTAAAAGGTGTATTGGAATAGGGAGTCCTAGTGGGCGTGGCCATCCATTTTTTTCGATCTCCTACGGAAGTTACCAGTAACAGACTTTCAAAACTTGGTGACGCTATCTTACAAATTGTAGAAGATATGATATATACATTCGATATCAAAGTACAAAAATTCAAATGCAACAGCAAATTTTTTAATTAAATATTTGTATACCCTTAAAGAGTCGGGATGTGTGTAATAATTAATAAATCCGCTCCAAACTTAAAACAACAACGTATATTTTTAAGACAATGCAAATTTGAGCAGACGCTGCCATGTGTGTTCACAATGGTAATTGAAAACTTGAAAAAAGTTGACAAATATTCGCGTTTTGTTATTTAATCTCTCAAAGATTAAAATGATCATGTGCGAAAATAGTTTTTAATTTTTGCCAAATATCCTTGGCACTCCAAAACAGTTCTTCTATTCACCAGCCTGTGAATATGCAAATTCATTATACCTTTAATGAGTAATAATAAGTGAATATCTGAAATTATACGCAACTAATTAAACTTGTGCAATAATATTCACAACTTTATGATGCAACATTTGCAATTATGAAGTTGATAACTTTGGTAGCCGTTAACAGTTCACCCTACGACAAGACAAACGACTTAAGCCACAAACTTCCGCTTGCCTCATGAATTATTGGCAAAGGGTCGCTCCGAGCATTACATATTATTTAATAATACACTTGCTGATAGCGGTATAGTGGTCCAACAACGGAAGAGGCGCACTTGTGACCAGGGAGAGAGAGAAAGAGATAGAGTGGTAGATGGAGAGAGGGGGAGACTGCAGTAGGGAGACTGACTAGCGCACCTTGCGCTGTTTATTTGGCAGCATGAAAAATTGAAATGACAGTCGAGCTTATCGCAAGACGAAAAGATGACGAGGAAGAAAGGCAGGCAGGATGTGCGGCACTGGCTTGAATAAATGTATTTTTGGCAATGCGTCAGTTGCAATTAAAGTGACAGTCCAGCGGCGTACTGCGATGACAGCCTGCAACTGTCAAAATTTCTGCGGCGATGGCAGTGGCAAAAACTGTCAGCGTTCAGTGTCGAGACACAGACAAAGAGACAAATGTGACGCCATATAAAATCAATAAATTATGAAAGCCCTGGCGCACTCCTGCTGGCATCGGCCTGCACCGCAACTGGCAGTTGCATAATACATATTCTAAATGTGTCCCAGGACGCGAAAGGACAGGCGGCGGTTGCAAACCGGTTGCGACAGCCCATGTCCTTAGGGGAAAGGCACGTCTGTACGAGAATTTGGCGTTGATTGATTTAACTGCAGAGGCTGTGCTTCAGGTTGACTTTGTCGTTGCTGTTTCTGACTGCCTAATGAATTAATTGAGCATGGCCATAATTAAATTTACACGTTTCGTTTCGTTTTTGCTGCAAACAATTAATTTATGAGCTTTTAATTACTTTCGCAATTAAAACTGCAGCGCTTACACGCACATCCAGCGTTATTTAATAAATATTTGCTCACAACAGTATCAACAGGATATGCTGCTCATTTAAGGCTATGAAGCGTTAAATCGAATGGAGAGCAGAAGGGAGCCAGTGTTTCAAAGTTTTGTTACCCAACAAATAAAAAACAGATAATTTGACGAGATCCCGGTGGTTAAACAAAAGACTTGAGCAACAAACTTGTTTTACTTTTTTCGTCAGTTTTCATTTATTTTTTTTTTTGCAGCTGCTTTCTTGAGCCGTTGCCATTGCCATCGCATGCTGATAGAGCGGACTTTTTTATAATTATATAAAGCATTATTTTCTCTCAGCTATACAATAGAAGTGATCTTTCACTGGCTCAGGTGCAATGCCAGGTACTGGCATTGGTCTATTTCTCACAAAAAAATGTCATTTTTAAAACTTAATTGTTTGGAAGCGCTTTACTGTACTCCTATATATGAAACTACCTGCTAAACAAAAGAAACAGCAAAAAAACAGAAAGAAGTGAGAAAAAACAATTTCGTGCGTAGCTGTTCTGTGAGTCTCGCACG
Organism: Drosophila nr. medialis 2 BK-2023a; assembly: GCA_035044325.1. NCBI lineage: Eukaryota > Metazoa > Arthropoda > Insecta > Diptera > Drosophilidae > Drosophila > Drosophila nr. medialis 2 BK-2023a. The sequence continues at coordinate 706,060 of JAWNMH010000398.1, read as the reverse complement.
CAGCTGGGACTAGCTGATATGCACAGTACGTATTGCAACAACAGATCTTCTTTCCTCTTCAATTTTTGTTTGAGTTTTTGCAGGTGGACATCACAAAATATTCTCAGGGCCAGTTATGTGTCTGGTGACGGTTATAAACTGTTTTCGAGTTTGGGAAACGTGGGAACAGAGATTTATTTTGGCATCAATTCACTGCGATTGGATTTCTCGTAAAATAAACTATAACTGAAATAAAGAGAAAAAGTTGCCTTTAAAAATAGGTCGTGGGTGGTTTGAAATAAACTACGTACATGTTGTATTTGTATATCATTCCAATATTTTATTTCAGCATTTTAAACTTGTTAAAGTTATTCCATACGATATGTGTACTATGCCCATTAGTTGCTCAAGAGTGTACTTTGGCGATTTCTATCCGATTAAGACACTTACTCCTCAGACATTTCCCTTTTAGAGCGATTTCACTCTTTTATGATTATGATTTTCCGCAATGAGTTTGCTCAACTCGCTCGTCTCTATCAGCAATCAAATGACTCGGCAACTTTGTAACTGCCACAGGTTGTAATCAGAAGCACGCATAAGAGCAAAGCATATTACAACTTTAATTGTTTGCAAATTAGCTAATTAAGAGCATTAACAAAATTATTATAATTTTAATTAGAGACGAAATAATTCGCAGAGTGGCGGCGTAAAAGCATAGGTTAGTAAACCTCAGACTCCACCGGTCGAGAGGGGCATTTGAAGACATTTATGGGCCAATTTAAATTGTATTGCCGCACGGCCAACGAATTTCCGCAATCAGCTTTGACCGATCGGCGATGAGATAAGCGAAAAATAAAAAAAATACACCAAAACAACCATAACCATAAGAAAATTAAGCAAAAATGTAAAAACAATGAGCTTCTGCTACATAATTGAGATGTTCGTGCACCCTGCGGAGTCGCTTCTGGCTTTGCGCCCCTGTTGTCATCGTTAAAGACTTAATTTATTTATTAGCTTCAGATTTTAACTGCTCCATTGTTTAAGACAATACACGTTCAGAGGCTGTGCAATTGTCTTAAAAAATAAAATAAAATATATGTAATAATAAAATATTTTCCTAAAATATTGAAGCGCATTCGCTCTAAATTGTAAAACAGCCGGTAAGCTAATTAGGAAGCATCTTTAGCCCCTTCTATACCCTCCTCTCCAGTTAGCACGGAACCCAAAAAAAGCGGTTCTATCTGCCCCGACGGCTTCGGCTTTTACAACTTTGTTTCTGTCGGTTTATTTCTGAGCATGTTTTCGGTTGTTTCATATTTTATGATGTTATCCACAGATTTTGCACCTTATGAGAAAATCTCAAGATTGGCCTGGGCCGGTTTGTCTTTGCCGCTGTGTCTCATCTGCCGCCGACGTAAACGGCGACGTCAACTTCGACGCCGACGTTAACGTCGCTGCCAATCTTGTTAAAGCTGCTGTTCGCCGAATTGACACTTTGTTGCGCCTGCGCAGTCGGTTTGCCGCAATTTGTGGCTGACTCTTGGCTGGCTGTTTGGCTGGTTGACTGCTCTTTGGACATTTGAAAGTCCGTTTGGCTGTCAAAAGCGTTAATTTTTTAGTGCCTAGTGAGAGTTTCGTGTTCGCTGAACTGGGCCTTCATGCAGTTGCTGCCAAATACACGTCAGATAGCTAACGAAGTATTATAACTAATATGTGTGTCTGCCTACAACTGTGTACCCTTTGTATGTCTATGTGTGTGTGTTAGGTTTAATGAGTACATGGGATCAAGTGCCAAGTGTCTTGACTATTTTTTATTTGCCACATTCTTTTCAAAATGTTGAACCCATTAATTTGTTGCTTGTCATTAGCAGCTTCTTAATAAGTTAACTCTTTTATTTTTTTTTTTTTTTTTTTTGGATTTTAACAGTTTCTTGTAACGGAACTCGGCATAACAATTGATCGCAGTCAGGCTCAAACTTTAGCAAAAGATACATCTTGTAAAATTCCAATGGGTTTGTAATTAAAATTAATAAATCTAAGCACAGAATATACATTTTTAGAGGTACATTTTTAGCTTGTTTCTTTTCTCAGATCATATCTTCTACTGCTCTTCAAACGGAAGTGCAACTTTGACTTCATTAGATGTTAGTTTTTGTAATAAAATAATTAATATTTAATTTAATTAATATAATTTAACCAATGCATTTAATTTATTCGGACTTCACTAAATTCAATATGCTTTTCCATGGTGTTAAAATAAAGTTCACACAAATGAATAATTAGCTTATTAATTAGCTTATGAGGACTAATAAGTGTACCTTAACAAATTACAACTAAACATTGATGATCCATTTCCGACGATTTATTTTTAGTTGCAAATGTAAGTTTCAGTATTTTATTTCGTTATAGTTGTTGGTTTACGTTTCTCATCAAACGTAAATGTGCACCTTTTAATTTTCAAATCCAAATTAAATTAATGATGAGATTTGCATGCCGTGTTTCATTATCATCATGATCAAAAAAGCTCGATTTAGATATTCAAATCGACCCTATCTCTTAGTTTCAGAGAAGGCCGTGTTCAAGCAGACGGGATAACTTGAAAGTTGATGCTGATTGAGAATATTTATGATTTATTTTACATACGACAAACTTTCACCAATCTTAAATATGTTTATTACAATGAACCATTTTCTTTATATCCTCATATTTTCCTTACTATAGACAACCAATTTTATTTTAGTTTAATTGCCATTTGAGTTTCAGCTTGTTGGATTCTGAAATAAATTGGCATCATCGTGACAGCAATTACAATTCTCATTGTTGTTACGTACTCTATAAGTATTCCAATGGCAAATGTGGGTCACTGTAAATGTTAAGAGAATACCAACAAGCATTAATAAATTTACATAATTAAACTTGGCGTTGCGGCTAATTGCAAATAAAATTGCACCGAAATTCACCTGGCCTGAGAACATGGAAGCCTGAAAATATTTTGTTAATTATTTAAAAAATTGCAATTTATTTCGTATCATTCCAAGTCACACATACATATGTATATATGTATATATGTGTGCGTGGCGAGACTTTGGTGAGTGTCGGTAATTTGAGAGGAGGACGCCAAGCATGACATGCGGAAAAAGGCGGAAAGGAGATCCGACTCGAGATCGGGACAAGAGAGACAACCGCTAATTGCCGCAAGTTGTAAGAAAAATTTTGATGTTACCGTTATTTTTGGCTTATATAAATACGTGCGACTGCACGTTTGTGAATTTATATATTTATATTTTCTCATGCGCATGTCTGCGAAAATTTCTTCAATTTTTTTTGTTTTATTTTTATACAACATGCTCGAGATCGACTTAAGGAAAGGGGACAGGAGCGGGCTAATCAACTCAATTAAGCGGACAGCAAAGTTGAGTATTTTCGGCAAGTGCTGATGATTGTTGTGCAGTACAAGGAATTTAATTGAGCACAGACAGACAGTCAGCAGGCACTTTAAGTCGGCTTGCAAGTATGCTGAGTTTGGCGCTGCTTCAAATGCAAATTTCTGCGTTTGGTGCTTTGCATAGTGAGTGCATGAAGCCACGGAATGGCTCCGGCACGGAATGGCACTCATGTCACACATAGGCAAACGCATTATCATCTCCATAATTCAAATGCTGGCTGGCTGAGACATTGCATGACTCAACAGGATCAGATAAATTCCAGCGAAAAAATGTTGTTTGTCCACAAAAATATGAAGAAATGCAAAAAAACGTACGTAGAACGGTAGCCGCTGTTGTTGACACTTTATAGCCCAAGCAAGCAAGAAGCAAAGCCACACTTCAGACGGACTCGCACAATATCTCATCGTGGTTGTTGATAGCCCCATGGTTGGCGTGAATGAAAAATAAAGCATGCAAAAGTCAAAGCCTAAGCCAAAGACAAATCCAAACCCAAATCCTAAGCGCAATCGCAAGACGCTGCCAAACAAAAGCAACGCAATATTGTCCACGACTATGACTATGTGGAAAATACTTAGATAGATATGTCTGCACAATTCACAGCATGCGCCGATTTCTCAAGAAACCAACCCATGGAGTCCAAGGCGAGGGCTCAGTGTTGTAAACAACAACCAAATATTGCCACTGTTTGGCGTTGGATCTTTGCCAATGACAGCGCATGTGTGTATGTATGAGACTGTGTGTGTGCTATGTGTTGTGTGTTATATGCTGGCTGCTTTGTTCTCCTAACTTTTGTGTTGACAATATTTGAGCACACTGGAGATGTGTGCAGATGTGGGTGCCGAGGGAGCTGCAGAATTATTTATTGTGTGTCTGCCAACTGCTGAGAAAGTTGCGAGAAACGTGAAGCATATCAACAAAATAAATATGAGAAATCTAGAATAATTATTATTCTGTTTTAAAATAAATAGTTTTGGTTGTTGTTATTTGACTTATATTAAAATAAAATAGTGTTTTAAACCAGACCTGATTTTTAATCATTTTAGATTTTTCCTTTTATTGCTTTATCCTTTTATCAAATTTCAAATTATAATAATTTCTCTAATATAAACATTTTGATCGTATTGAATGGGTTGGTAGCAAGCTTAAGAGTTTGATTACCTCTATCACACTAAAACTATGTATATTTCACCAGTGTATCCTATTGCTAAATAGAGATCATGTATATGGTCTCATAATTACAAGTTTCATCAGGATAAAATAAAATATGTACAAAAACATATTAATAGCTTACCTACTTGCCTTTTATTAACAAAATAGAAAAAAGTAAATCAAAATAAAAGTATAAGCAACTTTTTTTATAAACATTGTTTTCAGATATATTTAGTTTTTGTATACCTCTCAGGTCAATATTTACTTTAAAGTATCTCAGAAAGATCTTTAGTCACTTCGAAATATTTACCCGCAATTAATCACCTTCACTCTGACGGGCGTGTCTATCACATTATCGCTGCTTTTGCCACGCTGCGGCACTTGCAAGCTGTGCAATCGATTTAATAGCACTCTCTCTTTTCTTTTTTACTTCCTTCTCTATGGTGCACATACAATAAGTTAGGGGACTGCGGATAAACAAGGCATTTGGTTCATGTTTTGGTGTGACCATTGGGTGCCTAACTTATGACCAATTGTCAACAGGACAACGCATGGACAGAAGGCAAAACAAACAATCAGTAAGACAAACGCAACAATAGCTGGCATGACAACATTGTGCATCTCTAGGCCTTCTGTTTGAGTATCTTTGGCCCAGTCGCATTCATCGATGCAGTACCATGAAATGGTGCAACAATGGTCACATATATTTCCCAAAACTCCTCCATCTACATATGTATAAGACTTATGTGTTTGCATTCGCTTGTCTGATGATGCATGAGCACGGTGACTAACGGAATGTGTATAAGGACTTGGACATAAAACCTTAGTATACGCATTTGATAGATTTAGATTTTAATGGATTTTGTTGATACAGACGGCTTGAAAGTAAAGGCTAGTCAGCTGAACTTTTTTGAAAGTATGCTTCTTGGTGTTAGTGAAGTCTATAAAGGTAATGAGTGTATCAAACGCCTAACAATTTTGCCACTGAATAAGACGAAAGACTTAAGCGACGAACTTGCAGCATTCACCTAATTTGAACATAATGTTCCCAGATTTTAGACGATGTACGATTAGACTAGCCTTTCTACAGGCTGTCGACCCTTTCACTTAACTTCACGCCACTCAATCTCAATGTGTACGTGCCGGGCCACCCAAAACTTGGCTTAAAATCATAGGGAAAAACAAAAACAAAAAAATTAAAAACATAAAAAAAAAACAAGATTTATTATATTAAATGCACGCATTTAGCGCCACTTAAGATGCCACCGTGTAGCCACAAAGCAGGAAGTCCACATTATTCTCACAAATACCAATAATGTTTTTTGTTCAGCTTTCGTTTTTTTTCTTATTATTATTATTTTCTTGTTGCTCTTTAGTGATGTTGCATGTAATGATTGTTATGTTTATATTTTGTTGGGGAACGCCGTGAGAGCGCTTGCGCCAAACTTCAAATGACATACAGCAACAACAATAAAAACAACAAGTGGTACTATTAATAACCATAATAATAACAACGAGCAATTTCATAAAATGCTGCACGTTTGCAGCCTAATATCGAACGTCCAACGATGGAGTCAGCGATGACTATGACAGCGATTCACGATGGTTATAGCGACAAAGTCCAATAGCGACATCGACAACACCGACAACACCGACAACGGCCACAAGTGAAGTCAATAACAACAACCATGACAATTACAACAGCAACAACAACAACTGCTGCTACTACAAATGCAACTGCAACAACAATTACTCCACAAATTGGCCGAAGACTATGGAATAATTATTTTTAAAACAAGTCTAAAGGTTCGATAAGTTGACCAGAAGAAATCCTGACTCGAAGCAAATAAAACGATTCATAAATCAAGTATAAACTGTATAGAGGCATTTAACTTTCATTGGAACACTTTGATATTAGGAATTTATTTTATTAACTCCATTGCTTAGAATGTATAAGCGCATGCATTGATTATTCAATAGTTTTAAAATGGCGCAGAAATCATCAGACTGGGTTATAGACAATTTTGATTGCCAATTTATTTAATGAATTGCTTAATAGGTGCACTTATGCTAAATAATAAATATTTAGATTATAACGAGGCATCAAGGCTATATCTTCAGTGTCTATGAAGGAATGAACATAATAGAGTGGTAATAATTCGTTATAATTATATAGTTGGATGAATTTCCATTAAATAGACTTTATTTAGATATGATCAGATACATTTAAAATATTATGGTTTATTATATTAAAAATTACATTGCATTTTGTTTGATTTCTTCGATGTGTCTTAATTGTCTGAAGTTAATGAATACCTTCTTATCTTTTAATACCCTGAACCCATTAAAAATGTCCATGTCCGTCTGTCCGTCCGTCTGTATGAACACGCAGATCTCAGAGATTATAAGAGCTGAAGACTTCAAATTTGGAATATAGGTTTTGGCATATCCGGCGCAGATCACGTTTTCCTTATTTGATCGATAACTGCCACCGTTTCTCGAATGTCGATACATTTCGAATTCCGATGGCAATAAATGTTACAATCTTAAAAACAGAATGTTGAAATTAATACATAATATGCATATGCAAATTATTGCTCTGCTCAAATTTCATGAAGATCGGATAAGAAACACCGAAGTTGTAATCGAAAATATATTCTCATATTGATCTCATTTCTATCAGCAGCCGCAATCATTTTTTGTATGTATAAATATACGAGCGCATGTGTGAGAAACAGATGGCTTGATAATCGACGTGAGCGTCAATATGTTTTTGTGTGTATTCTGCAGATTCCCGTTACCTACAACTGCGCGTACTTATGTATGTTATGGCTTAGTTTTCTTTACTCTGCAGCTTCTGTGACTGCCATAAGAAAAGACTGCACTTGCAGACCTGCTCACATTTGGGCGCAAAACTTTTTAAAGGGGTATTTGCCAATAAAACTAGAATATATTTAACAACTACGTTCAGAGTATACCGTAGTCGAGCTCCGAGTACCTTGATCCATTAAACATGCAAAAATTGGGATTATAAAGTTGCGCAAATTATGTAACAAGCAGAGGAAAGCATCTCCGAGCGCATTATGTGCATATAATCCTCATCTGGGTCAACCGTCTAGTCGACTTAGCCATTTCCGATTCCAGTGACTATAAGTTTTATCATTTTATCTACAACTTTCTCGAATATCGATACAAATTTCCAATAGCAATAATAAAATAATTGTTAATTAATATACTCGCGATTAGGAAATATACATATTGTTAACCATAAAGTATTTTTTTGTTGAATAACCTACTATCAACCTAATAAGAATTTAGAATCTGAGTTCAGTGTATCTGCTAGTATGAGAGAACTAAAATTTTTGTCTACGACATATTAGGCACTCCTATGCAAATATGCTATATTTACCATTACTGCTTACTAAGAAATTTATTACAATTACTGTTCCATTACTATCCCAGTAATATGTGAAAACCTAAATCAAATTAATAACTATTACAAATGCATTTTCAGTAGTCAACCTTTTCAGAAACTTACAATTGCAGTTGCACGCATTTCCCTTTCATTGGACGTTTTCAATTATATAGCGGAGCGGTCAAGACCTTTCACAAGCTTTGTCGTGCGACTTTTAGCACAAATTTTCAGGCACTTAAACGCCATGGATGTTGTGGGGCTGGACATGGATGTAGTTGTGGCAACATCGACCGCATTGACATAACACCTCATAATTTGCGGTGCACATTGCCACGCCTCCCATTGGCCAGAGACGATTGCGGCGCACGCACTTTCGCCTTGAGAATTCTGAAATTGCCTGTGGCCGCCTTTTGTTTGCCTGCTTCTGTCTCGCCTCACTTGCCCCGTTCATCGAAGATGGAAAAGAAAGTGTCGCCACCATCAACGTCAACACTTGATATTGGAGTGTCCATGGCTGGCTGACTGACTGGCAGACTGGGCAGAAGAGCCGTGGTCAAAGCATTGGCATTGTCATAGCTACCACTTGGCCAACCTTGGTCAGCTAGCGGCGCTCAAGTCTCGCCACGCCTCAAACAATTATACATGTCCTCGGGGCAGCTGCGGCGCTCGCACTTTCTTTTGCGCGTGTCCAGATACCACCTCAATTGTTGTTGGGGTCTGGGCTCTGGACATGCACTTCTCATCGACTTGCTGATGTTCACACTTTAGGAAAGTTGGTTTTCAGGGCCGCGAGGTGCGAAAACAGTTGGCAGTGTTGTCGCCTAAAGTGTGACGATCATCACCAACATCGTCACTAGCCTTTACAGATGGCCTGATACTGACCTGTATTGTGGGCAATGTATATTGAGAGCATAAGTGTATATAATTTGCATGGAATTGCTATGCATTGATCGTGATCTGAGATGCTGTACATTTAATGCTTAATTTATACGGATTTTTACCGCCAGTAATTTGCAGTTTTATTTTGCAGGTAAAAGGGAAATGCGTCCGCTGCGATCACAACAAAAGACCTAAGCAACGAACTCGTTGCGAGCTGTCAGATTTTCTATACCAAAAATTGGCAACGCTTGTTTAAAAAACTAACAATGTTGCACATCGCAGAATTAGTAATTCCTCATACATATTTTATCATATAAATTGTTAATTATACTCATGCCATGCCATGCTAAGCTCTTTCTTATTAAATTCATCACAACAATTGCCCAAATTCACAACCTGAAGCAGCTCTAAAACGCTATAAGCGGGCCATGCCAAGCCAATACAGTAGAGCAAATATAAATAATAATATTGTCAATTAATTTTTTTTTTTTTTAATTAGCATTTATATTTTAAACATTAATCAATCTATTGGAAGGTTATGAAAATTAATTTGTCAATGAACCAATAACAATAATAAAAATAAATTCATTTCAAAGCACAGTCAACTTTATTCATAAAACGCACTTAATATGTAAATTAGCCTTTTTTAAATGATAAATTTTTATTATTGCCTTTGCGCATTATCCAATTTTTAATTAGATTTAATCAACTTGATCCCACTGTGCAATCTCATGAGCAAAAATATTAATTAATTTATTATTGTCTACATAATTAGACCATAAGCTAGTTGCCCTTTTTGGGACACGCGATGCTCGTTTTTGATGTAAACTGCAGTCAAAATTTAAATTGAAAGCTCAAATTTCGAACGGTGAAATTTCTGGTATCATTATATATTATTTTAATTATTTTTGCAGAAAAAAATTGCATTGCATGCGGCCCAAGTGGCGCCATGTTGACGGCGCAACTTGGATGACTTTGACAGTTCATTTGTACGTGCTTAACATAAATGTTTTTAGTCGTAATTAATAATAAAACCTTCTCAGTTGAGCCTTCTTCTTCTTGAGTCTCTTGAATGGAGCGAATGAAAGACATAAAGCTAAATATAAATCCGATTCTTGACTTGAGAATTGCATATTACTACCTCATACACATAGTATATGTATAGGCCCATACCGATTGCAGTAAATTCAGCTAATTGGGAGGTCTATGCTGTAAAAGTGAATAATGGTATTGTGTAAAGCAACCGAAAGAGCATAAACATTGTGACAAGCGTCAGCTCTTTTGATAATTTGTTGTTATTTCACTGGTCGACTAAGATTCGTCTTATGCTAATTTAATTTTTTATTAACCGAATTTTTAACGACGCAACAAGATGCCCATCGCAGATAGACGCCAACCCCAGAGCGAACTTAATTAAAATGTTTCTAAATTTCTCAGAGATGTAAATTTCTTTTCACTTTTTGTTCATTTGCATAGGTCGAAATAAAAGCGGAGGTATTTTTGCAATACAAACGAAAACTTCGTTCACACGCAACAGTCAAAAAAACGGAATGAAATAACAATTTTAATAAAATTTAATTTGCTACCTTTTTATTGATGTTCAGTTGACATTCACATTTTCATTCTGCGTAATTATATAGGGTCGTTGGCATGTACGTGTCTGAAAGGGTTGCCCGCAAATTGGAATTGGAATTGGGGTCACCTTCGCCTGGTAAGCGTCTCCAGAATTGTTGTCGGTGCCATCATTGCTCTCCTCTCTTCACTTCTGCCTCGGGCCCAATGAGCATGCGCATTCGCATTGGTAGCGGTTTGCTTTTTGGTATATAATTAGACCTGAAAGCATATTTGTCAAGTTGCATGCGGTTGTTACTTGAATGTTGTTCGCATTGTTCGCATTGGTCCCAGATCCACAGGATGCGATATGTTAATGATAAAAAGCGTTGCACTGGGGCGCATCCAAATTGAGTAATTGTTTTCTTTTTTTGGTAAATACATGCATATACATGTTTGTGTGTTCAGTAGACCAGTTGCAAATAAGTGCTATGAAATTGATAAATAAATTTGGTGTACCCAATACGTACAGGATATATATTAAAAATATATTTCTTTACTTATTTAATTTTTAGAAAGTTTTTAAAATGGTTTTAGTAAATAAAAATTTAAAATTATATCTAAAAGTAAAATTTAAGTTAGGAATTAAATTACATGAAATACAGAAACAAAAAATGTTTACCAAAGACAAGCACGCTCAGAGTTTCCCTGATGATATATTAGTATTGAATATTTTATTAAAGAAAGAGATAGACAGAAAGATTTACAAATAAGAAGTACAGCGTAATCTGTTGTGTATGAGGGTGATGGGAATGAGAATTCTCTCTTTAAAAGTTATTGAATCTGATTAAAAACGATGCAAGACATATTTTTGACTATAGTTAACAAAAAACCAAGCTTCTAGCTTATTATCAGCCAGGCGAGGAAATTTTGTATTGTTAAATTATCATAATATAAAAGAAATACATATATATATTATTGGCAGTTCGAGAACTAAGCATTTCCTTTGTTAACTATTTAAAATGTTCGAGATGTCGACCAATTTCGAAGTGCAAAAACGGCAATAATATTTTTCCAATAATAATTTTTTTTCGAAAATATGTATCGAAGATAAAACAAACCGGAAGTAAATGGTATTACCAGCAAAAAGGATTTATTTTCATTGATTAAAAAAGAACACAATTGAATTGATTTATTGGCAATAACTCAGGATGATATCTACTAATTTATTTGAGGTTTTCCCATAATTGTGGGAATGGTGCACTTTTCTGGGGCTTATTTATAACATTATTTTTATGTATCTGGCCCTTCTCTTCAATTATTTTGTATTGCTTAGTACACTTCTCAAGGTTTCCGCTATATGCTAACAACTTGCCTATAGTTATACTTACCTATAGTAAAGAAGTGAAAAATGTGAATTTGGCTGGCAGACTTAAAGCCTTGCCGCAATGCATCATTAAAATCAAAACTTCATTCCTTAAAAAACAAACAATTTTAATGTAAATATTTTCAAGTCATACTCAAATGTATGTAAAAGCCATCCCACTCCGCTGGCGGCCTCATAATGAGCTCTTTAACTTGGTTAACGATACCTCGAGTCCAGGTCCTGTCAGCCAGCTAAAAATAGTGTTTTGTAGTGGACTGACTGAGGCTCGGCTCAATTCACTTAATGTTTCGGTTTTTTCCAAGCCTTGCCTTCTACAATATGTACGGGCGCCAAGCGGCTGGTTGAAAAAAGGAAAGCAAAAACACAAAGTTGTTGCGAGGCAACAACTACAACGACTGCAAAACTTGTTGTCTGCTTTAATGCATCAATTAAATTTTTTAATTATTTTCGCTATGGCTTTTTGTTCCTGCTCCTGTCAGCTACATGCTGCGCTTTTTGCACAATTTCCCGACCGTGGCATCTTTTCAAGCCGCTTGTACGAGCCGAGTATTTTTGAAAGCCGTCACTTGCCTTCACTGACGACAGCGACGTGTGTTTATTGATATGTTTTCATTATTGAATTAGTTTTAATAAAAAGTGAAGTCAATTAAGTTAACAAGTTACTAAACCGTCCAGCCTTGTGCAGTTTATGGGAATAGGCACAATTATGCTTAGATATTATTTAAGACAACATTAGGACAAAGATAATTATATATATATTTGATTGTCATCCCAATTTTAAAATGTACAAACAAAGATATCAAATAAAATTCACATTTGTTCTTAATTAGATTTTATGCCTCTCTTTAATATACTAGGCGATCTTTTACTATCGGTCATAAATTAATAAACTTGTAAAACTGTTAGAGCATTTCCGTTGTCGTTCGAAATAACTTGGAAGCAAGTTCGTTTTCTAAGTCATTTGTATTAAGCAAAGCAGACAAAATGAACGAACTTGAGCCACGCAACAGTGCATTTGACGCATTCACGCATCGCCTGTCAAAATAATTGTACAAAACTACACAAAAAAAAATATAATAATAATAAAATAAACAAAGACAAAATTTGCTTGGTGTAATAAAATAAAATTTGTTTATGCTCGGAGCGAGCACAAAATAATTTTGTTTGTTGTAATCAACACTCGCCTTTCGTAGAGTTGGAGAAGAGCAGTAGCAGACACCAAGTGTGCATGACATTAAATTAGCGCAGCAATCAAGCACTGTGAGTAACAACAACAAAAACATCACAACAAAATGTGGCCTGTAATCAAATTAAAATAACTACAAGAGCTACGCTGGAAACTTTGTGGAAATTCTCTGATCAGGGAAACTTTTGCTGGGCAATTAGTTACAGGCCATGAGTTTTATATGTTTATTTTTTTATTACATACTTACAAAATTCTTTAGATTCGAGCACATTATGCAGACATGCCCGAATACGAATTGAACAACCCATGCATAAGAAAAAATATTAAGGAACGGTAAAATAATGGAATGGCATTCACCTAATAAAATAAACAGGACACGCCGCTCTGTCAGACAATAACTCACAAATAACAAAACCTGCAAACTTGTTATGCAACATTTATGTGTGATTTACTCTTTCATTGGATGTATTTACTTAAGAAACTTTCAGTAACCGACATTTTTTGCAGCATTTTGGAGGCAAATTAAAAATTGTTTCTTTTCTTTACTGACAAATTTTAATCTATGTAAAAAGAAAGAAAAGAATGTTTATAATATTAGAGTGAACAAAGTTAGATATTCTAGATATAGGTATGTGTATTTAAGGTATCGGGACATTTTTATTATTATTTATTCTTATGGATTTGAATGGGATAAATCGTTTTGGAAGTGCATACAAATCAGTGTTTCTTGCATTTATTTAGTTAGCTGTGTTTTTGTCAACAGATGTACCCGATCGCAAATCCGACTGTTGGCATTGACTGCTGGCATCTTGGATTTCTCAATATGACAATTCTTAATATTCTGATGCCGACTGCAAGTGGTTTCTGCAACTTTTTCTGTTGTCCAGTTGGCGACTACTCCAGAGACGGCAGACGCTGTGAGTCCGACTGTCTTAAAGCAGCACGTTTTAGCTACAGTTGGAGAATCTCAACAATTTTAAAAGTGTGCATTTATGCCAAGTGGTATCTGCAACGGCGTCGGGCGGCCTATGCCTCGGCCTCAGACTAAGACACAGTTGCAGTTGGAGCTGAATGTGTCTTTGCAATTTTCGATGTCGCCGTTCGCCGGTTTCCTCCCTGCCGGCAGTGCGATTATTAATTAGCAGCCGTTCCGATCCAGACAAACACACCCCGCAGACACAGATTTACCTACAAGTGCAGGAGCACACAAACAAGCACACTTCTGCATTTTTTCTAAAGTAAAAATCACAAACATCATTTCAATCATCTTGACTTATGAAGCTGCTGTGGTCAATCAGGAAAAATAAATGATTTGAAGGCTAGCAACAGGTTCGCCCTTCTTACCGGCAGTTGTGACTCCTGTTAGCTTGGTTGGATTTATGACCGGCCGAGAGTGTGTCTATAGTTTGTTACAAACACAGCATATAAAAATGTAAAGCTTACTTTCATTTGATTAGCATAGATGTTCAGCTAATCTGCACCTAGGTATACCAAATGAATAGTTAAGGCAAATGTGTTGCTTGTTCGCTATGCTCAGCCGAAGACCGTAAGTCCTACATTGAATCTAATACTTCTTATAAAGACAGCTGCTTCCGTGCACATAGACGCACCCATTCACGTGATTTAATCCAGCGCAACTAATAAGCCACAAGCTGCTGACTTAAATCCTTTTTTTGTTGTTCGCCCTTAGCTGAATGCGGCTACCTTGGTTTAAGGCCAAGGTGCTTGGTCCATAAATCAAGACAATAACAAGGAAACGCCCTACGCGCACACATTGCGTGGCCACACCTTGAAAAAACAAGCAAAAGGATTAAATTTTCTCTTAGACTAAAGGGGCAACCATAATCCAAGTGCATACTCCTTCTTAATTGTTTTCAGGATCAAATACCTTCCGTTGCCTACACATGGCCACAAAGAAAAGGAGACAAGATAGTCAGCTTAGCCTGCTGCTGCTTTGCAAATACAATCTTCAAGGTGTGTGCGCTGCCATGCAGCATCTTCTTCTTCTCATTCCTTTCGCTTGCTTTAAAAAAAGGAACAAAAATTGCAGCATGCTCTAATTCTCCAATGCTACCCCCCCCCCCCCCTCCCCCCCAAGTCCAGGTAGGCATTTAGACGCGCGTGCGCTACGACAATGTCGGGCAACCATCGTCATCGACTTGGCACTTAAGCCCAGGGCAGGCAGAACCCTCAAGGAGCACTCATCTGGCAGCTAGCTCTCAGTCTATTTTCGTAGCAGCTATTTTTCGGAAATTAAAATGTTTACTCCTACTATTTGATTGCGAGGGTTCCGACGTCGTTTTTTAGGTATCCCATCAACTACAACTATCTATCACATGCTGCTGCTATGCCTGCCCCTGTCTTTGGCGATGATGAATGTGCGCGTTCGCCGTCCCTAATTCAATTTATCTTAGACATGACAAAGTCACCATTTGTGCATAGCTCATAATATATATAATGGTTCTCACTCAACCCAATGCGTCTTAGAAAGCGAACAGTATTCAACTTAATCGTCAGCTGTTCTTCGATTGTTTTTTATTCGATTGTTAACATTGTTAAGGGAAAAAAAATCATGCATTTATGCGTAATGGAATTGAGCAGCTTAAACTGACTTTAGAATAACGGCATCAAGGCATCTTTTCTTATCTTATTTTAAATCAGCTTTTATTTTCAGCAAAATCTTGATTCACCTCAAAATCGATTTTATCAAAGGGAATTCGTATTCGGTCCAGTGATATTCGAACTTGAACCAAAGTAATTAATTAAGTCATCGAATGAGACGACTTTTAGTGAGAGGTTAAGATTTTTTTTTTTTTAAATATAATGTTATTTCATTTAAATCAGGGTATCATTCCGGAATCAAAACCGCATGTTTAACAATTGGAATCCAAAATCGGAATCAAAAATGTTTGAAAACATATTTCTCGAAGCCGTTAATTATGTTTTTGTGTGAATGTGTCAAGCGTACCTACGTGAACATATTTGAAATTTAAAGTCCTAAGTGTACTTTACGTACCAAAATTACAGCCAAATTTTGTTTCGGTTTGACACCCTTCTTTCAATGAAATATACAAAAATAGCACTGACTTAATGCAATGCCGATAAATTTAACAATTTTTAGAATCAAGTACTAAAAAGTAAATATGTAAACTGAAAAATCATTTTATGTTCACATATTGTTTTTTTTTTCCACATATTGGGAAGCCAGTTATGCACCCCTTTACCAGATTCTGCTTCAACTGGCCTTACCCAAGTCCTTGCAATCGTATTACGGATAGATACTCCGAGATACATAATTTGACACGCACAACTTTCTGCAATTTTATATATGAAAATTAAAATCACCCACATTTTCTTATTAGATAATATCGGCTGCATCAATATATATTTCTAGGTTTCGAATTTGCAGCTATTTTAAGACTGGGAAATCCTGAGAAAACTAAAAAACACATGAATAATATCATAATCATAAATTTTATTATACTTCTTTGTCATGAGTTGTTAACACTTTTCAAACTAAACTGAGAGGGATAAATGCCATTAACAAAGACTGCATCACAAATTAGGGGTATGCTCCTTTTAAATAGGCTCGCAATGGAATTGATTAAGTTAATCGAGTATTCCGGCGCCACGTTCCCCATGCGATGTCGGGCTGGGCGCTCGGCTGGTGGCTGGACTGCTGCCTGGCGGAGTGTCATCCGGACTGCGCCCAAGTGGTACCAGCAGTGGGCCCATGGGTCTACGTGCCCGAGGAGCGCCGCGTGATCCTCGGCTAACTGGCATCGATGTCTTCGAGCGTGGACGTCCTGGTCCGCGTTTGGCCAACGAGGCGGGTGGGGTGCCCATTGTGCTCGGATATGGTTCTGCAAAGATACATTTTATGAGCGGTATTTGAAAGGTTTTTACGACGTGGTGGCTTTAAATAATCGTAATTAATGTTAATGCGCGTTACGCTGGCGCAAACCTTACTACATCCTACAAATGAAAAAGGCAACATTGTCGCTAATGCTCCGGTCACTTGCGTCCGCACGTTTTGGGCACGTCCTGCTGCCACATCTGCATTTTTACTTACAATGTTGCATACTTTTGGGAGCGCGAATTGCGGTTTTTTTTAATTGCCAGCCAAGCCCATCTCGATAACAATGCCCTCATACAGCTTACTCAATGGCAGTTATGCAACGCTATCGTAAAATACCCTATTAGCATGTTTACAAAGGGGTATCTACTGACATTCATTCATTAAATTAATTGTTTTACTATTATTTTAATTTTTAATCTAAAATTAATCCGTCATCTTCCTATTTCTATTAATTTATTTTTATTATATTAATTTCTGAATCGATTGATGTGAACATATAAATGCAGGATAATACATAATTGGTACAGAGCAGATTGTAGTCGATCAATCACTTATTCCTGTTGTATTTGCTTTTGTGATTATGGCTCTATTTAGGAGAGAGAGGTTTATTTCCGTCACGTGTTGTCTGGCGCTGCCCGCAGCATACGCGTTCTCCCCTTACCAGGCGGCACCGGCGCATACACACACATGCACAAACGTGTACACACACCATCATTTTGGCTGCAAGTCTGAGCATTTAAGCCGATTTATTCAATTATCATTTGTCGTGCAAATTTGACATGCGCGCCAACGTGTTTGTAACCAAAAATTCGAATGGGAGTTGCATAAATTTGTTGGCAAATTTTCATTGAATTTGCCTGCTGGTTGCATTAATTTTTAGTCTTTAAGAGTGGGCAGCTGTTTGCATAATTTAAAAGCGGCGCGCTGCTAATAAGTACTTGTGAAAATCAATACAACTGTGTAGAAATTATTATTAGTTTACTAAACGATTGAAACGTGCCTGGGCAAATATCTAAAGCATTACAAATTCGGTAATTGAATTGTATTCGATAGATTTAAATGTGGAGAATATCGAAACAAACAAATATTTTCTGGGAGTTCGTTATTTGAATTTCTTACGTTTCAGATATATCATCCAAACAACGAATAATTATTTTTTATTTTAAAAAAGATGCTTTCAATCTACGCTGGCAAGATTTCCGAATGCACACCTGCTCAAGCGGAGGGCTTCAATAAAGGGCACTTAGGAAGTACTTTAGAATGCCGCCAAGCAGGCGATAAAACACTATTAAGCTGGGGATGTTTCTGATTCAGTTTCTGTTTGTACACCAGCGATAATGCAGCCAGATGCAAATCTTTGAACAAATATTTGGAGTGACTGCGTAAAGAAGGGGCGAGCAAACTAAAGGGGAGCAGTAAATGCCAATTAATCTGATGATATAATGAAAGTGGTTTGTGCTGTGCTAAAATTGTCACGTACTACAAGTGAAGTTACCCCTCCCCACACACACACACAACAGAAAAATGCGGGCAGCCAAAAATGAAAAAGGGGGCAGCGACCACAAAGTGCCACTCAAGTGTACCCAATTGTTGCCAGAGATGCAGCATACACACACAGATGAGTATGTTAAAAGGCAGCGTGAATGTGAAACGCAAACGTGATTATGTCGGCGATTAGCGACAAGTGACACACAAGTGCCAGGCAGAAGGGCAAAGGTGCAGGAAGAAGCCGATAAACAAAACAGATGCTGGCTGCACTTACCTTCCTCGTGCGGAGGCACGGACGGGCCACTTTCAGCCTCGCCACTGACTACTTCGTGCTGCGGTAGTGGTGATGTGGTCGCTCCACCAACCGCCGATGATGTCGGCGTCGGCACGCGCTGCAGCGATCCATGGCCACCACCGCGTCTTGTGCTGCCACGTGGTCGTCCTCGTCGTGCACCACGCATGTGGTGACGCCGCCGCACCGACGGCATACTATCAAAATCGCCCAGGAAGTCTGCAAGAAAAGAATAATGGGTTTTTATTTATTAATTGGGGTATTTTTACTCTGCAAATACGAGAGCCAGAAATTGTATATTCGTCTGGAGTTTTTGGAGTTTTAAAAACACTGATTTGGGATGTGTTTCAGAGTAAATAATTCTCGTCGCCGTTTCAGTGTCAATTATTGTAAGCAATAAGGCTCTCTTCACCTGCTTTTCTGTTATTTCACAGGTAGGGCATGTATCAGTAGTTTATATTCGTTTGCAACATTCTTTATTAATGGTAAAACAAATTTTTTTTTTCGATTCCGATAAATTACCATTCAAACAAACAAAGCACACATTAAACACAATAAAATAAGAAAAACTAATATCTTATTTCTGAAATGTTGATAAATCTACAAAATTCGGCGACAGTAATTATTTA
The DNA here is from genome assembly GCA_035044325.1 of Drosophila nr. medialis 2 BK-2023a. Lineage (NCBI taxonomy): Eukaryota > Metazoa > Arthropoda > Insecta > Diptera > Drosophilidae > Drosophila > Drosophila nr. medialis 2 BK-2023a. The sequence continues at coordinate 686,800 of JAWNMH010000398.1, read as the reverse complement.
TATTAATTTTGTATAATTATGCTATACTTTTCTAGGGCTAGTTGTGCAGAAACTTTTATGGGTGCTTATTAAGCATTTGAAAATAGTAACCGATATATTAACATTTTTAAGCTGTAGCAGTTTAAAAATAATTCTGATTAAAGAAACTATTCATTATTATGAGATAAATTCAGGTATTTTTTTCACAGTGCCATTGAACTAATTGCCAAAATGTGTTAAAATAATCACCAAGCATACAATACAAATTGACATACATATATTGAGAGAAATCAACTTAATGCTTAGTCAAAATTAACTTGAAAACTTGTAAAAGTTTGGTTTTTTTTTTAAATAATATCTAAATATTGGAAAAAAAAATCTTTAAATTAGAAAATTTTTTTTAAATTTTAAAATACGAATTTTTAATATTAATATTAATATATGTAACATAAATTGTAATGTGAGAGTTCTGTGGTGTACCCATTTACCAAAACACCCTGGAAAACACATATTTTTTCAAAATTTTGGAAAAATGTATCCTCGAATTATGAAAAAGGAAAACCTTAGTTTTGAGGAAGACACAATCCGTTTCACAAATGTTCTTTCTGAACAATGAAGTGAGTTACCATTACAATTATGATTTCTTTGTAATGAAAACACATTGCTGCTTATTTTTCCATGTCCGCAAGCTATTTAGAGGATTAGGTAACTTCAATAATAATAATCGAAATATTAATCTAAATTTTAACTCTTAGTGATTGACATTCAGTCATCACTTTCTCATCACCAATCACCCACTCAGCTGCACTGCTACTGAAAAGTAAGCTGCAATGCAATGTGTGTCATGACCATATTTGAACTTACGTGATACATTTTCTAGTCGAAACACAATGGCAAATTCAAGCCAAGGAACAAGTCGAAACTGTGACTGCAGCACCAGGGTTCAAGCACTACAATGTGTGCATATTTTATTTGTCTATTGCAGCTTAAGGAGGTTCGAAGGTTTTTTTTGTGTTTGGTATTTTTCCCTTTAGCTTTGCTTAACTTGAAGTTAACTGTAAATTGCATAAATAAAACAAACTCCACTAGAATACAAGAGACGGGCTTCAGAAAGCAACTCTAACGAACAACTGATGGCAACAATGTCACTGTTGACTCTGTTGTTGTTACTCTTGTTGTTAATGTTGTTGTTGTTTTTGTCGTTGTTGTCGCAATGGCGACATTGCCTGGCGCTTGCTATTTTGGTATGCACCGCAAGTGCAGCAACATCATCGCATTCACAATCTCAATCAACATCATCATCGTCGTCTCGTCTGGTCTGGTCTGACCTGGCCTGGTCTCTGGCAAATCATCATCGACATAGTCTCGTCAGTCAAGTGATCATCATAATCATCATGGGATACAGGCAACAACAAACAACAAACAATTGAAGCCGCTACTCTGTTGGCCCCTTTGTGGCATTGTCAACAACTTTGGCAGGCAACTTAAAGACATTTTTAATGAGACTTCAGCTCGATTCTGGCCCATCGCTTCAACTCTTGTTACAGTTGCGCCCAAAATCGAGAACGAGTGCCAAATTATTGAATCGCCTGTCTGCCTTGTCTGCTGCAATAAGTTTTATCAATAATATTCAATCCAAGGCAATCCTTCGCCAAACTCAACCCATTCATTGGTTATATTATTTTTGGCAATTTGTTATTTTGATTGCTGTAGCTGTTGCTTTACCCATTTATTTCGGTTAAATGTTACGTTGCGACGCTCTCGGCATTGCAGGCTGAACGTCAATTTGTCTAAAGTTCCCTTTTTAGCATATTTCATTCAGTCCTTTTAGCTACCGACTTGGCGCTGGGGAACGCTATGAAACATAAAATCAATCAGAATGTCGATTGTTCGGGGTAGTTGGGCATTAGCTGAATTGTTTCATTTATTTAAGAATACAATTTTTGGTAAGAGAAAACATATTCAATGTAATTTAAAAAAAAGAATAATTCAAACTGTTTGTATAACGTGAACACATCAAAAATCGTTAATAGAGGTATAATAATGTTATATACATATATATATCAGAATAAAATGCCGATTCGATCTAGTCGTGCTCGTCTGTATGAACAAAAGGATCTCAGATAGTAAGAGATAAATACTTATACATATCAAGTTTATAAATACCTGCGTTTCGCTTTTATCGATGTATAGCGATTTCCCTTATTATTATCTTTTATGAGAAACCGGGTATATAACATCAACACCTAAGTTCATTGCATTCTTACTTGTTTCTTCACGCTTTATTTGCTAATTTAATTATTCGAGTCCGTTAATAAAATTGTCGACTAGTTAGCACATATTAAATGCACAATCAATAAATTTAAGAACATTGTCATTTTATACTGTGCATGACCGATTTTAAATGTATATATTTAAAGTCAACTAAAATAAATGATAAATATTTTTCTGATGCAAACGTTTAAAAAATAAATAAATATTTTTTAAAGTTAAAATAGCAGTTAACAATTATGCAAATCCAAATAAGTAAACTTAAACTTATAAGTGTCCAAGGAGTTGCTGTATAGCTTAGCAGAATCATCGCGTATTATTAAATGTTATTTTCTTATAAAAATAATAAGCATATTCGTGTTTGTTTATTGGTTATTATGCGATTGTTGTTGCGAAATTGCTTTACGAAACTTGGTGCCCTCATATTGTGCAATAGCAGGGCGGGTAGAAGGCAACTCAAGATACCTGGACTTGAACAACTTTAAGATTCAGGCACACTGATGCACACACAACACAGACACACACAGATTCTTTATCTTCGTAGGGGAACTTGGTGCGCAAGGAACGGCGCGCATAATCGGATTTTACAAATCATTCATTCAATTATCTAATTGATTTGACTGATGATCATTTGTGAACCTTGATCCTAGCCCGGCCAGCTAAAGTCAATGTGACGCATGTTTGTTACGCTTGATAAGCAGCAATTTGGAGCTGGCAGCGAGTCGACGCACAGGGTAAGGGAGGAGGAGCGGAGGTTCTGGAGGCACACTGTCATTCTTTGCGGCAGCTCACCTTTGACTGTGAGACTCTAATGCGCCTGCCATGACTAAGTGCATCTTGGTCTTGGCCAGATTTAGGCGCTTGAGATTACTTTTGTAACTGACTGCGACTGTGAATGTGCCTGATGCTGTTGCTGTAGCTGCAGCTACCGTATAAGCTGTTAAAGATATAAATTGCAATTTTTTACCGACTTAGCTCAGCCAGCTGGCAAATTGAAGATTGCAAATTGTAAAACCGAAAATGTAAATATATATAAGAGAGCTATTCTTGAAAGTATGTGGCAATGGTGCTTGTTAAAAATACTCTATGCAAGTCTAAGGCTACATTGAATTTATTCTGCCAATTCACATATAGAAATACTCAAACTCCGGTCTGGACACTGGCTTGGAGAGATAAATCAAACGAATTTGATGCAATCGCCAGCCGCGTGGCGTAAACTTTTTGCGCTTCGGAGGTGGCACTTCTAGTGGTCCAGGATCCTTGGCTGGTATTGGACAATGCGGCGGATTTGGCGGCATTATGTGCGGCCTGGCCAAGCTGAGGATGCGGGCCGTGGGGCGTGCGGTAAGTGCGGATGGGCGTACGGGAAAGCGCAGAGTGGCCCAGAAATCATCTTCGACTTCCTTGTTGGCAAAGCAACACGGGAAGAAAGGCCCTGGAAAGGGTCGACCCTTATCGTGGCGTGGTGGCTTGCCCCAAACAATTACCGGTGAGTAGGCGTAAAATGGACGTTCGTGCTCGTGCTTCAGAGTCATTTTACGTTCCAATGGCTTTGATAGTGCCTCCATTTTCTCTACCAAATCCTCCATTGATATTTTGCGCTTCGGGCGTCCGCACGGCAAGTACTTTGACTTACAGGGTAATGGATCTGCGGGTACCACCTTAAGTTCCTTAGGCATTGCGTTGTTCATAGCCCACTGAAAGAATTTTTTCCAATCCTTTTTTTTCATGGGTCCTGGCTTCTGCCAACGCGTTAAATCGGGTTCTGCTTTCTGTAAGCAGCGCCGTTTGGGTTGCGCATTACGCTCGCACCACTCAACCCACGATGGTAATGGTTTTTCGCCGTCCTCCACTTTAGCTTTCTTATCATTAGCAGCCCCGTCCTCGCTATCGTCGAAATCCATTTTTGCAAAAAGAACCTATGAAAATAATATTGTCTGTGGGAAACTTGAAATTTTGTATTAGAATTTTTATATTTTTTTTTTGTTGGTTAGCTTTTAAGCATATGTTTTTTCCCCTAGTCTTATGCAAGGAACAGTAAAATTTAAAAACAATCAGCACAAGGCATGCTATCGTACTATGAACACTTTAAAAACTACTTTTATTTTCAGATAACAAACTAATCATCGACTACTGGCATTCTTGGATTGCGATAAATCCACCAAAAATATCGAACAAACTCATACAGTATTTGTCTTCGATATTACATCTTTAGTACTAATGAAAGCATATATTTTGCGATTGGGAATCTCTGCGATGTTGTTGTTTTTTAAATAAGGCAGACAAAATAATTAGGTATAAGATTAAGTTCGAGCAAAATTTTAACAAATGTATATTATTATTTTAATTCTTCGATAATTTTTTCGGGATTAAGTGAACATTTGCAGCATAGAATATACAATGATTCAATGGATAGAAATTAGATGGCACAATGAATACATTTAATCGTTACCACTAGTTTATTTCCATTGATCCAAGTACTAGGCAGCCACACAATTGGCATATATGTGACTCGTTTAGGACCCGTGAAATCGGCGTAGACAGAAACTGGAGGCGAAGCAGATGATCACGCCATTGTCTTGCAGTCATCTTTCGGCGCCTGGGCGGTTTCTCATCTCTTCTCATAATTGGGTAGGAGCGCGGCCGGGCTAACTCTATAACTTTTCTGGAAGGTTTGAATTTAAGTGCGTTTTTGGAAACAGGGAATCGAATGTTTGTCCAAAAATCAACCTCTAATTCTTTGTGCTGAAAACAGCAAGGCACTTTTTGCTTTTTAGTGGGCCTCCCAGGCTCTGGTTGCGGTGGTGGTCTCCTGCTAAGCTGCGGCCGGTATGGAAGCTCCTTTTGAGGTGGCGCAATATACTTGCCACGTTGTCGTGTTGGTCGACTCAGCCTTCTTAGATGTCCCACCATTTCATGCATCTTTTCCCTTTCATCGTGTAATTTGCTTGCGACATGCATGAAAAACAACGGTGAGTTTAAATCCATTTGGTGAGTCGGGAGCGGATTATCTTTTGATTTTCTTTTGGGTTTCGCTTTAACAGCGGCCCATGTGTAGAATTTCATCCACTGTTCCCGATTCATTGGTCCAGACTTTTGCCATCGCGTTGGCGGCTCGGGTATGCTAGCCGCCATGAACGTGGACTTTGGCTTCGCATTGCGTTCCGCCCATTCTTCCCAACATGCCCATCTGCTTTTCATAATGCTCTCCAAATTATTTTTGATGTAGTTGGCCGAAATTTTGTCAAAATAAATTCACAATATATGTACAAAAATTTGTTTTCCAAATTTTTTTTGTCTGCATTTTGTGAAATGTTCCAATAAACAATTTTATCCAAATGATTTTAAATTATATTTAGTTCTAGTTGAAGCAAAAGATGCGTGGTTAGCTACATTCCAACCTTATAGTAAGTAAACAAGTGAGTTGTAAACTACCAGTATATTTCTAGTAAAACGAACGTCAATTAAGTGAATCTAAATTTCTCGAAGTCTTGTGTTTTTTATCTCCGTTCAGTTGGGAATATTTTGTTTTGTAGTTGTTTTTGAGGCGTTGCACAAGTACTTCTTTTTACAGCTCAAGAAAGTCAGAAGAACAGCTGCTACTTCGTATCGAGGGTTGTATCATTAAGCAAATGTAGCGTAAAATTGCTTTTGTTTCCGACGCCAGAGCCTATCGATGGCATATGTGGTGTCGATTTCACACATGTTATGAGCACTCTGCGGTCGAGTACGAGTTAGGACCGCACTCAGATTGATGACTTTCAACTTGGGCGAGTTTGTCCTTAGAGGAACAGTTCCGGCTGTATGAGAACCAACAGGAAATGTCCCCGATCGAAAGAAAAGAAAAAAAAAAAGTCTCGTGAATTATTAAAATTCTTCAGGCTAACACCACGAAAGCAAAAGCAAGAGCCAAACCAAACAAGAAATGCAGACAATAATCGTGGTTTGACCAGGTTAGAAACTGGCGACAACAAATCATGACAACGGTAACCAACAAACGGTCGACGACAATAACCACGACGACGTCGACGATGGCGATGGTGGCGGCGACGGCTATGGCGACGGCGACGCACATCATCAAATGCAACACGCGGCAGCATGGATAATAATGAAGATGGGCGACAATGCCAACCGGCCGTAGCAAGACGACCAGGTAAACAAACAGTCGACTAACAACAACAACAACGACATCAACGCCAACAACTGCAAGAACGTTAGAAAGGTACTCGCACAAGACACACAAGGCAAAAAGTGCGATCGATTGCAATGCGCACCGAATTTCAATTGGGCATCGAGAGGCCATAAGGCAAAGACCAGAGGAGTCCAACATACAACGGCAGAAGCTTTCGTAATGGATGGCCATGGCATTCGGGAAATACTTACAGCTGCTATTGATGATAAAACAGCACCAAGTACGAACACTACCCGTGCCAGTGCAGACCAGTTGCCAAGCATTCAGTCGGACAAAGACTACAAAAGGAATTGGGTTATGACCTCGAATGCGTGTCGCCAACAACGATTGGCGCTGCAATGCAATGGGATGCTCCTCCGATGCGGTCGGGAGTGCGTGATTGAGCCGTTTACATTGTGCATTAAAGTGGGTGAATATGGGACATACGGGACTAATGTTTATTTTCCATTTCGGCAAATAAATGAAAAGACGAGCAAACAATTTAAAATATTTCAAAGACTCTGCCCAAGTGCTCAAGATCTAGATATCCATTTTGATGCACCATTTCAACGTCAGTGATGACGAGATGAGATGGGATAATGAGATCTGAATTCACCAGGTTTATTACTTCGGATGATGATTTCTTTAATCCCTTGCATAATTTTGCCCAGGACATAAAAAATAAAAAAGGAGATTGAAATCTGAGATGCAGTCTTTATATTTGTGTATTATTAACTAAAACCTTTGCTTGCTACAGGATCTTTAATTTTATGTCTTGTCAGTCTGTTGCCTCTAATGATTTTCATTAACTCTTTTTTAATAACTATTAATTTAACTCAAGAGTTTAATATTAACTCATCAATGAATTGAGTTATTGACAAAAACAAAATAATAATCTAGTTTGATCTTTGCCGAATGTATCCAGTTATTGATTTTGCTATGTAGTTGAACAATGTTCACTCAAAGTTAGAATGACCATGTATAGAAAAACATAAGCAGACATAATAAAGGACAAATAGAATATAACGTTTATTGGCCAGCCAAAGTAGCCGTTACGATTCACTTGAAAAAAACACAATTTAAAATTACGTTTTAAAAATATTTGCATATATGGTTGGTATGAAAGGACTGAGACACAATAATACAGAATACCTATACAAAAGTCAAATATTTTTGGCATGAATGTACACTCGGTTACACTTATTGTCTTGTGTGTTTTGATCACCACCTATGTGAAATATATTTAGATGTCACTGTGTAACAGATTTTTCATTTTGCATTTGGCAGCTTAAATAAATCGACAATAGATTATCTCTTGCTTAAGCCAACTGTCAATAAACAAGCACTAAATAAAATGCATTACCTCATAATTTCAGCTAAATTATAAAATTCTCGCATTTAAATTAAATGGAGTCGAATATTCACAGCCTGGAAATACCAAAATTAAATTCTTTTAATTTGCGCTTGGAATTTAATTATTTTATTTTTTTGAGCAAGGCATTTCGTTGGAATACTTCACATATAAATATGATTAGCCAATTTAAGTCAAAACCACTTTAATTATAAAGTTTTAAATCAATCAGACAAGTAGCAATAGCGACTGCCAATCCGAGCGGTCATCCATCTGCGATACACATTTTCAGATATTCATATAAACGAGTCTTTGCCAGTACGGGCTGGGTGCTGGCCGGGCACGTACTTGCTCTCGGCGCTATGGGGCCAATAAGGTGTAAATTTATGCGCCAGCGCCAGTTAAGAGAATCAGTCAACAACAATGAAACAATAACAACACAGACTTCGGCCAACAACCATTAGCAAACAAGCCTATGCAATTTATTGTTAATTCTTATAAAAGCTCAACAAAACGCACATTTTTCGTATGCCTTGTGATAGACATTTTTTTGTTGATTTTGTTTTGTTATATACTTTTTATCTTCACGTGCAATCGAAGCGCATTTTGTAATTATTTGTAAGCTGTGTGAATTTTTGTGGCCAATCAGCGTTTTTGTTCGCAGTTTTGATTTGCTGCCAAGATTTCAACGTAATTGTATCTCATGGCTAACGTGTATTCTATGAGATTTATTTTTTTTCGTTATTGCTGCTTATGCTGTTGTTGCTGTCGTCATGTTCTTTGGGAGTTTTGCACCTTGTTTACAACTGTTTGTTTAATTATTTATATGTATCACAAGCAACACTGACAAAGTGGACAAGGATCTGTGATCAATCTAATGAATAATGAATACTGCCTGTGCCACATTTTTCGATTGGGCGTTGCACTACATTTACCAAAGTATCTGGATTCGTCGTTCGAAAATGTCTCTAATTGGCGCGTTGAGAAAGTAACTTGCAAACTCGGATCAAATGCATTTGGCACGCTTCCATTTGAAAACGAAATTAACTAAAATGAAATCAATTAAAAAATTTTTTTCCCCGGCTTTATTACACAATGGAAACATTCAGTGGTATTGCAATTTGAATGCCTTGCACGCTTTGGCCACTGCCAACTACTTGCTAAGTACCTAACCAACCGACCGGATGATTTGTGGACTGCCTCCAGTATGTCAAAATTAACCCACATTTCTAGCGCCGTTGGGAAATAGGAAAAATTGCTTATAACCAACAACAGCGAATGGCGCAAAAATGCAGCGAAGATGCGAGAAATATCATTGTAAAAAAAATCCTGTTGCATAAAATTAAATGTGCTAAAATATGCCATCGTCAGAGGAAAACGAAATGTTGTTATGGCCAGCATCAAGTGTTTGCTGCGGAATGCAGTTCAGTAAACCATAGTTTTAAATAGTATCAAGTGCGTGTGAAGGCCAATGAAGTGGTTTTATTGTAATAACAGAGGCAACAAATTTAAATTGAATACATTTAATAGAAATAACTCTTTAAATGTGTTTGTATTCACAGAAAAAAACAAAAAGTAAATAGTAAATTAAAAATAAAATGTAATATTTAAATGTAAATAAAAAAAAATAAATAAAAACAATTTTAAGGGGATCATAAAATGGTATCATGATGTCATGAAAAGAATAATTAGTGGTACAACGGAACGGTCTAGAGGGAAGGTCTATTTATGTACGGAGGTAAAACATCTCGGAAATAGCGACGAAGAGCATATAGTAAGAATTTCTTTTGCTCAGATTCCAATCAGCTTCGGGGAATCGGATATTGTATAGATCACACACATGATCTACAACTGGATGAACATGAGAAGTATAGAGCACAATAGAATAAATATAAATCAAACCATAAGAATTTTCCAACTATGTCCACTTTAAAAAAATGTTCATCAATTAAAAACGTACAATAAAGTTAAAAATCAATGTTCAGTAAAGAATGGATGTGTATACTATATTATAAAAATTTACAATAAATTGCCGCTTCCGAGATTATATATATATCATTTATAATTACAGACAAAGAAAACAAGTATCTTTACAAACGTTGTTTGAATATATCAAATAATTTTGTATTGCTTATACTTTTAATGTGAGCTCTTTAACCATAAAAAGCTCGTTTCCAATTTTGCCTCTCATTCATGACATTTTCTCATTATGGCCTATAACCAGCAAATAAATGTCTAAAGACAAAAAAGAAAAATCTGAAAACTGCAATGGTAGCCACAATTTATGTAGGCACAACACGTGAACCATTGATTAAATTAGATGTTTTCATTTGCCAAGCCCTGCTAAGCTACAAGCAAAAACCAAAGAAATGGCACATAAAAAATATTTATGAGCGCCTCGTTTTTTGTGGCATTTTAATGCATAAGCCAAGCAAACTAGTTACAGCCAAATCAATAAGCCGAAAAACATTGCAAACTGTGCAACCGAGTAACTGACTAACTGCCTAACTGGTTGGCTTACTGACAAGCGAGCCGCATTGGGGAACAAATCAACTGACAGCAACAATTTCCAGGCAACGAATGATATTAAATTGGGTTGCGTACGTGGCTGGCAAATGCTTAACAAAAACGGTGGTCAATACAAATGAATACGTTATCAACGACATTCAGTTACAAATACTAAAACAGTCAGCCAAAATGCATAAGTCGACAGTGTTCGAATAGAAGACATCCTTTATTTTAAATCACAAACATTTTTTCAAATATTTATTTTTTTCAAGATAAATTATTGCTGCAATTGAGTTTAGAATATATATAAAATGGAATAATATCGAGCGTTTTAAAAATTCTAACAATAATATATTTTTTTAAATTTTATATTTGGTGGCCTTTTGAGTATTTTTTAAAATATGAAATGAACCTAGGAAATATCCAAAACCTATAATTCTTATAAAATTTAGTTTTTTATCTATGTTCTGTAGTATCAAGGAAGAGTCTTGGGTACATCGATTCGTTTGTTGATGCTTATTAAAAGTCTATATAATATATAGCACACAAATATATTCTTCAGTCTGGTTTATGTATGTCTATATTTTCACAAGTTCACTACATAATTTTAAAGGGTACAGGGTATACCAGCAGAGACGATGGCTACATAGGTAAAATTAGTTGCGTTTGGCACAGAAACTCCGGAAATTGAATTAGAAACCCATCTGCGAGGCAGCTAGACAGGCTAGTAGTTAGGCAGGCCAGGCAAATGACCAAGTTAGCATTTACAGGTTACAGTTGGTATGTAGTTATTTTGTTGTTGTCGGGCCGATTTGACTTTAACAACAAGTCGAATCAGTTGACGTTGCACTTGTCGCGATTGAACATCAGTTTGTTTTTTATTTCGCTGTATTGCCTACTTTTCAACGGCTTGTACTTTCGATTGGTTAATTGTTAAACAAATTAAGCAACAGTTTTTCGAATGCAAATCGAATGCATGCCTTGTCTGGGGCTGCCTATAACAAGTTGCAATCACTGATTGCTGTTGCACATCCCACATGTAATTTGCAACTCATAAAAACAAACAGGCCAAGTTGCTTATCGCAACTAGTTCAGCGGGCCACAGACCACATTCTGCGATGCATATGTCTCGCTCTATGCGCCTCGCCAATCGCCTTAGCTTGTGATTGCCAAATAATTTGAATTATTAATAATAAAGTGATTGGACAATGTTAAGAATTTGAGCTTATAATGCAATAAAACGCTTTATTTACCCGAGGTCGTTTAATGTATTATTTTAGTTGGTAGTTTCTGCTTTCGGCCAAAGGGATGGAAAAAACAAGTAAATATGCTCTAGTCGAAAGAGCTCGACTAGAAGATACCGTACGCACTCGATTTAGATACATTTAAGATAATGAATATATTTTTACTCTCGCTTCGATTATCATTCTGTCTCCATTTCGTACGGAATACCTTTTGAGTCAAAACTTATGTGTATTTTATCCGATCTTGATGGATATTGTTGATCAATAAAATTCAACGTACATTAATATTAATTATAAATCTATTTCTTTAAAACTGGCTTTTTTACAGCTTTCAAAAGTTGGTACGCCCGATAAACAGGAGGAGTTATCAATTAAAAATAAAATTAACTTGAAATGTGTGTGGTAGACGATAACTTATATCCTAAATTTAACTAGCTCTTTGTTCATATGGACGGACAGATGGACGAACGGGAAGACAGATCGACTCGGCTTTTAACACTGGTCTGTTTGTTATATACTTTTGAACAAACCATTCTGGGTAAAATATGATGGATGAAGATAAACAAACATTCTTAAGAATTTTAACTCGTATAGGTACTTACTCATTGACTCTCTTGCTGGACTATCTCCATCCACCACTAATGCCTCGTTATCGGAATCGTTATCAGGCTGGGGGTGTTGCCGCACACTTGTCGCACCCGGCACATAAGTCTCTTGGCTGTGTATTTGGTTGTTGCTTTCTGTGCCGCCACTGGACGTGGAGGAGGCAATGCCCACATCAATGCAATCCTCTTCCATCTCCTGTTTAATGCGTTTGGCAACTGGGCCGCAACTGACTCCGTCATCTTCAGTTGCCGGTATCGTTATGCCACCAATATTAGCCTCCTAAGACAAATACAATAAAAATTAGTTTAATTGCTACAGTAACAATAAAAACAATTAGCATATTTATTAGCAACGGAAGTAAGATATCAACAAGTATCGCCTGGCTATCTATTTGTTTAGGTGCGGTCTACCCTAACTGGCCCGATAAATGTTTCATTCATAATTTATAGCGATCCCCGTTCTTCTGTTATTATTCTTGTTAGTCTTGTTGCCGTTGTGTAATAATTCTTACCAAACAGAGACTTGAGTTATTGTTATTGTTATTGTCGGTCAGCTCCTAAGTGGGTCGCTTTTAAAGTTTTGACTCTATTTGGCTTGGGATACAACATGTAGCAGGGTTGGGAACATTATACCCACGTTTCAGAGCCTGGCTCGGTACAAGGGTTAATGTAAAGAGATTTGCATAAAATTCGCAAAGATTTAGCTGGTAATTATCAAGATAGGCAACACAGTAGCAGATTTTACGAAAGGTGATTTGAATACAAAATAAAATGGAATATGGGGTGTCTTATAATCCTTTATTGGTTGGGGTTTACTACAGAGTTATATAATATCCGGTACGTACATTTTCCATCAGTTCTAAAAGATTAACAAAAAGATATTAAATGCAAGATTATTTTGAAGCAATCGTTCAATTTCTATTTTCCACGCTGTTTCATAAAGAGGTCGCATACAGTCTATGATAACCTACTTGAACCAATGGAGCATACTACTCTACGTATTAACCAACCTACTTTGGCAATTTAACAAATAACTTTGACACCAAATGACTGTAATTAGTTTCAAACGAACCGTTTTAATTAAGAGCCAACTTGGACTGAACGAAAAAATATGGGCAATGACACTTAACCTCAAACTTGAGCGTACTAAGTGGATGAATTTGAAACTTGAACTTCCAATTGACAGCCAGACGATGTAGAGAAAAAAGATGGCTGCGTGCCAGTAAAATACTCATATGCCATGGTGGTATATGAACTTGACTGCAGGCCGCTTCCCCTCCACCCAGGGAGTCTGAGAAGGTGAGGGAAAAACCTACGAGTAGAACTAACCAAAAACGGAGAGAAATGAAAAGACAAAGAAGCAACAGACCATAATCAGTGTTCCATTGAACGCACAAAATCATTTAGCGAAACCGAAACGAAAAGAGCCGACTAGAGCCAGCAAACGCAAGCTGCACCCCACGAGCCCATAAGCCCACAAGCCTACAAGGCAGCAGGCACCAGGCACTTGAAACTGTTTTCCAAGACATGGACAGAAGCAGAAGACAGAACCAAGTTGGCTAAGGTAAAGTGTTTGCTTTATTTGTACGTACGTATGGGGACGTAGGGTATACAACTCTTGGATGAATGAATATAGGCAAGATATAGCAACAGCAGTAGATCCACCTCGAATATGCTCAAAGATGGCAGCAAGTTCAAAGCACGCTACGTAACAGACCAAGACAAACTTGACGATGAGTTGAGTTTTGTAGCAAATTGAATTGTCGTTGCTGTTTCTGTAGTTGTTTTTGTTGTTGATGTTGTTGCATGAATCACGTGACCATGACCACCTAGCAGTGCCCAAGTAAGAACAACAAAAGAGACAGACTTGAAGTCTTATCCCCTGCCACAGCCGCCGTATCTGAGACTGCAGCTGTACCTGTATATGGCCAAGCTGCAATTTGAACTTCACTTAAAAAATCATTTACTTTCATTTAGAGACTGCGGAACTTGTCGCTTCGTGTAACGAGTGTAAACTTGGTCTAATAACTGCCCATTAACAGCCAGTCGGATCATGCGCATAGAAGCAACTTTTTGGTACACGATTTAAGGGTCAGATAAAAAGGCATATTTTGCCTCAAGTCTCTGGATTTGCATAGCTATTCTCTTTTCCCGTTTACTCCAACAAAAAGTGGCATTTTGCTTTTTTGTCGTGTACTTACCTTATTTTGCTTGCGCCGCTTACGTTCATTTGAAGTAGCAGCTGGCGCTGATGTGGTTGCTGTTGCTTTTGTTGTCAGAATGGGGGAGGAGGAGGATTCGATCTCCTCTTTCACCTGCAGATTGGCTTCCTGTCGATCTGTTCACAAACAAATTCAAACTTGTTTAAATTACATAGCCGAAATTTAGAAATGTCGGTAATTATTAAAACATATATATCGCTCATTTTACTTAGAATTTTTTTTAAAACATTTCTCCAAAAATGACTTCAAATATTATTTAAATTTACAGAACTTTTAAGCATTGAATATTTTTATACATGCTGATATTGAAATTAAACGCATATTCTGAACAATCTTAATAAATTAACTATATACGTGCATGTAGAGTGTAAGAATTAAATCTTATTTGGTTAAAAATACTGAATTCGGTAATCTCAGTTAAATTTATCACCTCATCTAATCTATCTAATTACAAACAACTTACATTTCATTTCAATTTCTTCATCATCCAATAGCAATGAAACGACTTCTTTGGGCTTGAGTGTGTCGGGCTTGAAATTGCCGCCACTTATAACCATGCGTTGTATCTGGAAAAACAAAACACAACAATTATGAAAAAACATATGCGTGAAAATGCCGAAAATATTGAAAGAGCAGCGCCTCAGGAAATGAAATGAAACACGTAGAAGGGAAAAGCGCCTGGGGCTGAGCATAGACTTACTTAGTTTCCCTTTTGACGGCCTTAGTACTTTAATATGATAATGAGGAGTTGGGCAATTAAACTAATAAATGCACAGGGCTCAGAAAAAACAAACACTGAATGAATGTTCTTATAGAGAACTTAAAGGCGTAACCGAAATGTCGCCTAACCAATTGTATAATTAATTTCCGGTATCGTTTTACCCTTGTTTTTATATCTGCCCCAAACGATGCACGTCGTGCACAAGTGTTTCATGTATGCGGCTCGTATTTCATTCGGTACTTCGAAAAAGACGCAACAATGCGCCAGGCAACTACAGCTCAAGCATGGGGAAGTCGACGCACGTGCCTAATATAAGGCAGTAGAAAGCAAAAACAAAACCAACAAGCGACTTTTTTTGATCGGTTTGCTGAATAGAGTTTTGCGGTTTCCTGGCCCCGAGTAGTTTTTTACCTCGCTCTTTTCACGTGCCCGCTGCAGAATTCGCTCCTCGATAGTACCCTTGCAGATGAGACGGTAGACTGTCACCTGTTTGGTCTGGCCCAGACGATGAGCCCGATCCATGGCCTGTTGGTCAACGGTGGGATTCCAGTCCGAATCGTAGAAGATGACCTGCAAGCAGAAATGTAAGATGATTTGGAACTGATATATTAAACCTTGAATAAACATCCGTTTACGAGCATATAATCAAATATCTTTTAGCCCACTCGAATGACAATTGAAATGAATATGTAAATGAGCATTCGACACGCACATCCTTTCGCAATCCTTTTGATATCTGGCATTTGTCAGCGTTGCATATTAAATGTGGGTACGAGTATTCAATAATCTATGTCGAGTCACGAATTCTACGTCTTTCCTGTTATTTCTATCTACTATATTATAGAAGGGGCCATTCTTTTCATTTGGGACATGTGCCGAGTGCAATTGGGCTGCGTTTCTGCAAGGGTTGAATCGAGACTGCCACATCCGACAACTCAATTTGGAACACGTGTTTTTAAATCATTTATATCAGGCTTAACCCCTTCATTACTCTATGTCGAAATCCGTTTACTTTCGACAGACTGCAATTGTATTTCATTGGAATTGAGACGAAAAAAATGAGACTAGAGTATGGTTGAATACTTGAGATGTTATTACAAGTGGTGGAAGACTGAAATAATAACCTTACGGAATTTTTATAACTTTTGTAAGTTCGTAGTTTTGTGTTTATAGAGGTTTGTCGTATTTTGCAAATATTAGCAAATGAAGTAAGGATCGTTTCTTTGTTTTGCATTAGTAAAGCAAGTTGCACTACTAATTGTGTTGTGGATCAAGTAATAAACAAATATTAAAGCAAGAAAAAAATGTAATATTTGTGTATGTATTTTTTTGTTTAAATTCATATTTAATATTTAAGATCGCATCAATTGTTAATTACTAAAAGCAACATTGACTATTTAGAGTCATAAGTTAAATAACTTACGATAGCAGTCAGTAAACGTAACTTAATAGGTGAAGCTACCACACCACATTATGTTCTCCTGATTAATTTTCACGATTGACTTCGCCTTTTCACAAAAATTGGCTAATTTCAGCGAGGCACGTATGTAAAAAGTAATAATTATACAATAAATAACTTAAGGTTTTACATATTTTTTATATACTTTTTTAAAGGCAATCACTGTGAATGCAGAACGGGCTGTAACTTTGAAAAGAGAATTCTGGGGCCTCTTCTACGAAATGATTGAAAAGTTCAATGTCTATGTGGCTCAGATTATCACTAGTATGACAAAAGTAGACCAGAACTGTAAGTGGAATTGAATGCCCAATAAAGTGCAATTTATAACGATTGCATTCAACAGAAATCTAAGCGTTGAGAATCTAAAATATTTGACAATGAAGCAAGCCTTGAATTGGCACATTTCAAGAGAACTAGTGAATTTCAAGGTCATCTTAAGTTAAGGGGTTAATATGGTAACTTAATTTCGAACGGCTACCCTGAGTTAATTGATAGAGGCTGCTCAGCTTGCGCAGCGCCTTCCTATAGGTTGGACCATACTAAGCTTCAAACACAAAATCAAAATGTGCAGTGGCAATGTCGATGTAGTTCATTTGCCTTGTGAATAAAGATTTACATTTTCAGCATATCTATGAAGTGATTGCGGTTGATAGCAACAAATATGTCGGATTCGATAAGGTGCTGAGGCATCTCAGTTAAAAAATATACGGTTTAGGTAATACGAATGATATTGAATTAACTAAGGATTATGTTAATCATTTTTTTTAAAGCTGGATTATATAAATGAAAAATTACATAGAAGTTGATGATTTCAACCTGCTATATGAGGCTCACGAACCCAAATTCGATCACATTTAATTATCGAAAGCCGAAAATGATCCCTGGAGAGGGACCGACACTATTGACGTTTGTGCTGATACTGTACTGGTATATTTTAATACACTCAATATTCACGTGAGCTTAAAGTAAAAAAGATTTATCAGCAACGACAGAGTATAAATAACAGGAAAAATCAAATATTTTATGTCTATTTCTAAGTTCAGTACACAATTTAAGCATTCGCTACTAGAACTTTTTGTTGCTAACAAATTGGTTAACAGATTTCCAATATTGTAAGCTCGTGTACGCGGAACAAATAAATTACCAATCGTTTCCCCATTGTGAGTAATTGAAAGGGATTCAAACACAATAATAATAATGTAAAGCACGCAGCTTGGATCACCGATAACAATTATTACTTTTTGAATTTAAGTATTAGGTTGATTAAGTATTCTTGCAACAAATGTTGGGTACCCTCGAATGTCTTCTATTTATATATTTGATTAATCATATTAAATATAAAAGTTTCTAAAATTTAGGGACTACTTTAAATTATTACTCGACTTTTAATAATGGACATTCTTTTAAAAAAATATTTAATAAAATCAACATCGTAAAATGACTGCAAATACATGATACGGAACCGTATAAACATTAATGTCCGAATTAAATTTCATTGGAACTGCCTCCCTAAGTAGCGGTGATAAGCCACAGCATGATATTGACTTTGCTTTCAGCTTTCAATGCCAATGCCTTAATAATGGATTGCTAGTAATATTTACAACCTCTTATACGATTTCCTTACATAGATAACACCCTTATTAACTGTAAATGGAACTGTACGATAAGAGTTGACTTTTAGCTAAGAAACACCTTTTAGTAGTGCACGAAAAGTGCCTTCAGCTGCAGTATAAGTTTAATTCACAACGATGACACACCACCTAGTCGGAATTACCCTGCTGCTGCTAGCATTAGGCCAATGGGCTCAGGCTGGTGACAATATATTCCAGCGTACTTTCAAGCAACTGCACGGAGAGCCTCCTTTGCCCGAGAACCAGAATCGAGCTGATGAGGTACAAACATTGTGGATCGAGCAGAAGTTGGATCACTTCAATGAGTCCGAGACTCGAACATGGCAAATGGTAAGCGTCAAGTATTATATAATAGTTCCCAATCGATTACGAATTTTTTATTTACCCCTAGCGGTATATGTTGAACGATGTGTTCTTTAAAGCCGGTGGTCCCATGTTCGTTTTCTTGGGCGGAGAATGGACCATTTCCACAGGTCGCATTACAGGTGGTCACATGTACGACATGGCCAAGGAACACAATGGCCTGCTTGTCTACACTGAACATCGTTACTACGGTGAAAGCCATCCTCTGCCGTGAGTGATATTACCCAATATTGTAATAGAGTTTCTCATGGATTTCTACATTTTTTCAGTGATTTGTCCAATGAAAATATACAATATTTGCATGTGAAACAAGCATTGGCCGATCTGGCACACTTTTTAACCACACAAAAGGCAACTTATGAGGGGTTGATAGATTCCAAAGTCATTATTGTAGGTGGCTCTTACTCGGGTACGATGGTTACTTGGTTTAAGGAGATCTATCCAGATTTAGTGGTAGGTGGCTGGGCTTCCAGTGCACCACTTTAGCTAAAGTGAACTTTGTGGGTATGTTTGCCCTTTCAACCAACTATATATGTATACCCTACCTAACTTGTAACGCTTTTCATAAAAATTGCTTAGAATACAAGGAGATAATGGGACAATCCATAACATTAATGGGCGGAGCTGACTGTAATAAGCGTATTGAGAATGGAATTGCAGAAATGGAATCGATGTTTGCCACTAAACGAGGCGCAGAGGTCAAGGCTCTGTTAAAGCTCTGTGAACATTTCGATGTATACAGCGATCTGGATGTATGGACATTGTTCAACGAGATTTCCGACATTTTCGCTGAAGTTGTGCAGGGACACTAGTGAGTAAAAAATTTAATAGAATTAAATATATATTACATTCATTAAATTATTATTAAATCAACAGTGCTGGACGGATTGAGGGCGTTTGCCAGAAAATCATGACAGAAAGCTCTGATCTCATAGGATTAGGCAAGCATTTACTTAGTGTATTTGAACAGAGTGGTGGCAAATGCAACGATCTCAGCTACAATGCCATTACTACCGTTTTTTTGGAGTCAAGGTAAACAGGAGGTCCCAGTAAGTAATTAAATCTAAGGCTTGTAATATTATCATTCATCTCTTGACTAACATTTGACAGTGCGTCAGTGGTTATACCAGACATGCAATGAATATGGCTGGTACCAGACCTCAAGTTCATCGGCACAACCATTTGGCACCAAGTTCCCGTTAGCATTATTCAAGGCAATGTGCGCCGATCTTTATGGCTCCCATTATACCAACTCATTTATCGAGAGACAGGTGGCAAACACAAATACCGACTTTGGGGGCATGTCGCCTAATGTACAAAATGTGTACTTAACTCATGGCCAGTTGGATCCTTGGCGTGCAATTGGCATTCAGACAACAGTTATACCAGGTGGGACAATCGAATAATGATATGTAAAATCATTCTATAATCATTTTGTTGGCTTTTACAGAACATGCACACTGCGCGGACTTTGGTTCGATCAGTGACAGTGACACCGCCGAAATGCGTGTCTCGAAAGAACGAATAGCTGAACTGGTTCGCGAATGGCTGAAGTAAAATTGTTGTCCATTTAGGTATCTGAGAATGGCTTTATTGTAATGAAATAAATAAGCAAGCGCAATTAATATTCAGTTGTTTCACGGTGATTTGACTACAAGTGAATTGAGGAATTTCTGAAGATAATCCTACAAGCGGATTTTAAGTTCTTCGAACTTGACTGCAGACAGATAAAGTAATAAAAAAAAATTTTAATGTTTCCTCAGTTTTTTGTGGTTTTCATTCAAAAATTAATATTTTAAACTTATTTTCTGTTAAATGCAATTAAATTGCATTAATATGAACTTTTTATTTTGTTTCTAAGGAATTAAGTAAGTAAGTAAGTATATTAATAGCAGATTTAGTATACAAACAGCAGCTTGACATCCACGTACAATCCAACTTCAAAAATACTCTTTAAAATAGTAAGCATATGGCAAATTAATAAGTTAATTAGCTAGATTGTTTTGAACAATGTTAATTTGTTATTAAAAACATATAAAGTATGTTCTTTAATTAGAAACTGAATACCCTATCTGCAACAAAAGGTATACTCTGTTATACTATATAGAGAATTTAATACTGGAAATATTATATATATCCAGTACTGTCCGCCTCGCATCAAGTAACTTTTAAATCGACCGCAATTGACTTATCTCTCCGCAATATAAGCACAAATATGAAATCGAATTAACCACTTAACGAAATAACCCACATAATATCGGGTACACAAGAAATCAAAAATCGATTACAATCAGTCAAAGGTGATCCAAACGTAAATTAATAACGATGTAGAACAAGCAAGTGGTTTATCGACAGTTGTTATCTTCAAGTTTAGTCGTAAGATTTCAATAGTTTCGGACTCGCTTCGACTAGCTAGGCTGATAACACATTACATTTTATTGAGTTCGACAATGTATTAGGCCGACATTTCGATAATAGTATGACAGTATGCTTTACTACCTCTTGCGCGGTTTGACACGTAGATTATAATAAGTGCACGATAAGATTTGCCACTTAGCTAAGCAACACCTATTAGTGCTCGCAGAGTGATCGAAGAGTGCCTTCAGCTGCAGTATAAGTTTAATTCACAACGATGACACACCACCTAGTCGGAATTACCCTGCTGCTGCTAGCATTAGGCCAATGGGCTCAGGCTGGTGACAATATATTCCAGCGTACTTTCAAGCAACTGCACGGAGAGCCTCCTTTGCCCGAGAACCAGAATCGAGCTGATGAGGTACAAACATTGTGGATCGAGCAGAAGTTGGATCACTTCAATGAGTCCGAGACTCGAACATGGCAAATGGTAAGCGTCAAGTATTATATAATAGTTCCCAATCGATTACGAATTTTTTATTTACCCCTAGCGGTATATGTTGAACGATGTGTTCTTTGAAACTGGTGGTCCCATGTTCATTTTCTTGGGCGGAGAATGGACCATTTCCACAGGTCGCATTACAGGTGGTCACATGTACGACATGGCCAAGGAACACAATGGCCTGCTTGTCTACACTGAACATCGTTACTACGGTGAAAGCCATCCTTTGCCGTGAGTGATATTACCCAATATTGTAATAGAGTTTCTCATGGATTTCTACATTTTTCAGTGATTTGTCCAATGAAAATATACAATATTTGCATGTGAAACAAGCATTGGCCGATCTGGCACACTTTATAACCACACAAAAGGCAACTTATGAGGGGTTGAGCGATTCCAAAGTCATTATCGTCGGCGGCTCCTACTCGGCTACTATGGTAACTTGGTTTAAGACCACCTATCCAGATTTTGTCTTAGGTGGCTGGGCTTCCAGTGCACCACTTTTGGCTAAACTGAACTTTTTGGGTATGTTTGCCCTTTCAACTAACTATATCCTACCTAACTTATAACGCTTTTCATAAAAATTGCTTAGAATACAAGGAGATAATGGGACAATCCATAACATTAATGGGCGGAGCTGACTGTAATAAGCGTATTGAGAATGGAATTGCAGAAATGGAATCGATGTTTGCCACTAAACGAGGCGCAGAGGTCAAGGCTCTGTTAAAGCTCTGTGAACATTTCGATGTATACAGCGATCTGGATGTATGGACATTGTTCAACGAGATTTCCGAAATATTTGCTAGCGTTGTTCAGGGACACTAGTAAGTATGAGTTCAAATAGATCCCAAATATAGTGGTTATAATGTTATTCATTCAACAGTGCTGGACGGATTGAGGGCGTCTGCCAAAAAATCATGGCAGAAAGCTCTGATCTTATAGGAGTTAGTAAGTATGTACTCGGTGAATTTGAAAAGAGCGGTGGCAAATGCAACGATCTCAGCTACGACGCCATCATTACCGTTCTTTTGGAATCAAGATACAGTGGCAACATAAGTAAGTATTTAAGTGAGTCGCTGTTTCTAGTATTGCTTAAATTTTAAATAAATATTTGCAGTGCGGCAATGGATATACCAGACATGTAATGAGTATGGCTGGTACCAGACATCAAGTTCCTCGGCACAACCATTTGGCACCAAGTTCCCCTTAGCATTATTCACGGCAATGTGCGCTGATGCTTATGGCTCCCATTATACTAACTCATATATCGAGACACAGGTGGCAAACACAAATACCGACTTTGGGGGCATGTCGCCTAATGTGCAAAATGTGTACCTAACTCATGGCCAATTGGATCCCTGGCGTGCAATGGGCATTCAGAACGAGACGCAGGCAACCACTATACCAGGTGGACTGTTTAAAAATAATAATAGTTCCAAACATTTAATAATCATTTTTTTGACTTTGCAGAACATGCACACTGCGCGGACTTTGGTTCGATCAGTGACAGTGACACCGCCGAAATGCGAGCCTCGAAAGAGCGAATTGCTGAACTGGTTCGCGAATGGCTGAAGTAAAATGATGGTTCTATTTTGGTTTCTGCGTTAGCAAAATCTAAAAGTTAAGTACTTGTGTTTTATTGCTGTAATAAATAAGTATGCGAAATACCAAAAATAGTTGGCTTTTAAGAATATACTGTTAAATAGAGTTTGATGGGATTACGCAAACATGGCTTTCATTTTGCCTTCGTCAGTTTTTTATTACGAAGATGGGCTGAAAATGTATAGAACCCATAATAAAATGACTCCATATTTAATTAAATTATTGGACATCATAAATTTGTGCTTCTTATTTTGCGGCTGAAAATCCCGTCTTATCACCAGTTTCTATTGATATATTACGCTTATCAGCAATACTGTTGTAGGCTTTTATCTTGATCGCAAATTAATGATAACTTCCAAGCAGTTGGATTAAATAAAAGTTGAACGTTGGGCTCTGGCGTATTTCATTTTCGATCATGCTGGTGCTTCGGTTGGTCAGCCTATTGCTGGTGGCTTTGTCTAGCCAGGCAAACAGCCTGCAATGGAAGAAAGATGTGCCCGTTTTCGTGAAAACTTTAAGGGATCTGCATCGTGGTCCACCCCAACAAAAGGCGATAAGTCTAGACAGGTATATTGAGGAATGGATCACACAGCCCCTGGATCACTTTGATGAAAGCAATGAGAAGACTTACGAAATGGTAAGAACATTTTAAAAGCAATATTCTGAACCACATATTTTGAAAAGTTTTACTTTATGTAGCGCTATTTAATAAATGATGAATTCCAAACTGAGGGGAGTCCAATATTCATATATTTGGGCGGTGAATGGGAAATCACCGCTGGCATGATACAAAGTGGTCATTGGTATGACTTGGCCAAGGAACACAAAGGCGTTTTGATCTACACAGAGCATCGTTATTATGGAAAAAGTGTGCCAACAGAGTAAGTGCAGTTATCCGAGTTTGTATCAGAATCCTATCCATATGAATATGAATTGTCCACAGGAAAATGACCGTGGACGATTTGCAGTATTTGGACGTCAATCAGGCGCTCGCCGATGTCGAATATTTTATCAAAACCTTTAAATCGGAGAATGCACAGCTCGCCAATTCGAAAGTATTGCTAGCTGGTGGCTCTTACTCAGCCTCAATGGTTGTGTGGTTCAAGCGACGCTATCCTGATTTGGTGGTGGGTGGCTGGGCCTCCAGTGCGCCTCTGCTCGCCAAGGTTGACTTTTTTGAGTACAAAGAGGTGACAGGTAAAGCCTTTCGTGAGCTGGGCGGTCAGAAGTGCTACGACCGCATTCAAAAGGGCATAGCCGACATAGAGTATATGTTTGACAACAAACGTTCGGCTGAGGCACGCGCAATGCTGCGCTTATGCAGCAACTTTGATCATGAAAATGATTTGGATATGTGGAACTTGTTTGGCAGTATTTCTAATGCTTTTGCGGGCATAGCGCAGTATCAAAGGTAAGTCAAGAATATGCTTCAAGGCAATCAAAACTGATGGCTTTTCTATTAAATGTAGACCGGGTGATATCGAGTTTTATTGTACCTTCCTGCTGAGTTTTGATGATGATGCCACAGCCATTGCCAACTTTGTGTACTGGGCTTTTGGCTATGAAACGTGCGTTGATGCACGCTATCAAGAAACTATTGCCTATTATCTGGACGGCATTGAGAATTTTGATGCGTGTAAGTTAGAATACTACTGATAATCGTGTTGTTATCTTTGATTAGTTCGTATTATTTTCGATAGCTCGCCCGTGGTATTATCAGACCTGTAACGAGTACGGTTGGTATCAATCATCCCGTTCACTTAAGCAGCCTTTTGGGACCAAGTTCCCTGCCACGTTTTACATTGAAATGTGCAAAGATGTATTTAGCTCCAAATTCGGTAACGAACTAATCCAAAACAATACCGTCCAGACAAATCTGGACCATGGTGGTATGGAACCCAACGTTGAGAACGTCTATATGACACACGGTGAACTAGATCCCTGGAGTGCCATAGGTCATGGCGTTGCCGAAGGAGCCACGGTTATTAGCAAGGCCTCGCACTGCCCAGACTTCAGCTCAATTAGCCCAAGCGACAGCAGTGAAATGCGCGCATCTAAGGAACGCCTTGCTGAACTAGTTCGAGAATGGTTAGCCTAACTTTTATTAACAAAGCAGTATTTTATTGTCAAGTGATAAAATGCGTAATTTACTCGTTTTTCTGCTATTTTTATTAGCATTTATATCAAGCCGTATGTAATATGTATTTCTATCTGTATGACATTTCGAAATTAAAAAAATAAATAGACGGATTTTTCTTGCAAGTCGATTAATTGAATTAACTTACGTTGGGATTTGCATACTATTATTTTTTCAAAGTTTATATAAACATAAAATTTCATGAACTAGAGCAAATTAATGCATTAGACAGGAAAAAGATCCGATTTCATAATGTACTGTATTGCATGTATTTATATTCTTAATAAGCGAAAATCGACAAGGATATAAGTTCTCCTTAAATGTAAAGACTTGGGTACACGATATTTCTCAGTAAAACTACCTCAACTATAGCTGTTGTTCGACTAACTATATTGCCTATTGGGCAATGTATGTTTTAAATATTCAAGTCTTCAGAAACATGTTGCATACTTTCAGGATCGTATGAAAATTAAATAGTGTACGACAAAAGCTGAGGCATTGGGAAATTTATTTTAAGGGATGTTTCCACACGCAAGGAATGTTGCTTTTTATATTATATTTTTACGCTCTCATACCGCAAAAATCATAGAATATTGGCTTTGAGCAATTTCCGTCTTGCTGTCTGTCTCCGTATGTGCCCACGTCAGACAAAGTGTAAAATTTGGAGTGCTACGTTCACTAAGAAGCTAGGAAATCGAGGCGATGTCCTTCAAAGATCAGATATGCCTAGGCCCCTCGCCCTGACAATTTTAAATGGCTGTATCTTCCGCAGATTTTGGTTCAGAGTCAAATTTGTCAGGTACAGTGGCGGACACGTTATTTGGCTCAGTGTCAAAGAAAAAAAGTAATGGCCTGCCATAAGCTAATTATTCATTATTTTTCAAAAATTCCAAAGACCGATGGTAGGTACATGTATTAACCACCAAAATTAATCTATGACCCCAATACACTGGGGATTCCCCACCTGCTAGGTAGAATTATAAAAATGTTGCCTGCTTCCAGGTATAGTTTACATTTGGACCAGGTACATTGTGGACACCTGGGTGCCATAAAACCCTGATTTGTTACCTATAGTTGAGTATTTTCGGTATAAATAGACCAATCCTGTGTAGTCAGTTTAGTTTTATCCTGCATCTTGCGTGCAATAAGCCAACAAGGACTATGGACAAACAGACTACCATTGCACAACGGAAACTCATCCTGGAACCCCACAAAAACGGATATTCACATCGCCAAATAGCTGAAATGGTCAATCTGAGCAAGACAACTGTGTATAACATCATTCGGCGCTTCGTCGACGCAAATCGAATTGAGGAAAAGGGCAAAATAGCACCAAACAAGATTTTCACCGAAAAGGACGAGCGGAGGATCATCAGGAAAATAAGGGGAAATCCCAAGCTATCGGCTCCAAAACTGACTCAACAGGTGGTGGATGAAATGGAGAAAAAGTGCTGTGTGGAAACTGTGTGCAGGTTTCTGCGCAAACATGACTTTAATGCCCGAGTACCATGGAAGAAGCCCTATATAAGCGTGAAAAATATATAGGGACTTGGATGAGGTTCGCCAAAAACCACTTGGACAAGGATTTGGAGTTCTGGAACACAGTCATATTTGCAGATGCGTCCTATTTCAACATTTTTGACTCAGACGGACGGAATTGTGTGTGGCGATAGTCCAATACTGACCTGAATCCGAAAC
Source organism: Drosophila nr. medialis 2 BK-2023a (assembly GCA_035044325.1). Taxonomy (NCBI): domain Eukaryota; kingdom Metazoa; phylum Arthropoda; class Insecta; order Diptera; family Drosophilidae; genus Drosophila; species Drosophila nr. medialis 2 BK-2023a. The sequence continues at coordinate 659,981 of JAWNMH010000398.1, read as the reverse complement.
ACGTAAAGGCAACAGTCAAGCATGGTGGAGGAAGTGTCATGGTATGGGTGTGTATCTCGTCAGCCGGATTCGGGAATTTGGTGATTATTGAGACAACAATGGACAAGAATGTGTACCTCAACATACTAAAGGAAAATTTACTCCAAAATGCCGAGAAGGTAGGAATCCGACCTACTTTCCGGTTCAACCAGGACAACGATCCCAAGCATAAGGCCAAGATAGTACAGTCCTGGCTCATCAGGAACTGCCCCCACATGATAATTCTACCGGCCCAGTCTCAAGATTTAAATGTTATTGAGAATTTGTGGGCTCTGCTGGAAATTAACATCCGGAAACACAGCATACCCAGCAAAGACGATCTGGAAAATGCTCTGCGGGATGAGTGGAGCAGAATCAGCCCAAAAGCTACCAGGAAGATGGTATCTTCGATGAATATCAGATTAAGGGAAGTGGTCAAATATATTATTTTATTTAGACTGATCCAAATGAAAACTATACATGGAAGTAGGCAATATTTTTAATAATAATAATTCATAATTCTACCCAGCAGGTGGGGAAACCCCAGTGTATTGGGGTCATATATCAATTTTGGTGGTTAATACATGTACCTACCATCGGTCTTAGGAATTTTTGAAAAATAATGAATAATTAGCTTATGGCAGGCAATTTGACACTGAGCCAAATAAGGTGTCCGCCACTGTATATTCCTTTACGAATCCATAAAAAATTTATATAACCACGCCCACACCTGCGCCCATAACCGCCAATGCCGATATTTAGGAATGTGTAACTCAATAAGATAGAGACACTAAACTTGGAAGGTAGCTTGCTGGTAACCTCCTTCGAAGATCGACGTATATGAATTGTACGCTAGTGTCGCCAAATTTTGAAAGTCTGTTACTGCTAACTGCCCCAACATATTGATAAAAAAAATGGGAGGGGCACGCCCACTCCGCCATCCCAAACCAATACACATGTTTGTGTAAATCGATAAAACCGAATATCTCACACAATTTGTAAGCTAGAGTCCCCAAATTTTAAAGGTATATATGTATGTATATATGGACCACACTCCCCCCCACAAAGAGTATAAACCTTATATCTCAGCAATTTTTAATGCATTCAAAATCCAACATTATAACAAATAAAGAAAAGTCAATAGGTGCGGTAATGCATTGCTTTGTGCAACTTTGCTACGAGATTTTCGGGCTGATGAGCGTTTTGGGCTCCAAACGGCACATAAATGTTTTCCAATTTTACCTTGCAATGGGCTCCACTACTCTCAATGGTGACGCCGATCTCAAAGGTGAATCGCAAGGAGGTTTCCATTCAAATTTATTAGCCGATTTTCTTTATTAGCAGTAAAGTTCGATTTTGAAAAATACACATTTGTTGTCACTATTAACAATTGTATGCACAGACACAGATATCAAATTAAATGTTCACAAAACAAGATTCGAAATGGCCGATCCTGAATCCGAAATACACAAAATCAAAAAAAAATTTCACCGGTTCTTAAAGGAAGTTACCAGTAATCTTCGTTTAATAATATTAATTGCTTAGTGGAAAGTTCATTGGAGCTTTTATTACTTTAATTTTGAAGGCAGATATTAATTTGTTTGCAAATAAAGTGAGTGAAATGTGTTAAATTGGTGTGAGAAGGGTAAGTTGCTTAGCTTACCTACACAAAGTTATGAATCTTACGAATGTCTTAGGAAGTGAGCTGATGTAGAAGTTTAGTTGGGTTGGTCAAGGGTTGATTGTCAATCTCGCTTTAAAAGCTTTAAAAAATTGACGAACAGACAGAGGAACATGGAACAAAACCAAAATAGTATTCTCCGTTCGTTCAATGTACCCAAACCAAGCATACATTTGTATTTTCCATGTATGAAAGAGGAGTAAAAGTAAGAACATTCAGAACACTTATTCAGCATCACATTTGGATCTTGCCATTTACTCAGTGTCCCAATAAAATATATAGAAACCCTTATGTGTATCGGTCGTTCGCACAAGATGCTTCTTATGTTCCTCAAATTGTTTAAGAATAATCAATAAATTTAAATGTCTAAGCCATAAGCATTTAATGTACAGATTAAATATAATTGATCTATAACTTTAATGAAACCGGAGAAATGATCGATAAAATATAATTAACATGAAATTACATTTTAAGTCTATAGCTCTTGTTGCCCTGTAGCTGGCGTTCGTACAGACAAAGAGACAGACGGATAGACGGACATAGCTAGATTTGTTATACAAGCTGATTAAAAATATATATACTTAATGGCATCGGAGATGCCTTGTTCTGCCTGTTACATGCTGTTACATCATTATACACTTCTACCCATTTTTATTGGTTCAAAGTATAATAATTTACTGAGTATAGACGTATTACTTCGCAATGAATAAATCATCCGATTGCGAAATTGTCCAAACACCATGACCATAAATGTACGACGGCTTCTTTTTCCGAATGGTGGCCAACGTGACCTAGAAACTACTTGAACTTATCAGTCTTATAAAAACATAACTTAAGACTAAACAACTTGTCAATATTTGCTTTTTAATTGGCACTTATCTTTAATAACATTCTCTTCACAGCTATTTTTGTATAAATACGCCGCGTATTGGGGTAGGAAACCATTCGCAAACTTGCGAACTATTAAACAAGATGAAATACACCCTAGTAGTACTAGCACTTCTGGCACCTCTGGCATCGGCAGCTATTCTAAGCTCAAATGATTTTCCGATTACTGCGTTTGTACAAACACTGAAGGAGCTTCACCGTGGGCCACCAGTGCATATTAGCAGCAAGCGAGCAAATGTGGAGACTCGCTGGATCAGTCAGAAACTGGACAATTTTGACGAAGACAATGAGGCAGTCTGGAACAATGTAAGATGTGATCCTAAGCTCTGAGGCTCCTTCTTATGAACAACTGATCCTAGCGTTTTTTTTTTCATTTTAGCGTGTATTGATCAACGAGGACCACTTCGTGGATGGTTCCCCAATCTTTATTTACCTTGGCGGTGAATGGGAGATTGACCCCAGTTCTATAACAGCAGGACATTGGGTGGATATCGCGAGCGAGCACAATGGCTCATTGATCTACACGGAACATCGTTTCTTTGGCCAAAGCATTCCAATTAAGTAGGTTATTAAATTCCTAACATTAATCCAGATATATTAGATCCATTCCTTGATTTTACCAACAGACCCCTGTCAACTGCAAACCTCAAGTATCAAAACGTGGAACAAGCTTTAGCCGATGTTGTTAATGTTATTAATGTTCTTAAAGAGGAGGAAAAATATAAGGACTCTAAGGTGGTTGTGCATGGTTGTTCCTACTCGGCGACCATGTCGGTTTGGCTTAAGAAATTGTACCCCGACGTAATTGTGGGCAGCTGGGCGTCCAGTGCTCCCCTGGAGGCTAAAGTGGACTTTAAAGGCGAGTAGCCTATCTCAAAGTTGCTATCATAATAATGTTTTCTATCGCCTCTTTGCAGATTATATGACAGTTGTCGGGCAAGCGTACAGGGAGCTCGCAGGAGATTACTGTTACAACATCATCGACAATGCCACCTCCTATTATCAGGATTTATTTGAAAACGGCCAGAATGCGGAGGCTAAGAAGCTCCTAAACCTGTGCGATGGTTTCGATGAGAACGACCAACAAGATCAATGGCAGATTTTTAGCACAATTGCAAACATTTTTGCAGGCCTCGCACAGTACCAAAAGTAGCTATCCAACACCCCATATAATGTACGCAAGCTACCTGAGATTTTACTTTAATACAGCCCAGCAAACTATGACTTGGCGAAATACTGCACAGTGCTTCGATCCTTTAGCACGGATGATGCCACGGCACTATCTAAGTTTGTACAATGGCGTCTCGGCTATCCAGAATGCGTTAACACCATATATCACGGAACGGTTAAATATTACAAATGGTCCATGGACAACTACAATGGCAGTAAGTGGCATCTTGTTAATTTAATGCTGAATACTAAGTTTCACTAATCAAATCAATTCTTTCTTTAGCTGGTCTCGCCTGGTTCTTTCAAACATGCAACGAATTCGGCTGGTATCAGTCTTCCGCTAGCAATAATCAACCATTCGGCTCATCTTTCCCAGCCACCCTGTACACCGACACTTGCAAAGATGTCTTTGGATCAAAGTACACTGCAGCTAAAATCAAAAAATATATACGCAATACAAACACGGAGTACGGAGGTGTGAACCCTAATGTCGAGAACGTTTACATGACTCATGGAGGACTAGATCCATGGAATAAAGTTGGGGCCGGAGCAGCAGAGGGTGCCACCATTATTCCCAAAAATTCACATTGTTCCGATTTGAATTCAATCAGTGCTTCGGACAGTCCTGCATTGGTCGCATCCAAACAGCGAGTGGCACAACTCGTTCGCGAATGGCTTGCCTGAGATCCCAATGGAGTACAAATATATATTTTTTCAGTTTCCAAATTTTTCCTAATTGCATATTTTAATCTTTTAGTTTCGTAATAAAGAGCATATTTTAAAAGCATAGATGTCTAATATATATGTATGTACAGTGGCTTACAGCTTAATGCAAACAGTGTCAAGTAAATAGTGTAATTGCCTGTCATAAACTAATTATAAACTATTTTTAAAAAATTCCAAAAACCTACGGTAGGTACATATATAAACCAAACTGAGGTTCCCCCACCTAATAGGCAGGATTATGTAAAAAAGTATCCAATTTTTTGATTACAGCTTATTTCGAACAGGTACATTGTGGACACCTGGGTGCCATAAAACCCTGATTTTTTACCTAAAGTTGAGTATTTTCGGTAGAAATAGACGAATCCTTCGTAGTCAGTTTAGTTTTATCCTGCATCTCGGGTGCAATAATCCAACAAGGACTACGGACAAACAGACTACCATTGCTTAACGGAAACTCACTTTGGTACACTTCCAATTCGGATATTCACATCGCCAAATATCTGAAATGGTCAATCTGAGCTACTCATCTGTGTATAACATCATTATGCGCTTCGTCGACGCAAATCGGATTGAGGGCAAGGGCAGAATGGCACCAAACAAGATTTTCACCGAAGAGGAGCAGCGGAGGATCATCAGGAATTAAGTAGGTTATTAAATTCCTAACATTAATCCAGATATATTAGATCCATTCCTTGATTTTACCAACAGACCCCTGTCAACTGCAAACCTCAAGTATCAAAACGTGGAACAAGCTTTAGCCGATGTTGTTAATGTTATTAATGTTCTTAAAGAGGAGGAAAAATATAAGGACTCTAAGGTGGTTGTGCATGGTTGTTCCTACTCGGCGACCATGTCGGTTTGGCTTAAGAAATTGTACCCCGACGTAATTGTGGGCAGCTGGGCGTCCAGTGCTCCCCTGGAGGCTAAAGTGGACTTTAAAGGCGAGTAGCCTATCTCAAAGTTGCTATCATAATAATGTTTTCTATCGCCTCTTTGCAGATTATATGACAGTTGTCGGGCAAGCGTACAGGGAGCTCGCAGGAGATTACTGTTACAACATCATCGACAATGCCACCTCCTATTATCAGGATTTATTTGAAAACGGCCAGAATGCGGAGGCTAAGAAGCTCCTAAACCTGTGCGATGGTTTCGATGAGAACGACCAACAAGATCAATGGCAGATTTTTAGCACAATTGCAAACATTTTTGCAGGCCTCGCACAGTACCAAAAGTAGCTATCCAACACCCCATATAATGTACGCAAGCTACCTGAGATTTTACTTTAATACAGCCCAGCAAACTATGACTTGGCGAAATACTGCACAGTGCTTCGATCCTTTAGCACGGATGATGCCACGGCACTATCTAAGTTTGTACAATGGCGTCTCGGCTATCCAGAATGCGTTAACACCATATATCACGGAACGGTTAAATATTACAAATGGTCCATGGACAACTACAATGGCAGTAAGTGGCATCTTGTTAATTTAATGCTGAATACTAAGTTTCACTAATCAAATCAATTCTTTCTTTAGCTGGTCTCGCCTGGTTCTTTCAAACATGCAACGAATTCGGCTGGTATCAGTCTTCCGCTAGCAATAATCAACCATTCGGCTCATCTTTCCCAGCCACCCTGTACACCGACACTTGCAAAGATGTCTTTGGATCAAAGTACACTGCAGCTAAAATCAAAAAATATATACGCAATACAAACACGGAGTACGGAGGTGTGAACCCTAATGTCGAGAACGTTTACATGACTCATGGAGGACTAGATCCATGGAATAAAGTTGGGGCCGGAGCAGCAGAGGGTGCCACCATTATTCCCAAAAATTCACATTGTTCCGATTTGAATTCAATCAGTGCTTCGGACAGTCCTGCATTGGTCGCATCCAAACAGCGAGTGGCACAACTCGTTCGCGAATGGCTTGCCTGAGATCCCAATGGAGTACAAATATATATTTTTTCAGTTTCCAAATTTTTCCTAATTGCATATTTTAATCTTTTAGTTTCGTAATAAAGAGCATATTTTAAAAGCATAGATGTCTAATATATATGTATGTACAGTGGCTTACAGCTTAATGCAAACAGTGTCAAGTAAATAGTGTAATTGCCTGCCATAAACTAATTATAAACTATTTTTAAAAAATTCCAAAAACCTACGGTAGGTACATATATAAACCAAACTGAGGTTCCCCCACCTAATAGGCAGGATTATGTAAAAAAGTATCCAATTTTTTGATTACAGCTTATTTCGAACAGGTACATTGTGGACACCTGGGTGCCATAAAACCCTGATTTTTTACCTAAAGTTGAGTATTTTCGGTAGAAATAGACGAATCCTTCGTAGTCAGTTTAGTTTTATCCTGCATCTCGGGTGCAATAATCCAACAAGGACTACGGACAAACAGACTACCATTGCTTAACGGAAACTCACCCTGGTACACTTCCAATTCGGATATTCACATCGCCAAATATCTGAAATGGTCAATCTGAGCTACTCATCTGTGTATAACATCATTATGCGCTTCGTCGACGCAAATCGGATTGAGGGCAAGGGCAGAATGGCACCAAACAAGATTTTCACCGAAGAGGAGCAGCGGAGGATCATCAGGAAAATATGGGAAAATCCCAAGCAATCGGCTCCAAAACTGACTCAACAGGTGCAGGCTGAAATGGGGAAAAGGCGCTTTGTGAAAACTGTGCGCAGGGTTCTGCGCAAACATGTCTTCAATGCCAGAGTACCACGAAAGCCCTTTACAACCTCAAAAAATAAAGAAACTAGGATGACGTTCGCCAAAACCCACTTGGACAAGGATTTGGAGTTCTGGAACACAGTCATATTTGCAGATGAGTCCCAATTTAACATTTTTGGTTCGGACGGACGGAATTATTTGTGGCGACAGTCCAATACTGAGCTGAATCCGAAACACGTAAAGGCAACAGTCAAGCATGGTGGAGGAAGTGTCATGGTATGGGTGTGTATCTCGTCAGCCGGATTCGGGAATTTGGTGATTATTGAGACAACAATGGACAAGAATGTGTACCTCAACATACTAAAGGAAAATTTACTGCAAAGTGCCGAGAGGCTAGGAATCCGATGAACTTTCCGGTTTTACCAGGACAACGATCCCAAGCATAAGGCCAAGATAGTACAGTCCTGGCTCATTGGGAACTGCCCCTACACGATAATTCCACCGGCCCAGTCTCCAGTTTTAAATGTTATTGAGAATTTGTAGGCTCTGCTGGAAAATAACATCCGGAAGCACAGCATATCCGGCAAAGAGGATCTGAAAAATGCTCTGCGGGATGAGTGGAGCAGAATCAACCCAGAAGCAACCAGGAAGCTGGTATCTTCCATTAATAATAGGTTAAGTTGTTAAGGCTAAAGGATATCAACTAAGTATTAAAATCCTTATTTAAGTTTTTATATTCAAAATACATTACTTTCCGAAATAAACTGTAATAAAAAGATAGGGTACTTTTTTACATAATCCTACCTAGCAGGTTAATTTTAATGGTTAATATATGTACCCACCATCGGTCTTTGGAGTTTTTTAAAAATAATGTATAATTAATTTATGGCAGGCAATTACATTATTTACTTGACACTGTTTGCATTAAGCTGTAAGGCACTGTGTATTAAAAATTCATACATCAATTTAAAAAAAAAATTATTTTTAATATTAAAAGAAAAAAAGTGCCTTTGATCGAATTAAAGGCACTTTGAAAATTTGATTTAGCATCGATTCAACAACTTTTTGGAGCTCTGATAGTGGAAACTGGGTACCATTCCTTAATAACAGTTTCTAGCATCTGCTCAACTATCTTTAAACCGTCTGGACCCTCGAGATTAAATTTTTTCTTATCAGAAAATACTAGATTGTGCCATTTCTGGGTCTATGACAAGTGTTATTTAGCCAAATTTAATCTGGCTATTTGGTGTGCCTTCGTTAATGCTGGCCTTGACTTAATTTTCTTACAAGCCAATCAATCACTCGCTGTAAAAAACTTGATGAAAACGATTTTTCGATACTTGTAACGATAAATCAAACAGAATTCTAGATGCTGTTGCATGCTTATCCTGTGGGATAATTTGTTGCTGTTGGTTTTTTTGTTGTAATTTTTGTTGTAGTTCTCTGTCGGAGGCAGCAGCAGCCAACAACCAATTAATTATAATATCGATTAAAAATGTAACTTAGTTTGTAACGTAATTGCGCGCCCATACCTAATCTTTGTCTTTGCCTTCTTTAGTCTTCGCCTTGCACATGCAAGTTTATCTAACTCACACTTTCGATTTAGCACTCTTCGGTTGTGCATGGGCAAACGAAACACGCGCTTCATACCAAAAATCAAAATATGTTAAATAGTTAATTCGCTAAACTAAACACAACACAATCTAATGTAAATCAAACTACATTATAATATGCGCAAATAGAGTGAATATTGAATAAACAAGAAATTAAAATAAATCAAATAACAACAACAAAATAAATTCAATTCGAACATAGGTGAGCGTGAAAAAGGCGCTTTCCTCTAAACATTTGGTGACCCCGACGTGATTTTTGTTTTAATTTCTTTCATGTGTTGTGTCATTTAAAGTGCAAGTGAAAGATTATTAACTATTGTGTTAATAATCAATATAAGCGTCTTCTGAATAATTCGACGCAAAGACCAACAAACACGCTTGCACACACACACACACACATTCGCATATTCTCGCTCTTGTTGGTAAAGTGCAAGTGAAAGATTATTAACTATTGTGTTAATAATCAATCTAAGCGTCTTCTGCATAATTCGATGCAAAGACCAACAAACCCGCTCGCACACATAGACACATTCGCACATTTTCTCCCTCGTTTTCATTACTCTTTTATTATCATTTACTCTTTTTTTTGTTTTCGTTTGCCCGCTCACATTCTTGCATTCGCATATGCTTGTAAATAGTACAGTTGACAACTTAACTGTAAATCGCCCAACAAGTTATTAGTTGCGCTGTGCAAAAACTTTCGTGAACGCAGCGGTCATTCAGCGGTCAACTTTTACTTGCCGTTAATCTCGCCTGCATTTCGTTCGTCCGTTATTTCGCGAACAACAAACATTCAAACCTACAGTGGCTCGCAGCTCAAGTCGACCAGTTTCAAGTGCTAATCACGTGAGTCAATCGTGACCAACAATTGAAATGGCTGAGAACGAATCGAACTCAAATGCGACTCCTCACGCTGACTTGGACTTTTACAAGGCAAAAGCAGAATCAGTAGCTCGGCAACTCAATGCATTAAATGCATTTCTAGCCGCTGAGCAGCTGATACATTTCGATGAAGCTGAGCTGCAGGCTAGACTGGACTTAATCAGCAAAATGAGCTCCAACTTTGATGCCGCGCAATCCAAACTTGAGAAGCTCAATCTTATGGAGCTGGCCTCGGACGCAAGGTGGGAATTTGACCAAGTCAGCTGCGAGGTGACATCCAAGCTTACTCGGGAACTCGCCAATCTGCGTAAGGCTTCGATTCTCCATTCTACAGCAATCCGGAGTAATACGAACGAGCTAAATGGTAGTTCAAGAAGCGCAGCGCGTCTCTCCAGATTACCACAATTTGAGCTTCCACGTTTCGGCGGTGCATACATCGACCGGCCCGATTTCTTCGCCATGTACAACACTGTCGTCGGCCAAAATGAGGAACTAACCAAAGTGGAGAAGTTTCAACATCTTCGATCATGCCTAGCAGGACCTGCGTTGGAAGCGATTCGCGCTTTCGAACCAACGGAGGACACTTACGACAAAGCCATGGAATTGTTAATAAATCGTTTTGACAATAAATTGTTGCATTTTCAGGCACACGTACGTTCCATATTCAGGTTCTCAAGTGTGGACAAGGGGTCGGCGACCAGTCTGCGTCAATTGAGAGACAGTATCAATTCGCATCTGTGCGCGTTGCACGCAGTGGCATCTGCTGACGACGTTGCAGATGGCTTGCTGATTCACCTGATCACATCCAAATTGGATCAAACCACGCAGGAGAAGTGGGAGGAAACATTGCCGCTGAAAGGGTTGCCAGAATGGACCGACATGTCTGCATTCTTGGAAAGGAGATGCCGCATGATGGAAAACTTAGAATTTGCCATGGTAACGCACACACCTGGCAAGCATGTGGAAAAATCGTATGTACAAAACCGCAATACACTAATTGTTAACACCGCTCAATCTTGTGTCTTTTGCGAATCTGCTGATCATCATCTGTTCAAATGTACACGATTTACAAATTTACCTCCCACTATTCGCTATAGAGAAGCAAAAAGGCTGCACCTCTGCCTTAATTGCCTTCGCAAAGGGCATAGTATACAGCAATGCAAATCTGTTCACTGCAAACATTGCCAACAGAAGCACCACTCATTGTTGCATATGGACACAAGTTCTTCTGCATCTCAGCTGCCCGACACAACGCGCGCTCAAGGCGCATCACTTGTTTCCTTATCCACATCGCCACCTAGAGCCCTGAAACACCACGAGAACGACTACGTGCTGCTCGCAACTGCCATCATACCTTGTAGAGCTCTGCTTGATTCAGCATTGCAGCTCAACTTTGTCACCACTCGTCTCGTCAACCAGCTTCAGTTGGAACCACGCCGCTCGAATATGTTGGTATCAGGCATAGGCGAATCCTCTCTCTCGCTCAACAAAGCAGCTGACATTGCTGCACAATCAGCTACTGGCTCATATCAAGGATCATTTTCTGCAGTCGTAACGCAAAAGATAACTGATTATCAGCCTCACTTCGACATAAATACCGCCGGATGGAAAATACCCAACAACTGCCACCTCGCTGACCCGCTCTTCTACAAAGGTCAAAGGATCGATATGCTGATTGGCGCAGGCATATTTTTCGACTTGCTTTGCGTTGGGCAAATTCGTCTGGCAAATCATTTACCCACGCTTCAGAAGACCAAATTAGGCTGGATAGTTTCTGGAGGCTGTGCTATTCCCAACCACTCATCTCTAGCTGCAGCGATCGAGCATTCGGAAGCGGACTGCGAAAAAATGGTGAAGTTCGACGATGGAACCGATGTCAAGAAGGCCCTGGGTTTGGCTTGGGATACCAACTCTGATTATATTCTATTCAGTCCGTCGTCTACTCTCTCCGGCAGCATTGTAACCAAGCGTACAATACTAGCCACAATTGCCAAATTCTACGACCCCCTCGAGTGAATATCTCCTATAATCACCAAGCTAAAGATATTCTTACAGACTCTGTGGAAGGACAAACTCAATTGGGACGAAGCCCTTCCTCAGTCTCTACACTCTGCCTGGATTGAGCACATCTCCCAAATAGCCGTAGCTGGAACGCTCAAATTCCCTCGCTTGGTTCTGCAGCCACACTCATCATGGGAAATACATGCCTTCTGTGATGCAAGCCTAGCCGCATACGGCACCTGTGTTTACGTGCGATCAGAAGCGCAGGGTGCCTACTCATCTCATCTTCTATGCTCCAAATCAAGAGTTTCACCATTAAAAACGCTTACAATTCCTAAGCTGGAACTAGCCGCTGCGCATCTACTATCAGAGCTCGTCTCTAACATCGCTCAATGCGCACCGCACCCTTGTCGGTTCTATTGTTGGTCTGACTCGAGTATCGCACTCTCTTGGCTTCGACAAGCTCCATCTGAATTTAATATTTTTGTATCCAACAGAATATCTCAAATTCAGGAGCGCACCAAAGGGATGATTTGGAACCACGTTCCTACCCATTTGAACCCAGCTGACATATTATCACGTGGCTGCGGAGCCCTCGAACTTTCGGAATCAAATCTTTGGCGTGAAGGACCTGCTTTTCTGCGCTCATCTACTGATGATTGGCCGCCAGACATTCCTACCCGCTCAGATCTGCCCGATCGTCGTCGTCATGCCTTAATTCTAACGGACAAGCTTGATATATCGTTCAGATGCAAGTACCAAAACTCTTTTGGCAAGATGCAATGAGTCTTCGGATACATATACAGGTTCTCTCAGCTCAAGACGAATGATCAAGATCGGTCCAAAGGCCCACTTACAGTCGACGACATAGAGGCCGGTACACATCTTCTACTTGGAGGAATCCAAATGACTCACTTCGCCGAAGAACACAAGGATTTGCGCACAAAGAAGGTCGCATCATCGAAATCAAGGCTCGTATCGTTAAATCCGATTATGGACAGCGGATTAATTCGCGTTGGCGGACGTCTTCAGAATTCGTTTTTGGACTATGAGGCAAAGCACCCAATAATTCTGCCAGCTCAGCACCCCGTCACCATCGCCATCATCGATCATTTTCACCGCCAATTCCTACACAGTGGACCACAAAGTTTGCTGGCCGCACTTCGAGAGCGATTTTGGCCCATTGGTGGTCGAAAAACCGTGTCAACAGTCATCGGCAAATGCATTCGTTGTTTTCGAATGAAGCCCTAGCTTCTCGTGCACATCATGGCACCGCTACCAGCAGATCGAGTGCAACCAGGCCGCCCGTTCTGCACAACTGGGATTGATTTTTGTGGACCATTCTTCACCAAGTCAGAAGTCAGGAACAGGCCGCCCACAAAGTGCTACATAGCAACATTCGTTTGTTTTGCCACCAAGGCAGTACATTTGGAATTGGTTAAGGACTTATCAACCGCATCGTTCATCGCTTCATTAAAGCGATTCATCAGCATCAGAGGCAAACCCAATTCAATCTGGTCTGACAATGCAACAAATTTTGTTGGAGCACGGAATGAGCTGAACGTGTTGAGGCTACTCTTTTTGAGCGACACTCATATTAAGGAGCTTTCGAACTCTTGCCTTTCGATCGGAATCAAATGGAATTTCATTCCGCCTCGGTCTCCTCATTTTGGTGGTTTGTGGGAGGCTGCGGTAAAATCTGCCAAGCACCACTTCTATCGCGTCGTTGGAAATTCTGTTCTCACATTTCACGAGCTTCGTACTCTTGTATGCGAAATTTCTGCAATGTTGAACTCACGACCTCTTTGTCCCATTTCAGAAAATCCAAGCGATCTAGAAGTTCTCACTCCTGGGCATTTTCTGATTGGCACTCCATACGCCACAATCGAAGAACCCGACATAACGCATATCGACATCAATCGCCTAAGTCGCTGGCAGCGCGTTTGTCAAATACAGCAGGCATTCTGGCGCAAATGGAGCACCAGCTACTTAACATTGCTGCAAGAACGCTCAAAATGGCGCTCATAGACGCCTAACCTGAGGATCAACTCAATCGTGGTCCTGAAGGACGACAACGTGCCACCCTCCAATGGCGTCTTGGCCGGGTCGAGAGCGCCAAACTGGAAAGGACGGCGTCTCGCGAGTCGCAATAATTAAAACTGCAGCTGGCACCGTCAAAAGAGCCGTTGGCAAGATCGCTGTTCTGCCCCTTGGAACCAAATCAGTCGAAACCCTTGCACTTTCAACGGGGGAGCATGTCGGAGGCAGCAGCAGCCAACAACCAATTAATTATAATATCGATTAGAAATGTAACTTAGTTTGTAACGTAATTGCGCGCCCATCCCTAATCTTTGTCTTTGCCTTCTTTTGTCTTCGCCTTGCATATGCAAGTTTATCTAACTCACACTCTCGATTTAGCACTCTTCGGTTGTGCATGGGCAAACGAAAAACGCGCATCATACCAAAAATCAAAATATGTTAAATAGTTAATTCGCTAAACTAAACACAACACAATCTAATGTAAATCAAACTACATTATAATATGCGCAAATAGAGTGAATATTGAATAAACAAGAAATTAAAATAAATCAAATAACAACAACAAAATAAATTCAATTCGAACATAGGTGAGCGTGAAAAAGGCGCACTCCTCTAAACATTCTCTTTTAATTTTAACATATTATTATTTGCTGAGGCCGATCGATAATATTTAATTGATATTTGTGCTGTACATTCCAGAATCCTTGTAAGCAAGCAAGCCTAGCAATCTCATCATGCAAGATTGCTATTTCCTTCCATTCCAAATTTGGTATGCAACTAATTTAATTTAATTTTCTCATTCAGAATAAAGTCAGAAGGCTAGAAAGTAACTGCCCTTAATCGAAATTCGCTGACAAAAAGCATGCAAAAATCTTGAAAAAAGATAAATAACGGAACTAACTAAGCAACTTGCATTTCAATTCATCATAACAATTTAAGAAGTCCCATTACAAAATATTTAAATTTAAATTACAACATTTTCTCGTCATATAAATTGAGCTGATGACAATTCTTCATCAACGAAAAATCCATATCTGATTTTCATATTTGGTCATCCCCTTTACTTTATGGATAAATTAGTTATCCAAATAAATAAATACCTTAATATCTAGAAGTAATGCGGCTGCAATTATATTGTTCATTGAAATATATCAATTTGGTTCAACCCACCTCTTTTGACTTACATGATTTGACCAAAAGAATGGGTTTTCTGGAGTACCCTTTTGACATTTTTTGTATTCCCCGTACTGATATTTACCTTGCATTGATTTTATAGCTTTACATTTAATGTGCGTGTTAATGGAATCAATATATAAAATATTATTCGAACATGTATCTTGCCAATTATATTACGATAATAAGCCAACACTTAGTTTTTCATAACACACTGAGATGTTTTTGACTATAACGATATACTTAATTTCGTACCCAAAAATACGAAGTTAACAATTATACCGAAGTATTTGAATAATTGTCAAAGCATAAGATGATGCTGTATACTAAAAAGTAATAAGACGAACAAATTTTTAAGAATATTGTTCAGGAAAGTAACTGGATTTCATCACGATGCTTTCCAAATATACACACATAGATTCCACTACTAAGTCAGTAATAAAAAAAAAATCGGTTTCACCCAATAAATTGCACTTAATTAAGCAGAGTTTAAAGAATAAGACGGACTGTTGCTAAAATGGTTTTACGGCCACACCTCTGAAGGAACTTGGTTTTTTAATTCAAATAAGGATACGCTACCTCCAAGTTTGTCATTTTGCTATTGCTACTGCTGCAAATCTAAACAGAGAAGTATCTCAGCTCTTCTCTTTCATATACTATACCAATAATGCAAGGCCAAAAAAAATTTCCATTGTGCTATCAGTAGTTGTAGCAATAGCGTAAAGACTTGAGCAGAGCGGTAGTATACATTTAGAGTATAGCAACCGAACTGTGTACCTTGTGCTATTGCTATAGATATCGTATAACTTATGTGATAATTTGCTCCTCGTAGGTAGAGCCGGAGCTGCTATTAGCATTTCATTGACAAAGTTTTAGAGAATTTTTTTTATGAATTCTTATTACTTTTAACAGGAACAGAACAACACCGACTTGTGAAAGGAACTACTACTAATAGTGAGCATCGATTTATTACAATGCGTCAAAAATTCAATCGATTGCGAAATTGTCCAAAGACCATGACAGTAAATTTTCAATGAATTCTTTCCCAATTGCCAACGTGACCTAGAAACTACTTGAACTTATAAAATTATTACTTAAGATTAATAACTTAATATTATAACTTTTTAGTTGTTACTTATCTCTAACAGCAACTGTCCAGAATTTTTCCTGCTGCTAACCAACTACTTTTTGCTTTGAGAACCAGCACTCTCCCCATCGAGCCAAGTGTCTACTCTCGTTAACACTGTGCCCAATTATCAACGAATCTGCCATAATTCCTTGATGGCATTCATTTATAACTTCGGTTGTCACAGCAGAACGCAGAGAAGCAGTCACATCACTGGAAAGTCTAACCAATTAAACTTATCTTTTATAAATGTTGCATGGAATTTAACTTCTTTTAAAAGGTATGTCCATATCATTAACACTTATCTGTAATAGCACAACGCTGACATCATTTTGTTTTAATTCGCCGAGTATTGAAGTAGGAAGCCATTCGCAAATTTGCGAACTAGCCAACAAGATGAGGTACACCCTAATAGTACTTGCACAGCTCGCTCCTCTGGCCTCCTAGTTAAACTAAGATCAGATGATTCAAGGATTCCTGCATCTGTGCGAACATTGAAGGAGCTTCACCGTGGGCCACCAGTGCAGATGACCAGCAAGCGAGCAAATGTGGAGACTTGATGGATCAGTCAGAAACTGGACAATTTTGACGAAGACAATGAAGCAGTCTGGGACAATGTAAGATGTGATCCTAAGCTCTGTGGCGCCTTCTTATGAACAACTGATCATAGCGTTTTTTTTTTCATTTTAGCGTGTATTGATCAACGAGGACCACTTCGTGGATGGTTCCCCAATCTTTATTTACCTTGGCGGTGAATGGAAGATTGACCCCAGTTCTATAACAGCAGGACATTGGGTGGATATCGCGAGCGAGCACAATGGCTCATTGGTCTGCACGGAACATCGTTTCTTTGGCCAAAGCATTCCCATTAAGTAGATGATTTAAGTCCTAACATTAATCCAGATACATTAGATCCATTCCTTGATTTTACCAACAGACCCCTGTCCACTGCGAACCTCAAGTATCAAAATGTGGAACAAGCTTTAGCCGATGTTGTCAATGTTATTAATGTTCTTAAAGAAGAGGAAAAATATAAGGACTCTAAGGTGGTTGTGCATGGTTGTTCCTACTCGGCGACCATGTCGGCAGCTGGGCGTCCAGTGCTCCACTGGAAGCTAAAGTGGACTTTAAAGGTGAGTAGCCTATCTCAAAATTGTTACCATAATAATGTTTTCTATCGCATCTTTGCAGATTATATGACAGTTGTCGGACAAGCGTACAGGGAGCTCGCATGAGATTACTGTTACAACATCATCGATAATGCCACCCCCTATTATCAGGATTTATTTGAAAAGGGCCAGAATGCGGAGGCTAAGAAGCTTTTAAACCTATGCGATGGTTTCGATGAGAATGACCAACGAGATCAATGGCAGATTTTTAGCACAATTGCAAACATTTTTGCAGGCCTCGCACAGTACCAAAAGTAACTATCCAACACCCCATATAATGTACGCAAGCTAGCTAAGATTTTACCGCAATACAGACCAGCAAACCATGACTTGGCGAAATACTGCTCAGTGCTTCGATCCTTTAACACGGATGATGCCACGGCACTATCTAAGTTTGTACAATGGCGTCTCGGCTATCCAAAATGCGTTAACTCCAGATTTCAGGCTACTGTCAACTATTACAAATGGGCCTTTAATGATGAATACTAAGTTTCACTAATCAAATCAATTCTTCCTTTAGCTGGTCTCGCCTGGTTCTTTCAAACATGCAACGAATTCGGCTGGTATCAGTCTTCCGCTAGCAAGAATCAACCATTCGGCTCATCTTTCCCAGCCACCCTGTACACCGACACTTACAAAGATGTCTTTGGATCAAAGTACACTGCAGCTAAAATCAAAAAAAAAAAAAAATATGCGCAATACATACACGGAGTACGGAGGTGTCAACCCTAATGTCGAGAACGTTTACATGACTCATGGAGGATTAGATCCATGGAATAAAGTTGGGCCCGGAGCAGCAGAGGGTGCCACCAATATTCCACAAGCTTCACATTGCTCCGATTTGAATTCAATCAGTGCCTCTGATAGTCCTGCATTGCTTGCATCCAAGCAGCGAGTGGCTCAACTGGTTCGCGAGTGGCTTGCCTAATATCCCAATGGATTAATATAATTTATTTTAAATCTGAAGAAAAAATTTTAATTTTTGTATATTTCTGTCTGTATTAACATATTAAATTTTGAAATGAAGAACATATTTTAAAAGCATAAATACTTTATACATTTATCTTAATTGCAATACCTTACAGCAAAGGCAATCCCTTGTGGAACAAAAAAGCAAGGGTGTTCAGAGCACTATCAAAGGCATAATTCTATACTATAAGTTGTTGGTTTTCCTATGTGCAGAGTCGTTCGAAGAGATTAGGAAAGGCGCCGGATTGATCTGCATTCCAATTCCTAACATTAAAGAGTTGTCTTTATCATGGCCTGTTTTAGGGGAATGGCTTCACTTACGGAGTTTTTTTTTCAAAAACTAGGATTAAGAATTATTTCCGTGGTGTAGCAAACATTCTGTCAGTTCGGGATTGTGAATATGCGCTGGCTTAGTTTTTTTTTTACTCTGCAGTCCCTGTGCCTGCCATAAGAAAAGAGTGCACTTGGAGACCTTCTCACATTTGGCTGCAAGAAAATTTGCCAATAAATCCAGAATATATTTAACAACTGGGTTCAGGGTATATCGTAGTCGAGCTCACTCGACCACGGCATTCTTACTTGTTTTTTAAATACAGACTCCAAAGCCACAAACCGATCGCAGAACATTTTGATCTAATCGAAATATCGTAGCAGATTTTTAATTCTTTCTGGATATATTCATAGTCATCCTTCACACCATTTGTGGTGCTTCGACACTTGACTGGACTTCTGTACACAGTGATTCGATTTACTTCCATAAAATTTCGAATGAAAAGTTTATTGATTAAGACTTATTGTAAACGTGCTTTATATAAAGTTCACTGTACTTGATAAGGGTTTCAGATAATTTTGTTCCGCATGTTGAGGTGGTTCCATTTTATTGCAACACCCTTACATCATAGTTTGCAATTGTTTGATAAGAAGCAATTAAGTCAAATTAAATGGTCAATACTTATTTGTTTATAGGAGGGACAAACATAAACTAAACACAAAGAATATATACACTTGCAAAAAGGAGTCCAGCTGAGCTCATTGAAATTTAATTATTAATTTCAATATCACTTGATTTACGATCGATTGATGTTTGGAAAATACTGATACTGATAATTTGGTACTAACCGAAGTACTCTCTCTCTCTCTCTCTCTCTCTCTCTATCTTAAAAGAAACGCTTTAAAAGAGGAATGATCAACATTTAATGTGTGACTAGTGGTCTTAAACTAATGGGAAAACCTTAAAGCCTCTGAAAGAGTAGTACTGTTTCACAGATGATTGCTTTAAACCAAAACACATGTCAGTGTAAGTCGACAAAACAGTATATCTCACATAATTCGCTTATATCTCCGCAATTTTTAATGCATTCAAAATCCAACATTATAACAAATAAAGAAAAGTCAATAGGTGCGGTAATGCATTGCTTTGTGCAACTTTGCTACGAGATTTTTGGGCTGATGAGCGTTTTAGGCTCCAAACAGCGCCCAAAGGTTTTCCCACTTTACCTTGCAATGAGCTCCACTACTCTTCATGGTGACGCCGATCTCAAAGGTGAATCGCAAGGAGGTTTCCATTCAAATTTATTCGCTGATTTTCTTTATTAGCAGTAAAGTTCGATTTAGAAAAATACACATTTGTTGTCACTATTAAGAATTGTATGCGCAGACACAGATATCAAATTAAATGTTCACAAAACAAGATTCAAAATGGCCGATCCTGAATCCGAAATATACAAAATCAAAAAACAAATTCACCGGTTCTTAAAGGAAGTTACCAGTAATCTTCGTTTATTAATATTAATTGCTTGGTGGAAAGTTCATTGGAGCTTTTATTACTTTAATTTTAAAGGCAGATATTAATTTGTTTGCAAATAAAGTGAGTGAATAGTGTTAAATTGGTGTGAGAAGGGTAAGTTGCTTAGCTTACCTACACAAAGCAATGAATCTTACGAATGTCTTAGTAAGTGAGTTGATGTAGAAGTTTTGTTGGGTTGGTCAAGGGTTGATTGTCAATCTCGCTTTAAAAGCTTTAAAAAATTAACGAACAGCCAGAGGAACATGGAACAAAACCAAAATAGTATTCTCCGTTCGTTCGATGTACCCAAACCAAGCATACATTTGTATTTCCCATGTATAAAAGAGGTCTAAAAGTAAGAACTTCCAGAACACTTATTCAGCATCACATTTGGATCTTGCCATTTACTCAGTGTCCTAATGAAATATACAGAAACCCTTATGTGTATCGGTCGTTCGCACAAGATAATAACAATAATAATTTACTGAGTATAGACGTATTACTTCGCAATGAATAAATCATCCGATTGCGAAATTGTCCAAACACCATGACCATAAATGTACGACGGCTTCTTTTTCCGAATGGTGGCCAACGTGACCTAGAAACTACTTGAACTTATCAGTCTTATAAAAACATAACTTAAGACTAAACAACTTGTCAATATTTGCTTTTTAATTGGCACTTATCTTTAATAACACTCTCTTCACAGCTATTTTTGTATAAATACGCCGCGTATTGGGGTGGGAAACCATTCGCAAACTTGCGAACTATTAAACAAGATGAAATACACCCTAGTAGTACTAGCACTTCTGGCACCTCTGGCATCGGCAGCTATTCTAAGCTCAAATGATTTTCCGATTACTGCGTTTGTACAAACACTGAAGGAGCTTCACCGTGGGCCACCAGTGCATATTAGCAGCAAGCGAGCAAATGTGGAGACTCGCTGGATCAGTCAGAAACTGGACAATTTTGACGAAGACAATGAGGCAGTCTGGAACAATGTAAGATGTGATCCTAAGCTCTGAGGCTCCTTCTTATGAACAACTGATCCTAGCGTTTTTTCATTTTAGCGTGTATTGATCAACGAGGACCACTTCGTGGATGGTTCCCCAATCTTTATTTACCTTGGCGGTGAATGGGAGATTGACCCCAGTTCTATAACAGCAGGACATTGGGTGGATATCGCGAGCGAGCACAATGGCTCATTGATCTACACGGAACATCGTTTCTTTGGCCAAAGCATTCCAATTAAGTAGGTTATTAAATTCCTAACATTAATCCAGATATATTAGATCCATTCCTTGATTTTACCAACAGACCCCTGTCAACTGCAAACCTCAAGTATCAAAACGTGGAACAAGCTTTAGCCGATGTTGTTAATGTTATTAATGTTCTTAAAGAGGAGGAAAAATATAAGGACTCTAAGGTGGTTGTGCATGGTTGTTCCTACTCGGCGACCATGTCGGTTTGGCTTAAGAAATTGTACCCCGACGTAATTGTGGGCAGCTGGGCGTCCAGTGCTCCCCTGGAGGCTAAAGTGGACTTTAAAGGCGAGTAGCCTATCTCAAAGTTGCTATCATAATAATGTTTTCTATCGCCTCTTTGCAGATTATATGACAGTTGTCGGGCAAGCGTACAGGGAGCTCGCAGGAGATTACTGTTACAATATCATCGATAATGCCACCTCCTATTATCAGGATTTATTTGAAAACGGTCAGAATGCGGAGGCTAAGAAGCTCTTAAACCTTTGCGATGATTTCGATGAGAACGACAAACGAGATCAATGGCAAATATTTAGCTCAATTGCAAATATTTTTGCAGGCCTCGCCCAGAACCAAAAGTAACTATCCAACACCCCATATAATGTACGCAAGCTATCTGAGTTTTTACTTCAATACAGTCCGGCAACCTATGATTTGGCGAAATACTGCACAAAGCTTCGATCCTTTAGCACGGATGATGCCACGGCACTATCTAAGTTTGTACAGTGGCGTCTCGGCTATCCAAAATGCGTTAACTCCAGATTTCAGGCTACTGTTAACTATTACAAATGGGCCATGGACAACTACGATGGCTGTAAGTGACACCTTGTTAAAATAATGATGAATACTAAGTTTCACTAATCAAATCAATTCTTCCTTTAGCTGATCTCGCCTGGTTCTTTCAAACATGCAACGAATTCGGCTGGTATCAGTCTTCCGCTAGCAAGAATCAACCATTCGGCTCATCTTTCCCAGCCACCCTGTACACCGACACTTGCGAAGAAGTCTTTGGATCAGAGTACACCGTAGCAAAAATCAAAAAATATACACGCAATACAAACACGGAGTACGAAGGTGTGAACCCTAATGTCGAGAACGTTTACATGACTCATGGAGGATTAGATGGGTGGAATAAAGTTGGGGCTGGAGCAGCACAGGGTGCCACCATTATTCCCAAAAATTCACATTGTTCCGATGTGAATTCAATCAGTGCTTCGGACAGTCCTGCATTGGTCGCATCCAAACAGCGAGTGGCACAACTCGCTCGCGAATGGCTTGCCTGAGATCCCAATAGATTACAAATATATTGTTTTTCAATTTCAAAATTTTTCCTAATTGCATATTTTTAATTTTTAATTTTGTAATAAAGAGCATATTTTAAAAGCATAAATATCTTATATATATATATCAAAAATTCATATGATTTCAAATTTAAAAAATTTTATTTTTAATATTAAAAGAAAAAAAGTGCATTTGATCGAATTAAAGGCACTTTGAAAATTTGATTTAGCATCGATTCAACAACTTTTTGGAGCTCTGATAGTGGAAACTGGGTACCATTCCTTAATAACAGTTTCTCGCATCTGCTCAACTATCTTTAAACCGTCTGGACCATCGAGATTAAATTTTTTCTTATCAGAAAATACTAGATTGTGCCACTTCTGGGTCTATGGCAAGTGTTCTTTAGCCAAATTTAATCTGGCTATTTGGTGTGCCTTCGTTAATGCTGGCCTTGACTTAATTTTCTTACAAGCCAATCAATCACTCGCTGTAAAAAATTTGATGAACACGATTTTTCGATACTTGTAACAATAAATCAAACAGAATTCTAGATGCTGTTGCATGCTTATCCAGTGGGATAATTTGTTGCTGTTGGTTTTTTTGTTGTAATTTTTGTTGTAGTTCTCTTTTAATTTTAACATATTATTATTTGCTGAGGCCGCTCGATAATATTTAATTGATATTTGTGCTGTACATTCCAGAATCCTTATAAGCAAGCAAGCCTAGCAATCTCATCATGCAAGATTGCTATTTCCTTCCAATTCAAATTTGGTATGCAACTAATTTAATTTAATTTTCTCATTCAGAATAAAGTCAGAAGGCTAGAAAGTAACTGCCCTTAATCGAAATTCGCAGACAAAAAGCATGCAAAAATCTTGAAAAAAGATAAATAACGGAACTAACTAAGCAACTTGCATTTCAATTCATCATAACAATTTAAGAAGTCCCATTACAAAATATTTAAATTTCAATTACAACATTTTCTCGTCATATAAATTGAGCTGATGACAATTCTTCATCAACGAAAAATCCATATCTGATTTTCATATTTGGTCATCCCCTTTACTTTATGGATAAATTAGTTATCCAAATAAATAAATACCTCAATATCTAGAAGTAATGCGGCTGCAATTATATTGTTCATTGAAATATATCAATTTGGTTCAACCCACCTCTTTTGACTTACATGATGTTTGACCAAAAGAACGGGTTTTCTGGAGTACCCTTTTGACATTTTTTGTATTCCCCGTACTGATATTTACCTTCCCGTACAATTGCATTGATTTTATAGCTTTACTTTTAATGTGCGTGTTAATGGAATCAATATATAAAATATTATTCGGACATGTATCTTGCCAATTATATTACGATAATAAGCCAACACTTAGTTTTTCATAACACACTGAGATGTTTTTGACTATAACGATATACTTAATTTCGTACCCAAAAATACGAAGTTAACAATTATACCGAAGTATTTGAATAATTGTCAAAGCATAAGATGATGCTGTATACTAAAAAGTAATAAGACGAACAAATTTTTAAGAATATTGTTCAGGAAAGTAATTCGATTTCATCACGATGCTTTCCAAATATACACACATAGATTCCACTACTAAGTCAGTAATAAAAAAAAAATCGGTTTCACCCAATAAATTGCACTTAATTAAGCAGAGTTTAAAGAATAAGACGGACATGCTAAAATGGTTTTACGGCCACACCTCTGAAGGAACTTGGTTTTTTAATTCAAATAAGGATACGCTACCTCCAAGTTTGTCATTTTGCTATTGCTACTGCTGCAAATCTAAACAGAGAAGTATCTCAGCTCTTCTCTTTCATATACTATACCAATAATGCAAGACGAAAAAAAATTTCCATTGTGCTATCAGTAGTTGTAGCAATAGCGTAAAGACTTGAGCAGAGCGGTAGTATACATTTAGAGTTTAGCAACCAAACTGTGTACCTTGTGCTATTGCTATAGATATCGTATAACTTATGTGATAATTTGCTCCTCGTAGGTACAGCCGGAGCTGCTATTAGCTTTCCATTGACAAAGTTTTAGAGAATTTTTTTTATGAATTCTTATTACTTTTAACAGGAACAGAACAACACCGACTTGTGAAAGGAACTACTACTAATAGTGAGCATCGATTTATTACAATGCGACAAAAAATCAATCGATTGCGAAATTGTCCAAAGACCATGACAGTAAATTTTCAATGAATTCTTTCCCAATTGCCAACGTGACCTAGAAACTACTTGAACTTATAAAATTATTACTTAAGATTAATAACTTAATATTATAACTTTTTAGTTGTTACTTATCTCTAACAGCAACTGTCCAGAATTTTTCCTGCTGCTAACCAACTACTTTTTGCTTTGAGAACCAGCGCTCTCCCCATCGAGCCAAGTGTCTACTCTCGTTAACACTGTGCCCAATTATCAACGAATCTGCCATAATTCCTTGATGGCATTCATTTACAACTTCGGTTGTCACAGCAGAACGCAGAGAAGCAGTTATCAACTTTTCAGTATATATGGTCACATCACTGGAAAGTCTAACCAATTAAACTTATCTTTTATAAATGTTGCATGGAATTTAACTTCTTTTAAAAGGTATGTCCATATCATTAACACTTATCTGTAATAGCACAACGCTAAGACATCATTTTGTTTTAATACGCCGAGTATTGAAGTAGGAAGCCATTCGCAAATTTGCGAACTAGCCAACAAGATGAGGTACACCCTAATAGTACTTGCACAGCTCGCTCCTCTGGCCTCCTCAGTTAAACTAAGATCAGATGATTCAAGGATTCCTGCATCTGTGCGAACATTGAAGGAGCTTCACCGTGGGCCACCAGTGCAGATTACCAGCAAGCGAGCAAATGTGGAGACTCGATGGATCAGTCAGAAACTGGACAATTTTGACGAAGACAATGAAGCAGTCTGGGACAATGTAAGATGTGATCCTAAGCTCTGTGGCGCCTTCTTATGAACAACTGATCATAGCGTTTTTTTTTTTCATTTTAGCGTGTATTGATCAACGAGGACCACTTCGTGGATGGTTCTCCAGTCTTTATTTACCTTGGCGGTGAATGGAAGATTGACCCCAGTTCTATAACAGCAGGACATTGGGTGGATATCGCGAGCGAGCACAATGGCTCATTGGTCTGCACGGAACATCGTTTCTTTGGCCAAAGCATTCCCATTAAGTAGATGATTTAAGTCCTAACATTAATCCAGATACATTAGATCCATTCCTTGATTTTACCAACAGACCCCTGTCCACTGCGAACCTCAAGTATCAAAATGTGGAACAAGCTTTAGCCGATGTTGTCAATGTTATTAATGTTCTTAAAGAAGAGGAAAAATATAAGGACTCTAAGGTGGTTGTGCATGGTTGTTCCTACTCGGCGACCATGTCGGCAGCTGGGCGTCCAGTGCTCCGCTGGAAGCTAAAGTGGACTTTAAAGGTGAGTAGCCTATCTCAAAATTGTTACCATAATAATGTTTTCTATCGCATCTTTGCAGATTATATGACAGTTGTCGGGCAAGCGTACAGGGAGCTCGCATGAGATTACTGTTACAACATCATCGATAATGCCACCCCCTATTATCAGGATTTATTTGAAAACGGTCAGAATGCGGAGGCTAAGAAGCTCTTAAACCTTTGCGATGATTTCGATGAGAACGACAAACGAGATCAATGGCAAATATTTAGCTCAATTGCAAACATTTTTGCAGGCCTCGCCCAGAACCAAAAGTAACTATCCAACACCCCATATAATGTACGCAAGCTATCTGAGTTTTTACTTCAATACAGTCCGGCAACCTATGATTTGGCGAAATACTGCACAAAGCTTCGATCCTTTAGCACGGATGATGCCACGGCACTATCTAAGTTTGTACAGTGGCGTCTCGGCTATCCAAAATGCGTTAACTCCAGATTTCAGGCTACTGTTAACTATTACAAATGGGCCATGGACAACTACGATGGCTGTAAGTGACACCTTGTTAAAATAATGATGAATACTAAGTTTCACTAATCAAATCAATTCTTCCTTTAGCTGGTCTCGCCTGGTTCTTTCAAACATGCAACGAATTCGGCTGGTATCAGTCTTCCGCTAGCAAGAATCAACCATTCGGCTCATCTTTCCCAGCCACCCTGTACACCGACACTTGCAAAGATGTCTTTGGATCAAAGTACACTGCAGCTAAAATCAACAGATATATACGCAATACAAACACGGAGTACGGAGGTGTGAACCCTAATGTCGAGAACGTTTACATGACTCATGGAGGATTAGATCCATGGAATAAAGTTGGGGCCGGAGCAGCAGAGGGTGCCACCATTATTCCCCAAGCTTCACATTGTTCCGATTTGAATTCAATCAAAGCTTCGGATAGTCCTGCATTGCTTGCATCCAAGCAGCGAGTGGCTCAACTGGTTCGCGAGTGGCTTGCCTAATATCCCAATGGATTAATATAATTTTTTTTAAATCTGAAGAAAAAATTTTAATTTTTGTATATTTCTGTCTGTGTAAACATATTCAATTTTGAAATGAAGAACATATTTTAAAAGCATAAATACTTTATACATTTAACTTAATTGCAATACCTTACAGCAAAGGCAATCCCTTGTGGAACAAAAAAGCAAGGGTGTTCAGAGCTCTATCAAAGGCATAATATATCTATACTATAAGTTGTTGGTTTTCCTATGTGCAGAGTGGTTCGAAGAGATTAGGAAAGGCGCCAATTCCTAACACTAAAGAGTTGTCTTTATCATGGCCTGCTTTAGGGGAATGGCTACACTTACGGAGTTTGTTTTCAAAAACTTGTAATAAGAATTTTTTTTCGTGACGTAGCAAAAATCAGATAAGATTGTATTTTAAATTAAGCAGATTATCAATTTCGTACTATATTATCTATTTAATATTATGAAATAAACACAGCATTCGTCCCCAACTATGCGGCGTAACTTGTAATAATCTTTGACACAAACACATGCACATACATACATACATACACGCAATCGTAGGTAACGGGGCTTGCAGAATACACACAAAAACATATTTACGCTTGCGTCGATTATCTTGCCGTCCCTTTTTCACAAATGCTCGCGCATATTTATGCAAACAGAAAATACTTGAGGCTGCTGATAGAAATGAAATCAATATGAGAATATATTTTCGACCTTTACTTGGGTGTTACTTATCAGATCTTGATGAAACTTGGGCAGTTGGGAAGTTAATAATAAGATTCTGTCTTTATACATACATACATACGATACATTTCGATTCCCGATAGCGATTAATGATACAATTTTAAAGACAAGATAATCGACGCAAGCGTAAATATGTTTGTGTGTATCTCCCTCGCCCTACAATTGCGTGTACATATATATTTATGTGAACAAGAATATACATTGCCTTAGCCTCTGAACCAGCCAACAGAAAACACATTTAAAAAAATTCAAATTTGTTGTAAATAAGTAAGGCAGTAACGCTCTGAGCATTGTGTAACTTTGCCTTTAGAAATCTGAGTCCTCCTTAGTCGATAACGAAGAAGAGAAGGCAAGAATTCCACTATAAACCTAAATTCGCATGTGACTCAAAGTTCGAGGATGTATAGAATTGTGTGCCTTTTTCGTTGAAAAATGATTTATGTTCCCTTTACATTTGCACTAATTTAGGGTGCATGGTCCATAAATTATCTTACAAATATTAGGGGCGGTTCATAGTAATCAAATTTGGTGACTTTAACATTAAATTGTGGAATATATGTGGTTTTATCGATGTGCAGTTATCGATGTTATCGGTTTCCTGTACAACAGTGGAAGAATTTTGTCTAGACACATTAAGATATTTTTCTGACTGATCAGAAAACAAAGAATTAGTTTTGAATTTTTACAAATTATGATTTTTTAAATATTGTTTAGTATTCATCCTATACCTAAAGGATTTCTTATCTTTAATAGATAATTATAACATCATTATTTACATATACCTTAAATTGATAATTAGATTTAAGTAATGATGTTATTATTTTGTTTTAATTTTTATAATTAAAATTACAAAATTAAAAAAAGGACTAATTTGTTTAATTTTTTGTAAAGTAAATTAAATATGTTGCACACTATGAATAAAAGAATCTGTACATTATGTTCGACACGATTTCTTTTATTTCTTACATTTTTTAGAGTCAACCCTTATATACAAGGGAAGGGGGGAAAGGAAATATTAAAAAAAAGGTTTGTAAAAACAACAGAAATCATTTTTTAACACATTTTCTTTGTTGACTTATCCAATGGTTTATGAGGTAGTAGAAGCGTAAGTCAAGTTGTAAATCACATAAGCTCATTTATGTTATCTTTTTGTGGAATTCGACACCCACCTTTTAAATATTAGTTCGATGTGCACATTGCTGTAGATATGGTAGGCCAATAAATGAAAAAATGTAAGTTTACATTGTTGGGCAATTATGCTTCATTGGTAAAAATCGATAATCGATGTAATCATTGAGTTTTTGTAATTCTCTTGAAATGATTTGGAATTCAAATAGGTGTACTTCTAAGAAATAACGCAAGCACGCAACTAATTTATTTCTTCGTGATCTGGAAGTCTGTCGGAAAATCCAGCTTTTTAAATGGTCCGCAAAAAATGTAAAATTTTTAATTTTAACATTGAGAAATCATCGCCTGTTAGCAATTCAGCCAGGATTATTTATAATATAGTCTAACTCAAAGTACCTATTATTGTCCCAAAGCAATAGCATAAGAGACCAAGAAGCATCGCAATAATCTTAAAAAGCTTTCCTTTCATACGCATTATAGATAAATGTGTAATGCAATCAAATTGTTTGCTTATTATGCGAACATTGATTATTCATATAACGATGTTATATAAAATCAAAATAAATGAATTTGGTGCTAAAACTCTTATGCTACTCTGATAATTTGAAATTAGTCTGTTAATAATGTATAAGTACAGAAAATGACAATAAATGCATTGCCTTTTGAACCTTCTCAGATAGTTGTAGGTTGTTTAATGGAATACCGTTTTGGGATTTTCGTAAAAAGCCAAATGTTGAACATTTTAGAATTAGGTGCTATAAAAAATATTGAGAACTATTTTTAATGTTCACAATTCTTTCAAATATTTTATATAATATAAAACAACAGAAAGAATTTACAAAAAAAAAATTAACTTTACTGTGACCAGTCGGAATATTCGTCACGATCACTTTGAGATGTACACTCATATGTACACACAGATTTCGACTCTATGACAGAGGAGGCAGTTGCTCTAGTCTAGAGAGCTCGACTAGGGGATACTATGAATACAAATCTATAATATAATAATAATAATATACAAACCATCTCAATTCAAAATGCGCATAAGCTATATGCAGAATGTGATTGCTGTATACTTTCATAATATCTTTATATTGTATTTATTAAACGATTTGTATTCTTTTTTAACAGTTGATCTCATAAGATATATTCATTCGCAATTAAAAAATCGTATTCACTGATGTATTTTATTTATTTGGTAACCAATTTTTGATTTGAGAACTTACATTCAAAAAATATTGAAGTCTAGCTTTTATAGACTGTGAGTGCATCGCGGTTACACAGATGGGCGGACAGGCAGACAGAAATAAAAAAATAATAAATTAAAATAAACATATATGTATATTTTGGAATCGGAGATTATTCCTTCTGTCTGTTAAAAACGTTTACACAACTTCGTTGTGCCCCTTTTACCCATTTTCAATTTAAAACAAATTTATATACCCTATGAATTGCACTAAATTCAGGAACGCGTAAAGAATAAAGAATATGACGGACGGACAGATAGACAGCCGCCACTTTAAGACCTTGCTACAATTTCGAAAATGTCATAAATCTTAAAGGCAAACAAAATCAAGACTCGCATATTAATGATGCGAAAAGATGAACCTTACTTTGCTATCGAAGCTCTACACAAGCTGCAATTTGTTTATAAATGACATAAAATATACTAAATGAGCTGATCTCATATATAATTTCAAATGTAACTGGTACAATTTTGTGGGCTCTCAACCATTTCCGTTAGCGGTCAGTGAGTTCTTTCTAGTCAAATTTTTTTGGTATGCGAAGGCGATATGGATAGCAAGTACTTTTGGGGATATGGAGTTACCTTTGACACACACTGGTGTTTTAGTCATTTTGTTGAAAGAGAAATACAAATTCTTTGTATTTTTATAAATTCTTCTGAAAATTTTATGAATTTATTTGGGTTTTGCTGCTCAACTGAATTTGTGGCATGGTTCGGAAATTTGTTTGACCAGGATTTACACTAAAAACCAAAAATAATTGTTCAACCTGAAATCATTATTAAATCACTAACTCTTAATACAGTTATAGGCATTAATCTGTGAAATACATACACTAAATATAGACAATTAAAGTATTAACAATTAAATTAACCGGAAAGCATAATGTTTCATGAACCTACTTAAATTTGAACTTTAATCATCTCTTGGTACACTTTAATCATCCCTCGATCAACTAATTCAAAAAGTATATATTCTATATAATTCCAGACGCTGCGCATATCTCATATTACATTAAACATAAAAAAGCAGTGACACAAAAGTATTTTTGCCGCGACCGATGAGCCTCTAAAAAAAAGCCGCTAAAAAAGAACATGCCAAAATGCCAAGAAATTAGTCAACACAGACTTCGAGCCTGAGAACCAAACAATAAAACAAACGAGAAGACAAACACCAAATAACTTCGCGGCCAGCGCAAATAACAAATCAAAATCAGTGACAAAATGATTTAAGAACCAAGCGTTTTCACACGAAGCCCAGCAGCCAAAGTCACAAATCGAACCGAATCAAGGCGAACAGAAACTCACACACACAATAGGTACTGTATCCTTTTGGCTGAGAATTTGTGGTGCTGGCTTACCTTTGCAGTGTCATTGTTCCGATAAAGATCACAATGTGTAAATCATGCCGAACTGATCGGTCGACTCTGACGCCGATGCCGACGCGGACACGGATGTGACCCAGCGCGCATTGCATTAACAAGTAGTCGAGCAAATGGATACAAGCGCTGTCAACAAGCTGCCCCTTTATGCAGCGCCCACACATAAATTGGCTGGATGCCAATTGGAGCCACTGGAGCTCAGCACATTGTCATAGGACTTCCCAATCTCTCAGCTCTGAGCAACTTTGAATAGCGCTGCAACTGCGATGCATTTAGATCTCTGGCACACTTAGAAAAAAAATCTAAATTCACCATACTCTTGGCTCCAACGGTAAATTTTTAATTTACTGGGACCTGTTTTTAAATAACTTTAAGCCCGAGACCCTCCGTTAGCTAGTTGACATTGCCGTCGAGAGAGCATTTTATTAGTATTTTCTTATTTCAGAGGGGTTTTTTTAGAAATCCATATCTCATTGCTAGGAAATATTTTTGGAATTGTCGATACAGAGCAACCCTTTGTAATTTTTCAAATATTTTTTTTTTTCGTATTGAGAAATTAGTTCTAAAAACAAATAAACTCTCTAAGCTGATTTTCTAAAATTCAAAGCGATTTTTTCTAAGTGTAGCCGCATTGACACATTAGCTTTGCTGCCATCTCTGGTATATCCTCCGACTGGCACTTTATCCATAGCATGCCGATTTTAATACTATGCATTGTATGTAAGGGGTTGCTTCAAGCCTACAAAGTTCATTGATGCTCGACAGGTCGTACGCTCATGAATAAGACACATTTGCCTAAAGAGACTTTTCGCGCACCAATGCCGACTGTTGTCCTTTGAAGACGACATGAAAAAGACAATTTTCTATTTTCACAGACTAAACTCTCTGGTTTGTTCTTTGGACCGTGTCTTTCTGTTTTTGCTGAGCGGCAAAGGATTAGTCATCAGTATCAATTTTCGTGTCTGCCTGGCGATCTTGCCCATTATATCGTCTTAATTCATTGGTTTATAATAACGTCTGAAGTACTTTTGGCATCGGGTGCCTTTAGATTGGGAGATATTACAACGACCTCTAATTCCTTTTCTCTAAGAGTGCCTTTAGAAATTTTGTTACTCTTTGCACATCTGGAGAACAATCGTTGTACTGTATATGTATAAGACTTTGATTTAGTACAGCAAGGATTTAGACCAGTGAGATCTTGATTACGCACAAATTACAAATTTTCTATACAAATTAGTACTTTGTTTGGATTTTTGGAATGGAGATGGGCAGAGTTAGAATCTTTTAGGGGACTATAATTTGAAATTTGCGGATAATAACGAGCTACTTGACGGAACTCTGTGGGCTCTGCAAACATTTACTCAATCTAAAAATTTTAAAATATTTTACGTTCCGCCAACTAGTGAAGAGATCTTCCACAGCTTTTTACAGTTTCAAAATTGATAAAGACAGAGTCAAGCGATGTAATAGCGTTTTAGCTATCTGAGAAGATGCAGATTGTTTGTATGATTTGGAAGACTCTACAATGATCAGGTAATTTGAAATAACGGTTTAAGAATAGGTGTTCAGGATAGAGCCCCCACAACTTTGCAGACTAGCTTTTAACCACTAAGTTTGGACATATAATCAAATCATATAATTTTACACCAAAGCCAAATTACGTGTATTTCAGTCGAAGAACATCTTTAACACTTACCGTATCAGCTGCAGTCAAATTAATACCTAAGCCACCGGCGCGCGTTGATAGCAGGAAAACAAAGATATCGGCACGGGTCTGGAAATCAGCGACCATATCGCGACGAGCTGAAATCTTGCTGGAGCCATCGAGACGCATATAGCGATGCTTGCGATGCCACATATACTCCTGCAAATGGGACAAGCATTAGCAAAGATTATACAGCAAGATGTATAATATTAAGGCGCACCTCCAGCAGATCGATCATTTTGGTCATTTGCGAATAGATCAGGACACGATGACCTTCGGCCTTGAGGCGCGTGAGTAGACCATCGAGCACAGACAGTTTGCCAGCATCAGTTATAAGTGTCTCCTTATCGGGCACCACAATCGACGACCAACCACTGCGCGGCCGACACAGCGCCAAGCCTGTGGCCACCAGCTCCCTGCCCACAATGTTCTCGCACTGCAGGTGGCGTATTTGCGTCCAAGCAGCGACGCGACTTTCGCAACTGTTAGACAGAAGGTATTGTTAGTTGTAGTAGATTCCAAATACAGTGAATGCTAAGCAAATCTACTCACTATAAATGCCGATCGACGGCTTGCACCCGCTGACCCAATCCGTAGAGAAAACGAGGCATCTGCAGCGCTTCGCATTCGTAGCGTTGCGGTTTCCGCGGACGATGCGGAAACTCAGGCAGCAATTGCAATGTTGTCACTTTGACATCGCTCTTGGTATTCGATTTCGTCTGCACTTCCACTGATTCCATTTCTAGCTCTTGCTTTATGCTGCACGCCTTGGACTCCTCATGCGTTTTACCATCGTTTTCGCAAAGCTGCTCAATTTTAGATGACTTTTGTTTGAGTGTTTTTGAACGTGTCACACGATGCTCGATTGTTTCCTGCATGTTGACAGTGATGTAGTCGCCAAAGGCATACACGCTGCTATTTCGAGATGTCTGCAAACATTAGAAGGTGAGATTAGATTAAAAATCTACTAATAGTAGTGATGCTGAAATTAATCGAAGCAGTTAAAGCAAAGCTATTATTTTTAGTTAATTGAGTGAAATAACAAATAATTAACTTCTGCTTATTTATTTCATAAATAAAGTGACCATTTTATGGTTATATGAAATCAGCGTGGAGAACCTGTAAAAAGCTCTAAAGTGAAGGAAAATTTTGTTTTGCAATGCTTCCTCAACGAATATTATTCGAAATAAAAAAAAATAGCGTTGGCCTTAAGGTTTTACTAAGTACAACTAATTATTATGAATATATAGGAATATATATAGAAAATAATAGATAAATAAATAACATTAACGCTTAAATAGCAATTTTCAGATATCATGTAGAGATCTTGAACATCAATTTCTTTAGAAGTGGATATTTCTGATGAGTGTTATGAACCCAGGCCGTGAACGTAGTATAGTTGTATTATTTATGAAAATAATTATAATTAATAAATAATAACTTAACCCATAAAAAAAAGACAAATTAGTTTTACCACTATTATTATTTTGAATGTCGCGCTTTAAATAAATATCGAGACATACTTTTTTATAAATATTTGTAAGCCTATGTCGTCTTTTAGTGTTTGTTTATCTTAACAAAATTTTGCATTATTTTGTAAAATATTCGAGCTATTGTTTATTGTTTGGTGAACTCATTTTATAATTTAAATCTGTTTTTCTGGTACATTTCAAGTGTTCTTTTATTTTTCAATATAAATTTCTCAATGAAGATGAATCCCGACGGGATTCGAAATATATCTCGGAATAAATGCATTATTAAAAACACTTCAACTGGTTCCAACAGATATGTGTACTACTAATTTCACCGTAGCTATATTTCGAATTTTGCGTTATCAGAGAGCCACATCTTACAGCTGTCAATTAAAATAATCAATTTCTTGTTTGTGTATTGTACAATATCTTAACCAAAATGACTCATTACCCTTACAACAACAATATCATAAAAACCACCTCTTTAGGTATATAGATCGTTGTCAAATCTGAAATTTCACAATAAAAAAATAAAATAACTTATGTCATGTCATGCAATTAAATATCGTCTATGGTACCCAAATGTGAGTTGTTCTTTAAAAATACTCTTGAATCAACTGAAAATCTCAACTGTGCACATATATCTTTGAAAGTGACTTTCAGGCCCTTTGAAATAGTTTAATTAACAGATTTCTACAAATTTTAGAAATTACAAAATTCCGTCTTTATGCCAACGAAAATGGTTTTCAATATAAATATTGATTTTTTTATCACATAACTATATAAGCCAGCAATTTCGTAGAGTTTGGATTGCAATTTGTGAATCAGCACCATATAGGGTCAGTCTCAAACACATAAAAACAAAACATTCACCAAACTCAGTGCAGCCATTTTGAAGGGGTTCAGTGACAGACACGTCTACTTATACATTTAAAAAAAAAACGAACAAACCAATGCGGTAAAGATGAACTGCCTTAACACACTGTTTATGAGCATAAAGTCTGGAAAGAGTTTGCGCTCTAGCAGTGGCTCTAGCAGTTGGTAACGAGTGTCCTGCAGATGTGACCACCACTGGCGACGATAGGAGAGAAGTGGCTGCTTCTCAAGCACGCGACGGTAGTGCAACAAACTGCGAAATAAGCACAAAAATAAGTATAGAGAGAGCAACAGGAATACCAAAAAAAATACGAACAAGTCGATAAGGCCATGCCAGGTCACATCCTCTATGTCAGACAATGATAAGTCGCACAGGCGGGTAAAACTGAAACAGCTATCGACGCTGACATCATCAACCAAAGATCGCTGCATGTGGGCCGACTTGAAGATATTGAAGCTATCAAAGAATTAAACCAGATTATAATCAAATGAAAATAGTAAACCACCACACTGACAAGCACTCACCGATTATACAGCAAGTGCTTTCGACTGGGCAATGCGCTGTGGAGCAGTCCATCGTCAAAGACCAAGCGAGGTAAAACAAACTCAGCACAGCGCATGCTGAACGGACTTTTGGCATCGCGCCGTTCAAACAGCTCTGGATGATTGCAAACTTTGCGGAACTGCATTACCAGATTCATGAGATTTGAGGTGAAATTGCGGTCCAGAATGACACCATCCGATGCCGCCGATGCAGTTGTCGACCCACCACTGGCCAAGTGCAGCAAATCCTCGATGCGTATCTTTTGCTTCAGTGCTCTATATAGCAGCTTCTGGCGTATGGTCAGCGGGCAATACACCATAATCTCAATCTTGTCGGACAGCTCGTTCTCCACATCCTTCTTGATGCGACGCAGCATGAAGGGTTTGAGTATCATGTGCAGACGAGAGATTTGCCGCTCGTCGATGCCCGTTTTGTTCTCCGCATGCGATTCAATGTCTTTGGAGAACCACTCCTTGAACTCATTATGCGAATCGAACAATGTGGGCATTATAAAATACAGCAGCGCCCACAGATCCGCCATGCTATTTTGTATGGGTGTGCCGCTCAGCAGCAGGCGATTGCGACAATTGAAGCCCAGCAGGAGCTTACAGCGTTGCGAGGCGGCGCTCTTGATGGCCTGTGCCTCGTCGAGGACCATATATTGCCACTTGATGCGATTGAAGTACTTGTAATCGCTGACCACCAGCTGGTACGAGGTGATCACCACATGGAAGCTCGCTTCACGTGTATGCAAATGCTTCTGATCCCAGAATTGGCGCAGAATTTTGCGCTCGTTGGGCGAACCCCAGTAGGGAACCACATTGAAGTCGGGCGCAAAACGAGCCATCTCCTGCTGCCAGTTGTGGAGTGTGGAGGCGGGCGAGATGATTCGAAACGGGCCCCACACCCCGTAATGCTCGGCAATGTGGCAGAGGAACGCAATCGACTGCACCGTTTTGCCAAGGCCCATCTCATCGGCTAGGATGCCGCTAATGCCCTGATCATAGATGTTAGCCAGCCAAGTCATGCCCTTGATCTGATAGCCCTTCAGTGTGCCCTTAAACATATTCGGTTGCGGCAAATCCTTCACTTGCTCATGCGCCAGTTGCGGCAACGATTGATCCAACTCCTGCAGCTGCTCCAACATTTGCTCTCTATTAATAGGCACATCGAAGGCACGCGTCTTGTCCAAATCCCGTTGCATCGTTGCCTCCGCATTCGCCTGCGCCAGCTGCTTCATTTCGCATCGCAATTATCGTGTGCCAGTCGGGCATTGTGCTCCTCATCCAGCTGGCTGAGTATACGCAACTGATCCGCCTCGCTGCCCTGGCCCAGTTTTTTGGACATGAAGTGAGCATAAAGCTCCGTTTGCGTAATCAAAAAATTGAGTTTGCGCTGCTGCCGCTTTACCTCGATCAGCTCCACATCCTGTTTCCGCTGCTCCTCGGCCTCGCGCTCTTGTTTGCGACGCTGATCGCGCTAATAGCGCTTCCAATAGTTCAGCATTTCGCTGGCGCACAACCTTGGCGCACAACCTTGCACACATGCCGGCGACGCGTTTGCAATTGGCCATCATCTCTTTGTGATTGTTGCTCTTGATGTGCTGCAGCCGGCCAGACGACGGCGCGCCGCCAACACTTCGGGATTCTTGCGACGGCGCCGCACACGCTTCACTTGGCCATCCATGGCGCCCACCACATCCACTTCCTCCTCGATTTCCTCGTCCTCATCGGGATAGTCCAGTGCCAAGTTGGCCAACTCTCGTTTGTAGTCGACCACCTCACCGTTGTCCTCCTCAGCGTCGTCGTTCGCGGGCAGCGTGTTTCCAAAGCAATACCTACCCAGCTCCGACGGCGGCACCTCGCCCGACTCCGGCAAATCGAGTGTGCTGCGCTTCTTCCGCCCTCGCCTTCGCTGCTTAATGGGCTTGGGGCCCGCCGGCGCCTCAGCCAGACGCGCCATCAGTATTTCCTGCTTGGTGTGACGCCGCCGCTTGCGCATCCCAACAGTGGCCTGTTGGCGCTCCGCATAGACGTCATGATTGGACAGCAAGCCACTGCCATAGTAGGCATTATGAGCATTCTGCAAAATCAAAAGAAATTCAAAAAGGCATTTGGGGCCGTTGACTAACCGTTGGCTTCTTGAAGTAGTTCTTGCGCTGACGCTGCTCCTGAATGTGGTCGCGCAGCATTTGATGAATGTAGTCATCCTCATCGCTCACTGCCTGCCCATCGGTTTCTGTATCGCCAAGCAGAGAATCGTAGAGACATTCCCGATCGCTGGTCAGATCATTGAAATTGTATATTTGCGCCTTGACGCTCTGCAAATATGAATAGATTTAATGAGTGAACTCAACTCCTACATCCCCATCCTAAGTTTAATTACCCTCTTTGCTGCCCAGTAGACGTTTGCGTCGTTTCTGTTTGGGCTTTAGCCTGACGACGCCCACCTGGTTCGCCTCCAGCTCTGTGGAAACAATATTCTTCTCGGCTCTTGCACTTCATTGTTGTTGTTAGCAGGGTTGCGTGCAGGGTTGCATTCGCTGTGCTCGTAGCAGTGCTGGGCAATACACTCAAACCAAGTAAATAGTTGTCATGCATATTACACATAACACAAATTACTTAGAATATATGTCATTTATTTTATATACTCTATATATAAATGCCATTAGTATTTTGGCAAGCACCTTCCATATATATGCAATAGCGCGCCTGACGCATGCATCATTGTGCTTACGAAGTTGCTATGCAACACTGCATACAGCGCTTCAACACATTTATCAATACTGTAGCAACGCAGTCAGCTGTTAATAATGTCTTGGCAAACCGGGTTAATCAAAACAATTTTGGACCCTGCTGATTTAATTATATCAACGGACACAGCAGTTGTAATTGCCGATAAATTTCCTAAAGCCCGTCATCATTATCTAGTACTGCCCAAGGGGGACATTCCCAGCATTTTTCAGGTAAAAGTAGCATATTCTCTATGCAAACAATTTAAATTTTTTAATTTTTAGTTGAGCAAAAAATATTTGCCGCTTCTGGAAGCATTGCATATGTTGGCACGCAATATTATTAAAGTGAGTGGCGAATGTTGCGCTGAATTTCAAATTGGATTTCATGCTCATCCGAACTTGCAACGTTTGCATTTGTAATTCATTTCGACGGATTTTGTATTGAGTGCGTTGAAGACCAAAAAACATTGGAATAGCTTCAACACGCCTCTCTTACCAAACGAAAGTACGTAGTTATGTACTTATTATTTACTTATTATTCATGTATTTTTAGCACTTTATACCAGGTTCAAAGACGAGGGCTGCGTTCAACGTTTGCCCGCAGACATTTTAAACGAGCTGCTTGCCAGTCCAAAATGTAATAAGTGTAAATTTATTGCAAAAAGCATGACAACGCTTAAAGATCATCTGCAACAACAACACTGACTAATACTGTAAAGAAAGCAACAATAATAAAAAAAAGTAAACACATATGCTTGTGAATGTGTGGGTGTGCTAGCAAAGGCGGCCGAGCATTCTTTCCAACACTGTCAAATAATATTCACAATTATTAGATTACCGATTGAAGTTGATTTAATTTTTTTTTTTTAAGTTCTCCGTGATTACACCTTAGCCAAATGGGCAGCAAACGGGAAAAATTTGCAAAAGGCAACTTAACACGTGAATTGCAAAAGAAACGGGAACACCTAATTGAAACTGAACTAGCAACAGTCATGAAAGATATTTATCCCAAGGCGCAATATCATTTTCTGGTCGTGCCCAAAGAAGACATTTCCAAGGTGACAAAGGTAAAACAATAAATAAATAAATAAAAATCAATTTCATTCTCTATTAATCTCTGACCTCGTTCAGCTGACGGCGGATCACTTGCAGCTGTTGGATCACCTGAAGGAGCTGGCAAACCAAATTATCGAACAGCAGAAAGATTTGCCCTCTAATTATTTTCTGATTGGCTTCAAGATTGATGCGTTTATGGATCGTCTTTGCATGCATGTCATCTCCAATGATTTCCACTCGGAGTGCATGAGACGTAAATCGCACTGGAACAGCTTCAACACTGCCTTGTTTCTCACCTATCAAACGGTTTACGCCCTGCTGCATAGACAGGGTTTCATTGAGCCAATGCCTGAGGAGGAGACGCAAACGTTGCGAAAATCAAGTGAATTACGCTGCAATCAATGCGATTTTGTTAGCGAGAGTTTAGTGGCTTTGAAGGCTCACCTCTTCACGCATTGGAAGAAGCGAGAAGGCAAGTTTAGAATCAAAGATCAAGTGAAAAAACTCACTCGCATGTTGGAAGAAACCAAGTTGACGCCAATGGCTAAGGTGCTTGAGGATCAATCTCAATGCATTGCTCCGTCCAAGGCGCAGCCAGAGAATTGGCGACAATCGATTCGACAGAAGCAGGGGGATCAACAGTTGCCGCCGGGCGAGAAACACTTGCAGAGGCCAGCTGGTGCTCGAAAACATCAAACAAATCCTAATCCTAATCAGCATTCTCCAAATTGGCCAATGGACAATCAAAATCCACTTATGAACTCGAACAATTCGGTATTTAAACAGCAATTTCAGCATCATCCAAATTACCGTGGTGGTTATGTCCCAAATAATGTTAACATGCCGCAACAGGTTCCATTCAATGCACTTCATCAATATCCCAACATGAGGCAAGCTGCTGCTAATCGGTTTACAGATC
Source organism: Drosophila nr. medialis 2 BK-2023a (assembly GCA_035044325.1). Taxonomy (NCBI): domain Eukaryota; kingdom Metazoa; phylum Arthropoda; class Insecta; order Diptera; family Drosophilidae; genus Drosophila; species Drosophila nr. medialis 2 BK-2023a. The sequence goes on along the minus strand of JAWNMH010000398.1, from coordinate 619,217 downwards.
CAAGATCTCAGCAGGAACCAAACAAACAAAGTTGCCATGCCAGTCCCCAAAACATTAATAATATTAATGGAGCAGAGTGTTCCCCAGCCTTGAACTTTATACAGCAAGGCAACAATACCTCAAACCCGAATTTACAAAAAAGTTTGAGCTCACAACAGTTCTCGAATCCTGTTAATCAGGGTCAGAATGCGGTTCAGGCGACAAACCGAAACCATTCAAGAAAATACCGGCATCGAAAACAAATCCAACAACCAAATACAAAATAAAGGAGCAAAATGTTTTAAATATATTCATTTAGTTGTACAGCATTTTTTGAGACTTTACGAAAATTTCCGTTTATTCTTTTCTTTTATAAATAATAAATGCTAATTTGGTTAAAAGTGTTAATTGAATAATATGCATTTTACTGTGTAATTAAATATGACTTATTATTATTTTGTTACTTTAAATAAATGTTACACTTGGATTAAATTCAAAGTATTTATATTTCTAATAATCTGTATATCTGTTTGTATTGGCAAAGACAAAGTAGTTTTTTACCATCGTTGGCATTTGTTAAAATGACATCAGAAGTAATCTATTTAAAATTAGGGATTTTCCCACTGTATGTTTAAAGACACATTTCCAGTCTTGAATGTAGAGATAAGTAATCACAGCAGTGTAGTTTGCAGTTGAATAATAATAACTGAGAACTCTTACAGATATCGCTCAGTTCGGGCTCTTAGGCGTAATACAAAAAAGCCACGTCAGCTATTTTGAAGAAAGTGCACTTTTATGGCAAATTCGAATTGCTGATTTTTGAGTTTTCAACAGTGTTCAGCTGCATTCACTGACAGTTCGATTTAAAGCTTTTAGTCTGAGTACTTATTTGACTGCTGTTTGATTTACTATTGTTTTTTTTTTTCATACATAATTAAGGGTATGGAGAAGCAAGAGAATGATGTAGAATTTCTACGAGGCCTCTTGACCCGCAAAATGGAAGCTGGCGAAGATGTTGTTTTACAATCCGATCGAGCAGCTGTGCTGCGTAACGTAAATTGCCCAAGGGCTCAGCTTCATTTCATTGTCTTGCCCAAGGAGAATATTGCTCATGTGACTGCGGTGATTATACATTATATATATATATATGTTCCACTAATACCTGCCCGTTGCAATAGCTAATGCCCGAGCACTTGCCTCTGCTGGATCATATGATGGACCTGGCCAATGAAATCATTGAAAAACAGGAATTGCCCTCGAGCAATTTTCGGGTTGGCTTCAAAATCAACGCATTTATGAGTCGCCTAAATATGCACGTGATTTCCGATGATTTCTGTTCGGAGTACATGCGTCGCATTAACCACTGGAACACCTTCAACAGCGACATGTTCATAACTTATCAGGGCGTATACGCCCTGCTGCACACTAAGGGCTGCATTGAGCCCATGTCCGCCGATATGATTGAGAAATTGCGGATGACGACACCAGTGCATTGCAATCAATGCACTTATATCACCGGCAACTTCGAGAAGTTTAAGGCGCATTTGCAATACCATTGGAGGAAACGAGAACGGGAGCGAGAGCGAGAGCGACAGCGTCTTCTCAGAATGGATGTGTCAAATTTGAAGCAATCGTTGCGCGAATTGCATTTGCATGGCACTCGCAGCAACTTTTCGGGAGCTGATCAAGCGACGCGATTGCCAGGAATACTCGGTTGTAATTCCCCTAAATCCCCCAATATGTATTATAAGAAGTCTAACCACAAAAATCCAGACTATAAGCCAATTAAGCAAACAAATGCAAATCTTGCTGGTGCTCCTCCATCAAATGCTAATGTCAAACAAACTGTTTATCAGGATCAAGATCAGCCAGTCAAAACAGAGCCATTTTTCAACAAAAAGAAATGGTATAACAAAAACCAAAAGTTCGCTTTGCCAAAGTCACAGGCATCCTGTGGAAAAGGCGAAACTATTTTTAATTCTAAATGTTGAGCTATTGAGCTTTTTCAATAGCTATCGAATTTTTACAAAGTCACACAAATAAATAGAAACGCACCGAAATTTGCTTTTCTATAAATTAAGTTTATTTGCCTTCGTGGCCAAAATTAAAAATATTTACAATTGTTTATTAGAAGCTCCGATTTGAGCTTTACACCTTTAATTGTTCGAACCAATCCGCCGACTTGCGGTGTCGAACACAGTGCCGCGACTTGAATTCTCGATAGACGAAATAGAACTAATTAGCTGCCGAATTGCAGCTGCTGCTTGCGCTCAGCCAAGGCAAAGGGCAAGCAAAGTGAAAACAAATGCAATAAAACGAAATGCCGATGAGCATATACAAAACAACAGTTATGATCGTTACGTTAATTTGCTCTTTATGCTGCGCAGAGCATAACTTATCAAAGAGAAAAATATTAAGAGAGAAGCTGCTTTAATTGTTGTTTGGCGCGGATACCTGCGTAACCAAACATTCTCCCCCCGTTGAAAGACACGGGCTTTCAACAGCATCCTCTTTCGGAAGCGCACACAACTTGCGCACAGCTCTCTTTATTGTTCCAGTTGACGTCTTGAGAACAGCTACTCGGGAAACGCCGTCAGCACCAGCAACAAGCTCGACCACACGAGCCAGTGGCCATTTAAGGGGTGGCAAGTTTTCATCCTTTACAAGGACAACATCGTTGATGTGAACACCCGGGTAGGATTTTCTCCATTTGGACCGTTGCTGAAGAAGCGTTAAATATTCATCACGCCAACGACTCCAGAAAATTTGCTGATACATACGCTATACGCATGCCATCTGATCCAGGCGTGCTCAATCGATTAGCTTGGTGAAAGAGAGGTCGAGAGTTTATTATTGCCCCAATGTGGCAAACCAGTGTGCGCAAATCATCCAGGGGCAAAACCGAGGGTCCGACCGACCGATAGAAATGGTATTTTGCTGTCTTCACCGCCGCCTCCCAAAGTCCACCAAAGTGTGGTGAGCGAGGTGGGATGAATTCCCATTCGATGTCGTCAGAGACACAAAACTGTCGGACAGAGTCGATGTGCTTCTCGCTGAGGAAGAGTCGCTTGAGTTCAGCTAAGTCATTCTTGGCTCCGACGAAATTTGTCGCATTGTCCGACCATATCGTCACGGAATCCCAAGTCGACTACACTGGAAGCCTGTGCTTGAGAAAGGCTGCTGGACATCGGACAGTTCGAGATGCACCGCCTTTGTTGCGAAGCAAATGAAGACCGAGATGTAGCATTTTACTGGTCCTTTGTTACGAATCTCGCTCTTGTAATAAAACGGTCCACAATAGTCCACTCCAGTGACAGCGAAAGGATGCGAGCCACTAACACGATCGCGGGGAAGATCAGCCATGATTGTCTCAGCCAGGACCGGTTTTGCTCGAAAACACATAATGCATTTTGTTGTTACGCTGGAGACAGTCTTACGCCCACCAATAGGCCAATAGTGGAGCCGAATATGAGCAAGCAGAGAACGAGGTCCGGCATGCAGCTGACGCCTGTGAAAATGCATGATGATGGCGCGTGTGACAGGATGATGATGGGCCAGTGTGTGTGTGTGGGTGTGTGTGTGTATGCTGGTGTCCATGTGCATGATGCGAATGGCGACCAGCCAGCTGTGCCTCCAGTGCGTATTGTTTCTGGAACAGCTGACGCTTCTGCTGCAGCAGACGATGCTGCAACAGCTGCTGTTGCAACGGTGGCTTCTGCATGGGCGACAAATGTTGCTGCTGCTGCTGCTGTTGCTGTTGCTGATGCGTTAGGGAATAGATGACGCCGCCGGGTGGTGGTGGCGGTGGCGCATAGAGCGCATGTCCACCATACAGGTCACTGCTCACGGCGGCATCCAGGAGCAGTGGCTGCTGCTGCGGCGCCGCAAACGACAAATGCTGATGATGATGATGTTGGGGCGCATAGATGGCGGCCGCTTCCTGCTGCAACTGCTGGATCTCCAGCCAGCCGCCGTGCCGCTTGGCGTGCTCATAGCGATAGCTGCCGTAGACACGACTTGCACCCAAGAGCGTGCTGGAGCTGAGCAATCCCTGGGCGACCAGGCCATCGCTGGCGCGTCGCCCCTCCCGAAAATGGATGGGCGAACGCTTGTCGGCGAAGGGCGGCGGCGCCGGCGCTGGCAAGGCCGTTGGCATATGGATGTACGAATTGTGGCTGCTGTACAACGAATGCTCCGAATCCGAATGCTCGCTTCCGATGGCAATGGATGATGGAACAGATGCAGCCGCCGATGATGCAGTGGCTGTGCCTGTGCCGGCAGCAATCGTTGCCAACATGGAGTTGCTCATGCAGGAGGGCAGACTGCCATGTCCGTGTGCCATATCCGGTTGTGTTGTGGCTGCAGGACAAAGTCCAGGCTCTCGTAGGCGCTGCAATTGCTCTTGGAGCTGCCGCGACTCAGATTCTGCGATAGACTCTTCGAGTAGCTGCCGGCGAGGACGCCACTGGAGCTGCGCTGCTTGCATAGGAGCGTGTCCTTCCGCTTGTGCTGGCTCTCGTCATCGTTCTCATAATGTTTGCCGCCGGTTGTGGCTGGTCGCCCGATCGTTTGATCGTCTGCTGGAGCTCCCTTCATTCTTAGCTTCTTCTGTCACGTCGTCTCCATTTGGCTGGCACTTTGTCGTCGCGGAGTCTTCCTCCTCCTTGGTAGATTCATTGACTAAACGGGAACACGATTCTACCTCCCAAAACCGACGAACGATTTCATCAAGCTTGTGATCTGGGCTAGGATTTGGCATCATAACCGAGCTAGTGACCATCAATGAGGCAGGGCTCGCTGAAGAAGTTCCTCCTGTCACTATCCAGCCCAGTTGAGTTTTTTGAAGAATAGGCAAACCAGGAGCGATTTTGATTTGACCGACACACAACAATTCAAAAAACAGGCCAGCTCCAATTAACAAATCAATTTTGTGCGCCTTGAAGAACTCTGGATCAGCCAAGCGAATATTTGAGGGTATATTCCAGAGCTCAGTGTCGACATCGTAGCTAGGCTGATTTCCAGTTATAGATGGAGCTACGAGAACTGAGATGTCGGCAGAGTAGGCAGATGCTCGCGATTGAAAACTTATTCGGCTGAATAGCCTTCTGAGGCAACAGTAGACTCCCCCAATCCTGAGATCAAAGTAGGTGAGCGATGCTTGCGCAGCGGGAGGTGGTGGCGGCTGCGGGGTGTTGAGCTAAACGAGATGTGATGATGTGCACCTGCGATCCAGAATCCAGTAGCGCTCGGCAAGGGACTAAAACTCCAGTACGACTTCTAATGTTGATTACAGCAGTTGCCAAGAGCACCACGTCTTGACTAAGATTTTGGGCTACAAGTGTTGCCGAAGGGTTTGCAGCAGGCGGATGCGAAGCAAAGATAACTTGAGAGCCGTCAATCTGATTCTCAAAATGCAGAAGCGTATGATGCTTGGCCTTGCAGCGGTTGCAGGTAGTGGAGCTGCACTCCTTTAGCCGATGACCTTTACACAGGCAATTAATGCAAAGGTTGAGCTTCTTTACCTCTCGTAGACGCAGTTGCGGAGACAGATTTCCAAAACGGGAACAGTTATAAATTAAGTGGCCAAAGGTCTCACAGAACACACATTTATTTGTGTTGGAGTTAGTAGCGACAAAGGCCTTTCTGCTAGTGTTAACGATTTTACTACTTTTTCCCACCTTAGAGCTAGGCGTATACGTTGCCATAGCGTGTTCCACATTTTCCAACCTTTGACATCGTCGATCCAGAAATGCCAAGAACTGCTCACAAGTAGGAATAGTATCCATCGGTGCTGTCTCCTCCCAACTGATCTGCGTTGCCTTGTCCACTTTCTGCAGCAAACTGTGCACGATAATGAATCCCGCAATCTGCTCAACGTTGCCCAGGCTTTGTAGAGCGCGCATGTTGGAATTAACCGTATCCGAAAGGGTTCGAAGTTTTACCGCTGACGACGACTCGATGCAATCTAATCCCAATATCTCCGTGATATGTGCTTGGAAAATGAGACGCTTGTTGTTAAACCGTTTTTTAAGGAGCTCCAATGCAACTGGATAGTTAGCGCTGCTGATTTCCAACGAAGAAACACTATCCAAGGCTGATCCTTTCAGACACGATCGCAAGTGCTGAAACTTCTCCACATCCGAAAGTCCTGAGTCCGCATCAATGATTGAAGAGAACATCGCTATGAACTCTGCAAACTTTGTGTATCCTCCACTAAACTCGGGCAGCTTGATCTCAGGCAACCGGATTCGGCTTTGAGACAATGTGTGATTGTCAACACAGGTATCTTGCCTCATAGTCGAGCACAACGGCGACGACAACTTTCGTTTGTCAATTTCGCGTCGCAAGCTAGTTTCCACTAATATTGAGAGGTCATCAAAACATGCCCGTAATTCACTCCCGATTTCATCATAATCCAGCTCCTCCAACGCGTCATGCATATTGTAAAATGCCTGCTGAGCACTTTGCAACGCCTTGAGCCGAACAGCCAACTCTTGTTCGCTGAGATGCACAATTTGCTCCGGAGCGATTGCTTTGGCCATCCGTTTTACCTGCTCATCAATAGCTTTGGCCTTGGCTTTGTAAAACGGGGCAGTACGAGACTGAACGGCAGCAGAATTATGCATTTTAATATTCCTTTAGGAATCACGGAATTTTTCACTACAGCTTTAACACACCAGTTCAAACGACGAAATGTCAAACACCTTGTTCATAAGCGCAAGCAAAACGAAACGGGACAAGCAATAACAATGCAGAAACGGCTGCTGCAATTGTTTAAGCAAACGCGATAAGCGAATAGACTGCGCAGGCGCCAATGTCAATTTGAGGTCAAACACTTGAACCGAAAGTGAGCACAAAACGAACCGAGAATATCGACAGCAATGCAAGAGCGCGGGCGCGAGTTTTATTAACTCTTCACTTTAAATAATTTGTATTTATTTAAACAAACAGAGCTAATTAATCACGTCGGGGTCACCAATGTTGAGCTATTGAGCTTTTTCAATAGCTATCGAATTTTTACAAAGTCACACAAATAAATAGAAACGCACCGAAATTTGCTTTTCTATAAATTAAGTTTATTTGCCTTCGTGGCCAAAATTAAAAATATTTACAATTGTTTATTAGAAGCTCCGATTTGAGCTTTACACCTTTAATTGTTCGAACCAATCCGCCGACTTGCGGTGTCGAACACAGTGCCGCGACTTGAATTCTCGATAGACGAAATAGAACTAATTAGCTGCCGAATTGCAGCTGCTGCTTGCGCTCAGCCAAGGCAAAGGGCAAGCAAAGTGAAAACAAATGCAATAAAACGAAATGCCGATGAGCATATACAAAACAACAGTTATGATCGTTACGTTAATTTGCTCTTTATGCTGCGCAGAGCATAACTTATCAAAGAGAAAAATATTAAGAGAGAAGCTGCTTTAATTGTTGTTTGGCGCGGATACCTGCGTAACCAAACACAAAACTTATTGTATATATTTACTTGGCGAAAATTTTATTCGACCCATTATAACTTTAATATATTATTTATGTATATAAAAATATAAGTTAAGAACTATCATTACAAATAATCCATATACTCAAACACGCACTCGAACTAATAAAAAGCTACAATAAATATATAAAACTTGCGTCGCGTCAGCATATTTTATCAACGCTGGACTCAGCCGCAAGTACACACAATCAACACACGCTTCTGTCAGCGCATTCCACTAGAGGACCATCGCAAGACCCAAATGGGACAACCGACATCTGCAGCATGTCACGACGCCAGCAGAATTAGCAAACCGATGTTTAATTATGATAAGTTAGAAAATCAGTTTAATAAAGCACTTACAGAAAACAGTTGTTTTATTTTTTTTAGTAAAAACTACAAGGAATTGTTTAATTTATTTATATATCTCTAATATAACTTCATTTTGGAAAACAATTTCATTGTAATTGAGTACGCTTCATATTTTTCTTATTCGCTTCGAATATACAACAAAATTGTCTATTGCTAGTCTACTATTATTTTTATTTTGATTTTAATTCTGTGTTAATCACGTTTATTTTGTTCTTTTTTTGAAGTATTGTGACTTTGCCAAACATTTTTTGTGTATATAAACAGATAAAAACAAATTTTCATCGAAAATTTGCCAACTTTTTGTTTAAGTCAGGCTTGCAATATTATTCTGCTAATATTTGGTTTTTTTGTATTTTATTTTTATTCTATATCTTTTTTTTTGTGCATGTACTCTCTCTCTATCTCTCACTCTCTCTCTCTCGGTTATCTCTCTCTTTTCCGCGCTCGCATTTATATTTTTTGTTTATTTTGTTTTTCGATTGCCATTGCGATTTCGATCTTCGCGCCCGCTTATGTAACATATGGCTAACATTTTTGTAGTGCGAGTAGCATCCGTAATCTGTTAATCCTTGTGTATTCATATTTTATTTTTTATAATTTGACACCGGAGGTATCATAGTATATTGGTTTTGTGCAATGTCCGTTATGCTGTCTGTCCGTCTGCATGAGCGCATTTTTTTCGACACCCTTAGAGATAGAGACTTGAAACATGGGACATATACTGGTCTAGAGTGCTACGTCTACTAAATGGCTAGGAAATCGATAAGATCGATATTCGCAAACCGGTAAAGCCACATATCTCCTACATTTTTAAATGGCTATATCTTCCGCAGTTTTTGAGTTAGAGCTGTCAAATTTGGTGGGGATTAAAAACAGGAGCCCCGGCCCTATAAATTTTAAATTCGCATGTCTTCCAAAATTTGTAAGCTCGAAGCCATCAAATTTTAAAAGTATGTTACTGGTAACTCCCCTAAGATACAAATTTTGAATGGCCACGCCCACTCCGACTCCCTAACGCAATACACCTGTTAGTGTAAATCGATAAGACCATTTATCTCACACAATTTGAAGGGTATATTGCTAGTAATACTGTTCAAATATGCGGAGAAAAATTGGACCACGCTCACTCCCGACCCCAAAAACGATAAAAGCCTATATCATCGCATTTTTAGAGATACGGTTGCCAAAGTTGGAAAGTAGATTACCAAGATCGTATTCCAAAAATGTTGTTTGGCCACTCCCAGTTGCACCTCCAAAATTCCCAGAAGCCTACATTTCCCGCAGTTTAAAAGCTACAGTCACCAAAATTGGAAGGAAGATTATTAGGAACCTTGTCCATAATTTTTTTCAGTTACGCCCACTCCCGCCCTTAAAATTTTCAAATTCTATATCTCCCACAATTTAAGAGCTACAGTTACGAAGTAAGGTAACTGGCTTATATCTACCGCAATTTGAAAGGCAAACGTGGACAACATTTTTAGGCAACACCCACAGTGTTCTTTGCTACCAAAGTATTTCGCAGTCGGTTACGCCGACTGCAGCGTTCTCTCTTATTATTTTATTTATTTACTAACTTAGCAAGAAGTACTATGCATAGTGATTTATTATCGAGTCCTATACTAGGCCTTTGACTCAAGACATCTTTATTTTTCTTCAATCTGTGATTACTTTGTGCAGTGATCTTTTCAAATTTATTTATTTACTTTTATAATGAACAAAAATATTTCAAAAATATTTGCTTAATAAATATGTCCAGGTCACCACGAATCAATAATTCAAATTTATCCTTTCTCCTATTTAAATCTGATTTAGCTAAGAAAAAACGAACCCATCCGCAAGTTAATAATTTATTTTGCTTCAATTAAATAATTGTTTTTGATATTGCACCTCAATCAACATTCAATATGCACGTTGATTTATGTATTGGGTTCTTTTAGATATAGTTTTCTGTAATGTGCTTGTCCCAGTATTTAATTATTTATTAGGCCGGAAACTATGTCATACATTTTTTTCAAACCGAGCTTTGGAATTGCTTTTTCGCAACTCCCATCAACTTGCATTTTGGTTTTCTTTTTTCTTGACCTCATGGCAGTGATTGAGTACAAACCTACATTTTAATACCTCCACCAAAAAAATTAATAAATGGAAATGGTTCTGCAAGATCAAAAAAAATGGAAGATATTTTTTTTGTGCCGATACACTCAAATAAGTTTTTAATCGAAAAATGCCGGAGAACACGAAACAAAGTTCGTGACGGTTCAAAGTTCGATATTTTTTCTGAACGCCGCGCCGCTTAACGTTTGCCTCCCGCAGAGTTGATTTCCGTCATCCGAATCTTCTTCAATCTTCAATTGGACAAAACAAGCTGTGGAGACCAGATGATTCATCACTGCGAACCCCGTAGTTTAACACTAATGGTGGCTGTGCAGGCTGTATACAAGCCAGGTCTTCTTTTCGACCGAGGATCGATCCTCCTATGGTCCGAGCTCCAAATTGCCCGCCTGCAAGAACAGCAAACCTTGTTTTTGTTTTAATTACATTTCCCAATTTTGTTTCAACAAATGATTCAAAGTGACTTTAAAAATATAATAAAAAGTAGTACAAATCAATCTTCAAACCCTAAGAAAAAAAAAGAATGAGCAATTAAAACGAGCAGAAAAAAAACGAAATTCAGTTAATTAATTAATCAATACCTACAAGCTAAAATTAGCTAAATCTGCTCTCTGAATGTGAAGTAATTTGATATTACAAATAAAAGAAAAGGAAATACTTAAAAATTAAATAAATAAAAAGTCATATGAGCGGCATAGAGTGACAAAATGAACAATAACTGATCACCTCATTTTAAATTCCCCAATGCCAACATAAAAGTTTTAAATTAATTTCTGTAAAAGTAGTTTCATCTCCCAAGATCAATTGGATGACCTGCCGGCAAAAGATTTGTTGGACGTGGGAAAATTCAAGTTAGTGTCTCGACTGTATTATTATGGTAATTTATTACTTTTCTTGTTGGTGAGAGAAAAAAAAACGAAAATGAAAAGTAAATATAAAATATATACATATACATATATATAAATTCAACCAACATCGATTCCACATGCAGTGTGTGGAAAAGTATTCCACTCAAACTCTCAAGCGAAGATGAGCGAGCTTTGAATTTGATGCTCTAGTTAAAAGATCAGCCCACATTTATGCATCGAGATTGCTTGCCAAGTTTTTTTGGTCACCGATCTTAAATAATTAAAACAAAAATCAATAAAATTGTAAAACATTACCGATCGTTAAAAAATATATACATATATATATATATATATATATATATATATATATATATATATATACTTATATGAATAATAAAAGTCTATCGCCCTCATACTCTCAATTATTTCAGAACATGTAAATTTTCATTATTTATTTTTATTATCCCTTATAACAATTGTTAAGATGAATACCTAAACGTTCTTATTCGAGAGTCAAGCAGCGCATCAAGGGTGAAGGATGAGTCAAATGGTGATTATGGTAGTGTGGTCTTCAGTTATGGCGAGTACATCCGCCAGCAACAAAATACAACGACCATGGAGTGCCGCCTCCGTGCTGTATTTGTGGGATGGACTCCAATTTTTTTTTCAATCGAACTAAGCAACAGACGCGATTTCTTTCAGTTAATATACAGTGGCTCACACTTCATTTCAACCAATGTCATAGAAAAAACGTAACTGCCTGCCATAAGCTATTTATTCATTATTTTTCAAAAATTCCAAAGACCGATGTACCTACGTACATATATTAACCACCAAAATTAATATATGGCCCCAATACACTGGGGTTTCCCCACCTGCTAGGTAGAATTATAAATAAAAATGCCTACTTCCAGGCGTAGTTTTCATTTGGGGCAGGTACATTGTGGACACTTGGGTGCCATAAAACCCTGATTTTTTACCTAAAGTTGAGTATTTTCGGTAAAATTGACCAATCCTTCGTAGTCAGTTTAGTTTTATCCTGCATCTCGGGTGCAATAAGCAAACAAGGACTATAGACAAACAGACTACCATTGAACAACGGAAACTCATCCTGGAACACCACAAAAACGGATATTCACATGGATTGAGCAAATCCGATTTGCGTCGACAAAGCGCCGAATGATGTTATACACAGTTGAGTTGCTCAGATTGACCATTTTAGCTATTTGGCGAAGTGAATATCCGTTTTTGTGGTGTTCCAGGATGAGTTTCCGTAGTTCAATGGTGGTCTATTTGTCCATAGTCCTTGTTGGCTTATTGCACCCGAGATGGAGGATAAAACTAAACTGACTACGAAGGATTGGTCTATTTATACCGAAAATACTCAACTTTAGGTAAAAAATCCGGGTTTTATGGCACCCAAGTGTCCACAATGTACCTGGCCGAAATAAAATTGTCCCTAAAAATAGGCTACTTTTTTACATAATCCTACCTAGCAGGTGGGGAAACCCCAGTGTATTGGGGTGATATATTAATTTTGGTGGTTAATATATATACCTACCATCGGTCTTTGGAATTTCTGAAAAATAATGAATGGTTAGCTTATGGCAGGCAATTACTTTTTTTCTTTGACATTGTTCCAAATAAAGTGTCCGCCACTGTATATCGAAACGGTTGTTGATCTTAATAAAGAATATACAGTGGCTCACACTTCAACTCGACCATTGTCAAGGAAAAAATGTAATTGCCTGCCATAAGCTAATCATTATTCATTATTCATTATTTGTCAGAAATTCCAAAGGCCGATGGTAGGTACATATATTAACCACGAAAATTAATATATGACCCCAATAAATTGAGGTTTTCCCACCTGCTAGATAGGATTATGTAAAAATGTTGCCTATTTTTAGGGAGAATTTTATTTCGACCAGGAACATTGTGGACACCTGTGTGCCATGAAACCCGGATTTTTTACCTAAAGTTGAGTCTTTTCGGTATAAATGGACCAATCCTTCGTAGTCAGTTTAGTTATATCCTGCATCTCGAGTGCAAAAAGCCAACAAGGACTATGGGCAAACAGACTACCATTGAACTACGGAAACTCATCCTGGAACACCACAAAAATGGATATTCAAGAAGCCCTTTATAGGCGTACAAAATAAAGGGACTTGGATGACGTTCACCAATAACCACTTGGACAAGGATTTGGAGTTCTGGAACACAGTCATATTTGCAGATGAGTCCAAATTCAACATTTTTGGCTCTGACGGACGGAATTTGGTGAGACGACAGCCCAAAACTGAGCTGAATCCCAAGCACTTAAGGGCAACAGTCAAGCACGGCGGAGGAAGTGTCATGATGTGGGCATGTATCTCGGCAGCCGGCGTCGGGAATTCGGTGTTCATTGAGACAACAATGGACAAGAATGTATACCTCGACTTACCAAAGGAAAATTTACTCCAAAGTACCGAGAAGGTAGGAATCCGACGTACTTTCCATTTCAACCAGGACAACGAATCCCAAGCATAAGACTAACATAGTACAGTCCTGGCTCATCAGGAACTGCCTCCACATGATAATTCCACCGGCTCAGTCTCCAGATTTAAATGTTATTGAGAATTTGTGGGCTCTGCTGGAAAATAACACCTGGATGCACTGCGTATCCAGCAAAGAAGACCTTAAAAATGCTCTGCGGGATGAGTGAAGCAGAATCAGCCCAGAAGCTACCAGGAAGCTGGTATCTTCCATGAATAATAGGTTAAGGGAAGTTGTTAAGGCTTAAGGACATAATACTAAGCAGTCACATTTGCAGATGAGTCCAAATTCAACGTTTTTGGCTCTGACGGACGGAATTTGGTGTGACGACAGCCCAAAACTGAGCTGAATCCCAAGCACTTAAGGGCAACAGTCAAGCACAGCGGAGGAAGTGTCATGATGTGGGCATGTATCTCGGCAGCCGGCGTCGGGAATTCGGTGTTCATTGAGACAACAATGGACAAGAATGTATACCTCGACTTACCAAAGGAAAATTTACTCCAAAGTACCGAGAAGGTAGGAATCCGACGTACTTTCCATTTCAACCAGGACAACGATCCCAAGCATAAGACTAACATAGTACAGTCCTGGCTCATCAGGAACTGCCTCTACATGATAATTCCACCGGCTCAGTCTCCAGATTTAAATGTTATTGAGAATTTGTGGGCTCTGCTGGAAAATAACACCTGGAAGCACTGCGTATCCAGCAAAGAAGACCTTAAAAATGCTCTGCGGGATGAGTGAAGCAGAATCAGCCCAGAAGCTACCAGGAAGCTGGTATCTTCCATGAATAATAGGTTAAGGGAAGTTGTTAAGGCTAAAGGACATAATACTAAGCATTAACATTCGTATTTCAGTTTTTATACTCCAAATATATTATTTTATTTAGACGGGTACAAATAAAATTTTCCCTAAAAATAGGCTACTTTTTTACATAATCCTACCTAGCAGGTGGGGAAACCCCAATTTATTGGGGTCATATATTAATTTTGGTGGTTAATATATGTACCTACCATCGGTCTTTGGAATTTCTGAAAAATAATGAATGATTAGCTTATGGCAGGCAATTACTTTTTTTCTTTGACAATTATTGGCAAAATATTTTGTCAATTTCGCCCTTCCAAATTACAACAATTGGCTAATTGAATGGTGTAATGGTTGGTGCTCGGAATTTTATTTGTTTGTTTTGTTTACACCGCAGTTTGTTGGTGACTGGTAAAAGCAGTTTATGGTATAGGAATAGATAAAAAGTAGTAGATGTTAGGATAGGGAATGATTTTTTCTTATCGCGTTCGCTTTGCCCTTGGGCTTTCAAAAGCGCAGTGAAAATTAAGCCCAACTCAAGATGAAAGCATAGAGACTATTTATGCCCCAGATGCGCTTTGAAAGTCGACTGCTTAATTGCACACCTCTGGAGCGCATATTTAAAAAAAAAAATAATAAAAGAATAAATAATTAAATTCAAGTGCTTGTTGTGCAAATTGTTTCTTCTTTTATTCGATCGAACTACGAGCCCCAATGAGTCATTGTAAATAAAACCAACGCGGTCGGAAATAATATAACCCCAAGTAAACACACAAAAAAAACAAGAGCAATTAGCTTCCTTCGAAGTTTGGTAACTGTAGCTCTTAAGTTACGGGAGATTTGGGATTTTGAAATTTGGGGGGGCTTAAACATATTATGGAGAAGATTCCAAATAATCTTCTTCCCAAGTTTGGTAACTGTAGCTATTCAACTGCGGGGTATAAGCTTCTGGGAATATTGGAGGCGGGAGTGGGCGTGGCCAAAACAAATATTTGGAGTGCTCTATTTTCCAACTTTTCTAACTGTAGCTCTTAAATTACGGGAGATATAGGCTTTTACAGTCTTTGCCGATCCTTGATGAAGGTTAAAGTTACCTTCTAGGTCTGCGATTGTGCGCATATGGAAAATCTTTACGCGTCCACCATCACCCCCTCATCAACAAATTGTTGCAGTGCATTGCCGACTCAACCCTAACCCAAGTTTACTTTTTTTTAGTTCACGTGGTTTGTACAATTTCTTTCGCTTAAGCTTAAATGTAAAATATGTTAAGCCTATCTCAACTAACAGGTGGCAATTGTGGTCAAGTTAGTAACTACAAAGAAAAAATATGTAATAGAAAAATAATATTTTTCAATACTTGATGTTAGTGGCAATAAGTTTAAGGCAAAAATAGGAAGTTCCTAAAAGCTTAATTAATTTTTTTCCTTACATTTATTTTGGCACTAGTAAAATAATTTAAATATTGAAAACCAAAAAAAAAATAACCAAGTAATTTACAAAATTTGTTTTTTTGGTAATTTGTGATAAGGGCGAGTTCTTCTAACAAAAGGTGGCTGTTAAGTTTTCATCAATCGCTCCCCCCATGGAAAACTTTTGAACTATATACAATTACTGTCTGCAAAGTATGCAGTAACAAAAAAAATGTATATAAGTTAAGCACAATAATTACTAAATCACCAATATACCCAACCTCACCGCAAATACTCTAACTCACCGCAACAATAACATATTTCGTCAACGACGAACTCAGCTGCAACCAGCGATCACAACTAAATGCGCACGTGCTGTCGTCAGCATATTCTACAAGAAGTCCACCGTGGGACCCAAATGGACAACAGACACCATCGTCAGCGCATTCCACTGGAGGGCCAGCGTGAGACCCAAATGCGCCACCCGACACCTCCACCAATGGGACGGCAGCGACAAAGCTACAGCGACGCAGCTACAACGCCACGACGCCAGCAGAATGCAGCAAATCATTGTTCCTTTGTAATAAACCATATTGTAAAACTTCAGTTCTAATAAAGCACTAATCTGTGACAGTTGAGTTTTTTTTTTACAAAAAACGTAAAGAACCCGATAAATTGGCGCCCGAGCAGGGACCGGTACACGGTTAAGCAAATCGCGAGTTGAAGTGAATTTTTTTAAAGAAAAAACCACGCCTTGTTATAAGCGCGTTAAATAACGGCAAACTAAGGACATCTCGTGAGAAAAACCTAAATAGGTCAGTGTCGGAAAAGGTGATTGTGAAATCAGCCAAGTTCAATTCGAAAGCGACTCAAGTAGCCGTAGAAGCGAACACGACTAGTGACAAGTTCAATTCGAAAGCGCCTCAAGCAGCCGCAGAAGAGAACATAAACTGCACGTTCAAATTCAAAAGCGCCTCAAACAGCCGCAGAAGTAAACACGATCGATAAAAACGATCAAAGTGCAGGACATAACTGTGTACCGGTGCCGTGTAATAATTACCGCCGACAACCCTGTAGTGTCCGTCCGCAGGGTACCACGAATCAAAGTATCCAGAGGAACCCGAGTCACCCATTTCGAAGAAAAATCGTCGTGGGACAAAAAGGTGAAATTCCAAAGGATCGTCGTGGGAGATTCGCCGGGATGTTAATTATATTGTAAGCATAAAATATAAGAACAAATTTTTGAGAAAATATTTATAAAATAGGGAAAAAATTTTTGAGAAAATATTTAGAAAGCAAGAAAAATTTTTTGAAAAACAAAAATCAGAAAACAATAATAATTCCGAAAAGAAAAAACTTTTGGTAAAGAAAAAAATAGAATCAAAACAAATTTAAAATTAACGTAAAAGGATAATTTAAAATTTAAAACAAAACAAAACATTAACAATTAAAACAAAACTGATTAGAGAGTTTTCAGGAGACCGAACAGCATTCGGCTCGTGGAAAAAAAATGTGGACAGAATAATGGCAATTTATAACGGCCAGGAGGAGACTTACAAATACTATCTGGCGACTTTAGCAATTCGAAATAAAATAATAGGAGAAGCAGATGTGGTACTGGAATCCTACAACACTCCGATGAACTGGAAGGCCATCTCAATGTGCCTCACTGAACATTACGCTGATAGGAGAGACTTAAAAACTCTCGAATATCAAATGTTCTCTTTAACTCAATTACGTCTGTCTGTGCAGAAATTTTATCAAATGGTATACCACCAACTCTCTCTGATCCTCAACCAAATAAGTGTGCAAGAAGACGCACCTGAGGTAGTTAGAGCTCTGACGAACAACTATCGAGGCAAAGCTCTGGATACTTTCGTACGAGGTCTAAACGGAGACTTACCAAGACTCTTAGTAATCAAAGAGCCAAGAGATCTTAGTCACGCCTTACACCTGTGCAACCTGGTGGAAAACCAATAGCACAGAAACGCCTTTATACCTAAAATAAAACAACAAATACCACCCTTACCACCCAGAAGTTATATCCCGGTACGCCAGCTAGGTAAACCACCACAAGCCAATAATGCCGGACAATGGAGAAATTTCGAACCTAAACTTTACCATACCCCCCGACCAAATATGACTTATCAGATGTCAAACCCCAGACAGTTTCCCCAGACTCAACAATACACATTGCCGCAAAAATTTTTCAATACTAAACAGACTTACCAAGCGCCTCCGCGCCCATTCTTTCCAAAACCAGAGCCAAAACCTATACCAATGGAGATAGATAACTCCATCAGAAGTAGGAATATCAATTACATGAACAAACCTCGCTCAAATATTTTCGCGGGCAAACACCCCCTCAACGCATCAAGCGGACAGCCACCAAAAATTCAACGACAATTTCATATCGCAACCGAAGCACCTGAGGAACAGTTTGAACAATCGAACCCCCATGACGTTTACGATGAGGAACAAGCTTACTTCAAAGCCGCTGGTTTAGAAGAAGCTTACGCTCTACCGGACGAGGGAGGAAGTGAAGTCGGTTACGAATACCAACCTACAATGGTTGACGCCTCAGATATCCATTTTTTAGATTAAATGGTTCCTCTTTGCCCTATTTTCAGTACATAACGAGGAACGGCACCCCACTAAACTTTCTAATTGACACAGGTTCCAATCAAAACTACATTCAACCAAATTTATTTAAGTTATGAGTCCGAAAGAAAATAAAAACATATTCAATGCAACTTCTGTCGGTGGAAAAAACAAAATATCCCAGCACACATTTCTCAGCTTATTCAGTCAAAAAGATACACCAATTAAGTTTTTCCTACTTCCAACTTTAAAAACCTTCCACGGTATCCTAGGCAATGATACTTTGAAACAGCTGAACGCTGTTATTGACGTAAAAAACGACACCTTAATTATTAATGGAAATTACAGAATTAAAATAAGACAGTTAGAAACGCAAGCAGTGAACAATATAAAAGCACGAACAGAGCACCTGACGAACGAACAAAAAGGTTTCATAGATCACGTCACGAAGACTCATTCAACTTTGTTCGCAGAACCTGACGAAAAACTGACCTATACCACCAGAGTGTTAGGAAAAATAAGAACGACGTCAGATTCCCCCGTTTACAGCAAACATTACCAATACCCTACTTCTCTAAGAGGAGAAGTCGAAAAACAAATAGATCAGCTGCTGCGACACGGCATAATAAGACCTTCACGGTCACCATACAATGCCCCAGTGGGGGTAGTACCAAAAAAGAGCGACGCATCAGGCGAAAAAAAGTTTTGAATAGTCATCGACTATAGGAAACTTAACTCTGTAACAATTTCGGATCGATACCCGATCCCCGAGATTGGAGAAATCATCGCACAATTGGGCGAGAATAAATATTTTTCCGTATTAGATCTCAAAAGTGGATTTCATCAAATTCCACTCATTAAAAAAGACATTGAAAAAACTGCATTCGCAGTAAATGGCGGAAAATATGAATTCACCAGACTTCCGTTTGGTTTAAAGAATTCGCCATCGATATTCCAACGAGCATTAGACGACATCTTAAGGGATCACGTTGGAAAAATCTGCTATGTCTATATAGACGACATCATCGTTTTCAGCAAAACCGAAGACGAACACGCTAAACATCTAAATATGGTCTTCAC